>CM054165.1:1227670-1277670 GCA_028751875.1 Rapana venosa | reverse complement strand
GGGGGGGGTTTTTTTTTTTTGTTTTTTTGGGGTTTTTTTTTTTTATTGAAATTTTTTTTAAAAAATTTTTAAAAAATACCCAAGGGGGGGGGGTTTAAAAAGACTATTTTTTTTTAAAATTTTTTAAAATTTTTTTTTTTTTTCCTTTTTCTCTTTTTTTTTTTCCCCCCTTTTTTTTTTTTTTTTTTTTTTTCCCTTCCCCTTTTTTCCCCCCCCCAATTCCCCTTTTTTCCCCCCCCCCCCCCCCCCCCCTTAAAGCCCCGGGGGGTGGTTAGGGGCATATTGGGTTTGAGGGAGGTTTGAAAAACCCTATTTCCCCCTTTTTCCCCTCTTAAAAAACAAAAAAAAAAAAAAAAATTTTTTTTTTTTTTTTGTTGGTTTTTTTTTTTTTGTTTTGGGTTTAAAAGGGGCAAAAGTTTTTTTTTTGGTTTATTTTTTTTTATTCGGGAAAATTTTTTTTTTTGTTTTTTGTCCTCTTTTTAATTTTTTTTTTTTTAAAAAAAAAGGGGGTTTTTTTTCCTTTTCCCTGCTTAAAAAATCCCCCTTTTTAAAAAAAAAGGAAAAATTTTTTTTATTCCCCGGACTTTAAAAAAAATTTTTTAAAACCCCTTTTTTATTAAAAAAAGTTTTACAAACCCCAAGTTATCCCCTTTTAAATTTTTTTTTAAACACCTTTATTGTAAAAAAATTAAACCCTTTTTTACCCAAGGTTAAATTTTAAAAATTTTTTTTTCATGTAAAAATTTACCCCTTTTTTTTAAATTTAAAAAACCCCACCCCAAAATAAACAACCCCCTAAACCCAAACTTCAAAAATTCAATTTTTTTCCCCCAAAAAAAAATTTTTCCCTTTTGGCCCGTTTGGAAGGAAAAAAAAAAAAATTTTTAAAAGGCAAAATTTTTTTGGGGGAAACAAAGTTGAAAATTTAAATTTAAAAAAATTATTTTTTCCCCTTGGGAAAACCAATTTGCTTTTCCCCACCTTACCCTTTTGTTTTTGTTTTTTTCCCCTTTTTTTCCCATTTTTTACCAAAAAAAAAAAATGTCAAAACCCTTATTAGTAAAAAGGGCCCAGGGGAACATGGAAAATTTTCCCAACTTTTAAAAGTTTTTCGGAAAAAAGCCCCGGGCCGGGGGGTGCTTTCCCCAAAAAAAAAAAAAATTTAAAAAAAAAATGATGGCTTTTTCCAACCCGTAAAAAAAAAAACGGGGTTTTTTTGTTCTTTCCCCGGGGTTTTTTTTTTATTTTTTTTTTTTTTAAAAAAGGGTTGCTGTTTGGGGGGGTTGGGGAGCTAAAAGGTATTCAATTTAAAAAAAAAAACTTTTTTTAAAAAAAAATTTTTTTCGGACATTTTTAAAAAAATTTTTTTTTTTAAAAATTTGGTTTTCCATGCCCTTAAAAAAATTTTTTTTTTTTTAAAAAAAAATTTTTTTTTAAAAAAACCCCCCCTAAAAAAATTTTTCTTTCCCCAATTTTTAAAAAAAATTTTTTCAATAGGGGAGTTTTGCCCAAAAATTTTTAAAAAAAAAGGGGCCTCCAAAAAATTTCCCAAAAAAGAAAAAAATGAAAAATTTTTTTTGGAAAAAAACCTATTAAAAAACCCCTTTTTTAACAAGTGACCAAGTCTCCCCAAAAAAAATTATTTTGCAAAAAAAATTTTAAAAAAACACAAAAAAAATTTTATAAAAAAAAAAAAACCACGTAAACTTGAATATTTTGTCAACTGCTAATTTTTGTTTTTTGACCCCTTTTTTTTTAAAAAAAAAAGTTTTTGGCCTTTTTTTAAAAATTTAAAAAACCCCCTTTTTTGGTTTGTATGTTTTGGGGGGGGTTTTTGTTTTTTTAAAAAGGGGCTGTTTTTTAATTTTGTTTTTTTTAAAATTTTGTTTTGGCCTTTTTGTTTTTTTTTTAAAAAAAAAGGTTTATTTTTTAATTTTTTTTTTCTTTTTTGGTTTTAGTTTTTAAATTTTGAAATTCAAAGGGGGGGACAGCCTTTAAAATTTTTGGGGGAAAAAAACGGGTTTTCCCAAACAAAAAGCACAAAAAAAAGGGGTTAAAGGGGAAAAATGGGTTTTTAAATTTTTTTATCAATATTTGGTTTTTTTTTGCCTTTTGGGGGGGTTTAAAATTTTTTAAATTTGGGGGGGTTGGGGTTTAATTTTTTAATAAAAAAAATTTTTCCCCCGTTTTAAAACCTTTGTTGCTTTTTGGAGGTTTTTTTGGGGGGGTGATTTTTTTATTTTTTTTTGTTTTTTTGGGGGGTGGTTTTTTGGGGGGGGGGAAAAAAGGGTTTTCCCCGCGTGTAAAATTTTTTGTCTTTTTCTTTTTTTTTTTTAAAAAATATTGGCTTTTTTTGAAAAAATTTGTTTTTTTTTAATTTTTTTTTTTTTTTTGAAAAAATTTTTTTTTTTTGTTTTAAATTATTTTGAATTTTTTTTATTTTTTAAAAGGGGGGGGGGGGAAAATTTTTTGGGGGGAAATTTAAAAAAAAATTTTTTGTTTTTTTTTTTTGGGTTTTTTTTTTTCAATTTTTTTTTGGGTTTTAAAAAATTTTTAAAAAATTTTTTTTTATTTAGTTTTTTTATTTTTTTTTTTTTTTTTTATTCATTTTAAAAATTTTTATGCCTTTTTTTTTTTTGGATTTCCAAAAAAAGGTTTTTATTCAAATTTCCATTAAATTTTTTTTTTCCTTTTTTTTTCTTTAGTAGTGCAAAAAAAAACTTCCCCAAAATTAATGTAAATGAAAAAAAAGTTTTAAAAACTTAAAAAAAAAAAACCCAAAAAACAAAAAAAAAAAAAAGGGGGCCCCCCAAAAATAAAAACCCCCCAAAAAAAAAAAAAAACAAAAACAACCCCCTTTAAAAAAACAAAAAAACCCCCCCCCCCCCCAAACCCCCCAAAAAAACCAAAACCCAAAAAGAAAAAAAAAACCCCCAAAAAAAAAAAAAAAAACCCAAAACCCCCAAAAAAAAAACCACAAAAAACCCCAAACCCCCCCTTTTCCCCCACAACAAAATAAAAAAAAACAAAAAAACCAAAAAGACAAAAAAACAACCCAAAAAACAAAAAACAAAAATAAAACCCCCAAAACCCCGCCAAACCCCCAACCCAAAAACCCCCCCAAAAACCCCAACAGAAAAACCCCCAAAAAAAAAGGAGGGGGGGGGGGGAGGGAAACTTGGTTTAATTAAAATTTTTTATTTGTTTTGTCTTCTTTGTTTGTTTTGGTTTGGTTTTTTCTATGTTGCTTGTTTGTTTTTGTTATGACGGATATTTTTCAAGATTTTTGAATTATGTGAATTGTATGGTTTAATATTTTTCTGTTTTTTTGTTTTGTTTTTAATTCCATGTATACATATGTTATTGTCTTTTCTTGTTTGATTTGTGTAGTTTACCATAGATTAGGTTTTTGATTCTATGTCTGCATATACATTATCTTTTTTTCTCGCTTTTTTTCTTTAGATAGATGGCTTGATAAAAAAAGCTAATGCACTGCTTATTCAATGTACCATCTGAAAATAAAAGTTTGACTTTGACTTTGACACACAGACACACACAACAACACACACACACACACACACGCACACGCACACACACACACAGAAACACACACACACACACACACAGAAACACACACACACACACACACACCACACACAGAAACGCACAACACACAGAAACACACCACACACACAGAAACACACACACAGAAACACACACACAGAAACACACACACAGAAACAAACGCACACACAGAGAAAAAACACGCACACACACACAGAAACACACACACACACACACACAGAGAAACCCACACACAGAGAAACACAAACCCACACACAAACACACATACACACACACACATACACACACACACACACAAAACACACACACACAGAAACACACAGAAACACACACGCACACGCACACACACACACACACACACACACACACACACACACTCACACCACACACACACACACACACACACACACAGAAACACACACACACACACAGAGAAATACACACACACACACACAGAAACACACACAGAAACACACAACACACTCACACACACACACTCACACACACATACTCACACACGCACTCGCACACAAAACACACACACACACACTCACATACACAACACAAACACACACACACACACTCGCACACACTCACACACACTCACAACACACAACAACACAAACACACACACAACCTCACACACACAACTAGAACATCTTGCGCAGAACATCTTGCGCACACGTTAAATCCTGTTCCGCTTTTCGTAAGAGTAGGCCACTGTGTGCCGGTGGGAACAGATGAAAGAATTCACAAAACCGCATACAGACGGGGACTTGATGTAAAAAAGCACATAAGTCCTTATTCCATTATCCTCGATAAAAATAAAAATAAAAACAACTACACAAACACAAACACACACTCACACACACAATCACACAAACACACACACACTCTCACACACACACAAACACACACACACACGCACAAACATACACAATTACACACACCACACACCACACACAACACACACAAACTACACTCACACCACACCACATACACATACACCAAACAACACACACACAACCACACACACACACACACACACACACACACACATATACAATTACTCACACTACACACAACATACACACAAAACAACACACACAACACGCATACCCACACCACAAACACACACACACGCACACATACAAACACACACTTTACACAATTACACACACATACGCACACCACTACACACACAGCTACACACGCACACGCACGCACACACGCACACGCACGCACGCATGCACACACACACACACACCAAAAACACCCCACACCCCCAACACCCCACCACCAATACCCCACCCCCAAACCAAACCCCCACCAAAAACCTCGCCAACCAAAACCCCCCCCCAAAACCCCCCCAAAAACACACCACCCAATTAAACCTCTTTTTTGCTAATTTTAAACCCGGGAAAAGTATGGGGCTCCACCCTTTCCCCCTTTCCCTGGGAGAAGACCCTGCCCGCCAAAAAAAAACAAAACCCCCTTTCAAAAACCACTCCTTGGGGGATTAACGGATAAAAAATCGGGAAAAGAAAGCCCTATAGGTGCCTTGCGCAAAAAAAGCGCCAAGGAAGTAATTTTTTATTCAAGTACTAATAGACATGAATATTAAACAGGCGAGTTGAGAAATTGGGGCCAAACCGGAAAAAAAAGTGGGAAAGGAAAAAAACCCGGAAGGGTTAAATACCATAACCCCTTTTAAAAAAAAAGGAGAAAAAAAAAGGAAGAAATTAACCCCGGGGGGGGTTTCCCCCCTGCCCCCCCGCCCTTTTGGGTTTTCTCTTCCTCCTCTTTTTTGGCCAAAAGCCCCCCGAGAAAACAATTTAAACCGAAAAATGGGGCCCCTTTTTGCCCCCCCCCCAAAGGAAAAAAAATGGAAAAAGGGGAAAAGGAAAAAGAAACTTACAAGGCCCCACCAAATTTAACCCAATGGCCTTAAAGTTAACCCCCAAAAATTCCCATAAATAACCAAACCCCACCCCCCCCCCCCCCATCACCCCAACCAGGTTATTCCTCGCACAACACAACAGTGGAAAACAAATCCCCCAACCCTACAAATAAGGTAATTTTTTGGGCCCCCGGGTTTTTCCCCCAAAAAAAAAAACCCCAAATCGGTTTCCCTTTAAACCCCTTTAACAGTTTAAACCCCAGTTTTCCTTTTTTTTCCTGCTTCCCAGGCAAGGGAGGGTAAAAAAAATTTTGCCAAAATGATTTTAAAAAATTCTTCAAACTCCACAAGGAAAGCTTCCCCCATATCCAAAAATTTTTTAAATTCTTATTAAATTGAGGCAAATTCTGACGGAATGTCCTTGTATGAATTCCCAAACAAAAAAAAAGCATTTCCCCCATTTTGGAGCCACACATGGGCCCTGGCGCCCGTACCCAAATTTTTTTAGTGGAAAACCCCGTTATTGCGGGCATTTTGGCCAAAAATTCCTTTTAAATTGAAAACGAGCAAGGTTGCCCAAGCCCTTTTCTGGTGGGTTTCAACCGTAAAATAACTTTTCGTTTGAAAAAAACCCCCTTAAAAAAAAGATTTTCCCCCCTTTTAACATTCTGTTCCCGAAGCCAAAACCTCCAGTCCCCTTTTATTTGGGAAGCTATCAATACAGTCTTTTTAAAAATCCCAAAAAAAAAAATCCTTGCCAAATCCAAATTTTTCCTGGGGCCCCTTTCCCCACAATACCAAAAACCCCTGGGGTTTTTTAGTAAATTTCCTTAAAAAAAAAAAATGCCCAAATTCGCTTCCCTGTTTTTAGTTTGGGTCCAAAAGCATCATACGCTTGCTGAAAAATCTTGAAGTTGAGTTTAATTTTTTTAAACCAAAACTAAAAAAACAAATTCAAATTTAAAAACTTACAAAAATAGGGTAGTGGCAAATTTTCCACCATACCAAATATTTTTTTAAAGGGGTGAATTTGGAACCTTTAAAAAGGGAAAGGGTTTTTTTGCATAGGGGCCAACCTTTTTTCAATTTTTAAAAATAACAAATAATCCAAAGTAACTGCTCAAAACATTAAACTTGATTTTAAATAAAAGGGTTCCAAAAAAATTGAAAAATCAGTGCAGTTTAAATTTTTTCCCTTTAAAGGGGGCTAAAATTTCCCTATTCCCTTTTTTCCCCCTTTTGGGAACTTTTATCCAAACCCTTAATTTGAAAAAATTTTTTTTGTGAAAAGGGAAAAACAAAATTTTAAAAAAAATTTTTTAGGTTAATTTCAGTATTAAACCCTAAAACCATTCTCCCCCCCCGAAAATTTACCACCCTTTAGAAAAACCAAAAAAAACCTTTTTTTTTAAGGGGTTTTATTTTTCAATTTTAAAAGCTTTTTTTTTTGGACAGATTTTTTTTTAAAAACCAAACAAGCTTCCCTATTTTCAAAGAAATTTAAAATGGGGTTTTTCAAACCCCCAAAATAGTATTTGACAACATATAAAGTCCTCGCCCAAAAGTAACAGGAATACTTCAAAACCCCCCCTGGGGTTAATTGGATGCCCTGTCCCTTTCCCCTTTTTTGATAAATTTTTAAAAGCTGACCATTAAAAAAAGAACAAACAAGGGAGGGGACCCCAAAAAAGACTCCCTTTCTTTTCTTTCCCCGGGGCTTCAAAACCCCCCCGAAAACATATACTTGGCCAACACACATGCAAAAAAAAGACCGTACACACCTTTCCCGGGCCTTATACCCCCTTTGGCCCCCTTTAAAAACCACTAAAACGAATAAATTCCCCAGGACATTTCTATCAATTGATTCAAATGCTTTGCGAAAGTGGACAAATGCAACATATAGTTTTGTATTTTTATGAAGATATTTTTGGACTAAAGCATATAATGTAAAAATATGATCTATTGTACTATAACCCGATATAAATCCTCCTTGTTCTTGTATTATCTGTTCTTCCTTCTCTGCCCATTTTGTAAGCGTCTATTCAGTATATGTGTATAAATGTTACCTATGATACTTGTTAGTGCAATGCCTCGATAATTATCTGGGTTATTAACATCTCCTTTTTATGTATAGGAATGATTACAGATTTGGCCCAGTCTAAGGGGAAAGTACCACTTTGAAGCAAATGATTAAAGAAAACGACAAAAAGTTAACCACTATTTCGTTAGAATGTTTTAGCATTTCACCTAGAATTTTGTCAGGCCCAGCACTTTTTCACTTTTAAGCCTTTTAATGCTTCTCAGTTACATCCCTTTTATCAAGAGAGAGAGAGAGAGAGAGGAGAGAGAGAGAGAGAGAGAGAGAGAGAGACAGACAGACAGACAGACAAACAGACAGACAGAGATTATATTTATTAATGTGAAAGTTAACACTAAGCACATTATGCTTTAGTTATATAAATCAAATTTTCAAATAAGACATATTTGCATAATACCCAACATAGTATCATCAAAATACTAAAGGGTATCACATCAACAAGCATTTGCAGACAGAAAATGTTCTGTTAAAAATAATGACAGAACATGAGGCAAACTATCAACAACAACAACAACGACAAATAACAACAACACAGTCACAAGCTGCATAAAAAGTGTATTGTATTGTATTGTATTGAATTGTATTGAATTGTATGGTATTGTATGTACTGTATTGTATTTCATTGTATTGTATTGCATTGTATTGTATACTACTTTAAGTCACAGCAGATTTCTCTACGTGACATTCGTGCTGCTGTCCCCGGGGAGAGCCCGTCGCCACAAGAGCAGCGCCACCCAAGTAAATACTTTTGAATAAACACTTTAGTCAGAAAAGTGAAGATATAAAATCGATCAAAACACTTCAGTCTTGAAATAAACTTTTTAAAGAAACAGACCCCCAAAACATTAATTCTAAGCAAAGAAATGTAAAGCAGCAGCATAAACACAGCACCCACAGTGACCACCCCAAAACTGAGTGAAACTGTTCCAAACTATTCAGCACCAAATTCACACTTACCGCTGTGTGAGGGTTTCTTTTCACTTTTTGAAGCCCACAATTTATTCACTCATGCCTGGCATTTTCATCCAGTATGAATCACTGAGACCAAACCATTCACACCCATGTAAAAGGAGGGGTGGGTGGTGGGGGTGGGGGTGAGGGTGGGAGTGAAAAATAGAACATGGAGGACATTGAAAAGGAAAAGGAGATGGGGGAAGAGGGGGGGGGGGGGGGGCGGCTGTAAGAAAAGAACAGTTTTAAGTAGACAGACAAATAATAATAATAATAATAATAATAATGGATGGAATTTATATAGCGCTGAATCTTGTAAAGCAACAAATCAAAGCGCTCAGATTTTATTTCATACCACTTTTAAGTCACGGCAGATTTCTCTCCGTGAAATTCGGGCTGCTCTCCCCGGGGAGAGCGGGAGAACGCGTCGCCACTTAGCGCTGCGCCACCCTTTCACCCTTTGTATGAAAGACAAGCAGAGAAGAATTGCCTTTGATATAGTATTATAGTATAATAATAATAATATATGGAATTTATATAGCGCTGAATATTGTAAAAAAACAAACAAATCAAAGCGCTTGCACTCAATCATTTACAGGCATGCAACTCTCCTTAAACATAATGAACAACAGATTTCAAAACTATGCGCGCGCACGTATGCACGCATGCACGCATGCACGCACACAAACACACACACACACACACACACACACACACACACACACACACACTCGGAACAACACTTAGAAGGTGAAAGATGCTGTTGAAAATTAGGGACAGATATTTGGGGGGAAAGTCTCAGGTAGGAAATAAGTGTGTTTTGAGGCTGGATTTGAAGGTATCAAGTGAAGGCTTTTGTCGAAGTGAAAGAGGGAGGTCATTCCAGGTAGATGGACCAGAAACAGAGAAGGAGCGACGGCCTACAGTGGTTTGTTTGAATCTGGGTGTTCGAAAGCACAAAGTATCTGCGGCTGAACGAAGGGAACGGGATGGAGTGTACAGATGAAGACAGTTACAGAGATAAGAGGGTGCAGATTTGTGGAGACATTTGAAACAGAGGGTATTGATTTTATACTCCAGTCTTTGTGAGACAGGCAGCCAGTGAAGAGATCGAAGAAGAGAAGTGATGTGTTCAGATTTTTTCTTTCTTCGGACCAGTCGAGCTGCAGAGTTTTGTATGCGTTGAAGAGAGTGGATAGATGATGCTGGTAGGCCAGCCAAAAGAGAATTACAGTAGTCTAAACGTGAAAGAATGAGAGATGTGACAAGCTTGGAAGTTGCATCAGTGGACAGATACTTGCGAATCGCGCTTATGCGCCGTAATTGATAGTAGCAAGACTGGCAGGTCTGGGTGATGAATTTTTTCATAGAGAGTGTGTTGTCAAGAACTACTCCTAAATACTTCACAGAGTTGGACAAAGGAACTGACATATTGCCAAATTCTATTGAAGTTTTTGCGGTAAAGGAAAGTTTATGTTGGGTCCCTATGAGCATGGCTTCGGTTTTATCGGCATTAAGTTGTAACTTGCTCTGAGTCATCCAGTTTTGAATGTCTTGAAGGCAGTAGGACATATTTGTCAGGAGGGAAGGCAAGTTTTCAACAGTATCGCTGCACTGAAGCTGAGTATCATCGGCATAGAAATGATGAGCAATATGGTGGTTGTTTATTATATGTGAGAGTGGAGCAGTGTAGAGAGTAAAGAGAACAGGGCCCAGGACTGATCCCTGCGGGACTCCACATTCCATTTTGACAGGTTTTGATTGAATTTTGTTTACAATAACTTTCTGGAACCTGTCTGTGAGGTATGAAGTAAACCAGGTGAGGGCTGTGCCGTTAATACCAAACGTATTTTGGAGGCGAGAAAGAAGAATTGAGTGATGTATGGTATCAAAGGCTGCAGATAAGTCAAGAAGAGTGAAGAGGGAGATTTTTCGTGCATCAGAAGCTAGTAGAAGTGTATCTAAAGTGCGGACTAGGGTGGTTTCGGTGCTGTGGTTGGGGCGATAGGCAGATTGAAAAGTGGGAAGGAGATCATTGGAATGAAGGCGACTGTTGAGCTGTTTGAGAACGACTTTTCCTAATACTTTAGAGACAAAGGGTAAGTTTGAGACTGGCCTATAATTCTTCAGAATGTTGGGATCGAGGTCGTGCTTTTTCAGTATAGGTGTGACTATTGCTGTTTTAAGAGCTGATGAAAAATTTCCTGACACAAGAGATGAGTTTACTATTTTAGTGATAATAGGTACAAGTTGTGGAAGGCATTGTGAGAAAACAGGAGCAGGTATGGGATCAAGGTCGCATGTTTTTATAGTCATTTCCTTCAGAATTGTCATGATTTCTTTTTCACTTGTGGGATGGAAGGAAAAGAGAGGAGTGCCAGTGAACTTGGGATCAGGAGGCACAGGCTGGAATTGAGTCTGATCCAGTCTGGAGCATATGTTTCGAACTTTGTCTGAGAAGAAGGCAGAAAATATGGATGGAAGTTCAGACAGGTTGTGGGTGTTAGGCAGAGGAGTTGTTTTTTGCAGATCCAAGGAGATTTGGGGTGAGGGAAAAAAGAGATTTTATGGATGTAGCACAGAGAACTTGGGAAGAGTAGTAGTCTGTCTTTGCTGAATGGATTAAGAGTTTGACTTTGTTTATTTGTTTTCGGAAAAGCTGTTTGTTGATTTCGGTTTTTGACTTCCGCCACTGGCGTTCTAGTTGCCGGCGTTTGCGCTTCGCTATCAAGATGTCTTGGGTATACCATGGCGCACAGGGTCTGTCAGGGAGGAGATGGTCAGTAGGAGGTGCATGCTCATCAAGCAGTTGGCGGAGAATAGTGTTATAGTGATCAGAGAGGTCAGTGTCGTCAGAGGTTTGTATATGCCAAGCTGACTTGCTGAGTGACTGCAATGCCATTTTCATAAAAGAATACTCTATTCTGCTGCTTAACAAGCGCCTCTAAATTTCTCTATAACAATAATAGTGTTTTAATGACCCTCCACCACGAAATGAGTGCTGTAGCGCCTGACCCACTTTTCCCCTAGGAGCCATTCTACAGAGGTGGGGGTCAGGTTGTCCATTTTGAGATTTTGACTGATTATAAAACTACAGCCATTATTCTACTTTGTAATGAAGTATCAAGGCATAGTTTGTTTCCTTTTGTAATAACGTTTCATAGAATTGTCCGATTTTCAATCTGTTTTTGTATTGGATATCCTTTTCATTGCAGATGAATAACTACTCAATAACTAAAAGTTGACCTCTGGTATCATGCAACTCATTATGTGATGGAGCGTCATTAAATAAAAAATAATAGTGTTCACCAAATAAATAAAACCATCCATATTGATGTTAGCCTATTCACAAAGTCTTTATCTATTTTACTCTAATTGAACCCCCCCCCATCCCAAACAGCAACCTACCACTATTGATGCTAGCCTCCTATTCCCATTGTGTCAGCCTATTATTTTTTAACTCGCTATGGTTGAAAAGCTATTCACCAAAAAATCTCTATTTTAATGCAGAAATAGTAGAGGAACACAAGTGTAGGTAACCACTTACAACTTCTCACTCATTTTTGAAAATGATTTTCAAATATTCGATTTCCAAGAAAAACAGTTGCTAGAAAATAAAACCTTTCACTGTGTAAGAACCATGCCTTTTAGAGAGCCAAAAATGCCACTCTCAGATATACTTTATTTAGATATGTATTTCATGCTACAAATCGAAGGGCACAGATAATCCTGTAGTTCTGTCATTCGGAACATTACTTTTTGTCATGTTTCACTATACTGCATTAGTTTTGTGCCTTTTGTATGGTTTTTTAATGTGAATGTTTCCTCCCTCTATTTTCTTGAAAGTTCTCTGTGATGCTATTTTGCTGTGTGGTGATGTCACATCACTGTCTGAGGTATGATATTCAGTAAGTTTTCTGCTTTCAAAGTTTATCAACATTTTAAATAACTATAAATTGGGAAGGAGACTATGTTATCCAACATATTACTGACTAGTTTCAATCCATTTAGGATGCTGTAATCCTAAAATGAGTTGACAGTTTGGTTTCATGAATATACTGAACAGCACTGTAGGGTTATTTGTCATTGGGTTGGTTTGATTGTTTGTTTTCTTATTAAAAGATTGCATTGCTGTCTTAGCCATGATATTCAGGATGTTTTTTTTCCCTGGCATTTCTTCTCTCTTGTTAGTTATGCTGGTGCTTGGTGATCAAACTAGAATGAATAAGCGTACAGAGTTACCAAGTTATAACCCTAAGTTGTTGACAGGGGAAGATGTGTACACACATAGAAGTGCAGCTTTCCAGCTGATTCAGAATGTACTTGTATTGTGAAATCATCATTCTCCTCCATTGTACACCCTCCAGAACTCTCTTTTGTTGTATTGTGGCCTAAGGCGGATGTACTTTTAAACTAGTTCAGAGTTCAGAGAGTTCAGAGTTCTCTCTCTCTCTCTCTCTCTCTCTCTCTCTCTCTCTCTCTCTCTCTCTCTCTCTCTCTCTCTCTCTCTCTCTCTCTCTCTCTCTCTCTCTCTCTCTTTTTGAGGTGACTTACCATGAGAAAAGTACAGGTAACCTACATCAGGGGATGGGTGTTGAAACTATTTGCTCTGGGTACTAGTTTTTTTTCAAACCTTATATAATGATTATTTATTTATTTTTTATTTATTTTTTATTTTATACCACTTTAAGTCACGAGATTTCTCTGCGTGAAATTCGGGCTGCTCTCCCCGGGGAGAGCGCGTCGCCAAAAGAGCAGCGCCACCCTTTTTTTTTTCTTTTTTTTTTCTTTTGGTCTGCAACTGTATTTGTTTCCCTATCAGAGTGGCTTTTTTCTAAGAACTTTGCCAGGGACAACTCCCTTGTTGCCGTGGGTTCTTTTACGTGCGTTGAAAATTTTGTGTAACACACGGGACCTCGGTTTATCGTCTCATCCGAAAGACTAGCGCCCAGACCACCACTCATGGTCTAATGGATGGGGAAAAATTTCGGGCCCGAACGGGGTACGAACCGCGCACACACCCGACCCGGACTTTTCGCATTCTAGACAGGCGCGTTACCTCTAGACCACCGATCCACTGTGTATATGTGTATTTGTATCTGTGTGCTTGCATGTGTGTGTGTGTTTGTGTGTGTAAAATTGTGTAATTGTGTTAGCAGACTGACTCACAACTATGGCGGGTATTACTGTCCTCTCTTCTGCTCCTGGGATGTGTGGATTTTCCAGTACCCTTGTGTGTGTGGGAGGGGGGAGGGGGTATCTGTGTATGTGGGTGGGTGGGGGTGTAGGTTTGTGTGTGGGGTTGGGGTGTGTGTGTGCGCGCGCGCGCGCGTCTGGGTGTGTATGTAGTTGTGAGTGTGTGTGCATGATTGTGTGTGTAATAAGTGTGTGTGCATGTGTGTGCTTGTGTGTATGTGTGAGGTTCGTGTTTAATAATAATAACAGCAACAACAACAACAACAACAACAACAATAATAATAATAATAATAATAATAATAATAATAACAACAACAACAACAACAACAACAACAATAATAATAAAAATAATAATAATAATAATGTGTTATTATTATTATTGTTTGTGTTTGTGTGTGTAAAATTGTGTAATTGTGTGTATTTGTATCTGTGTGCTTGCATGTGTGTGTGTGGTTTGTGTGTGTAAAATTGTGTAATTGTGTATGTATTTGTATGTGTGTGCGCGTGCGTGTAAGCACATCATGTGTGTGTGTGTGTGAGGGATTTTCAGTTTAATGTCTATTCATATTTAGTAATTTTAGACGGGTAAAAGTAATATAAACAAGAGAATGCAAACAATAACAGAAAAATGTCAGATAACAGTACTTGATAAAAACTAACTTTAACATACTATAAAAACTGAATTATCGGACTTCTTCTCAATCCTAACATAATGTCCAACAGTAACGATGGTTCAGACAAAATCTATCCAGTGCAAATTTGTTACACAAGTAAAATACTTTTAAATGTCCCAAAAAAAAAATACATGACTACTCGTAATCTTCCCCCCAACAAATACAGCTTACACTTTCATTTATTTTGTCCTAAAAGCATTTAGTTTAAATCTGTACATAAAGGATAACGTATTTCTACGATAAACCACCACAAACTTTGTTTAAATGAAAGCATTCGAAAATCTATCAAATTGTTGGAGAGGGAAAATTTTTCCGGCCATATTTAAACAGAGGCTTGTTGATAGTTCATTCAAAAAGGGACAGGCACTTTTAAGATCGGGATGATACCACCCCCAACGTCATTAAGCCTTTTTTTGAAAAAGAACAGTACACTTTTAAATTTTGGAATGATTGTTTTCATGAGCCTTTTTCAAATAAGTTTTAATGTTTTTTCCCTCGAAAAACAATTCAGGGAAAATTTAGAAATTTTGTTTCATGCAAAAACTGCCATTCCCAAAAAATCAGATTGAAAATAAAACAATTTTTGATTATGTGAATGCATATAAAAAATAAAAAAAAAAATTCCTTACGATTTTGTTACTCTTCCTCAAACGGGGCTTCTCAGAGCCAAAAAAGCCACTCTCAAAATAGTTTATCTAGATAGTATTTCCCTGCACAAAAACGAAGGGCACAATGAACTGTAGATCGTCATTCAGAACATTACTTTTTGCCATGATTCACTATACGCATTTTTGTGCCTTTTTTATGGTTTTTTAATGTGAATGTTTTCCCCCCTCTTTTTTTTGAAAGTTTTTCTGTGATGCTTTTTGCTGGGGGTGATGTCCAAACACTGTCTGAGATGATATCATAAGTTTTCTGCTTTTAAAGTTTATCAAAAATTTTAAAAAACATTATTGGGAAGGGGACTATGTTTCCAACATATTTCGACTAGTTTCAATCCATTTAGGATGCTGTAATCCCCAAAAAAGAGTTGACAAATTTTTGTTTTATAAATTACGAACAACTGAGGGTTATTTGCATTGGGTTTTGGTTTGATTTTTTTTTTTCTTATTTAAAAATTGCATTGCTGTCTTAGATTTGACATAATTAGATTCATGGCACATCTATGATTCCCGGATTTTTTTCCCGGCGTTTTTTCTCTCTTGTTAGTTATCTGGGGCTTTGGGGATCAAACTAAATGATAAGCGTACAAGGGTTACCAAATAAACCCTAAGTTGTTGTCAGGGGAAGATGTGTACCCATAAAAATGCAACTTTTCAGCTGATTTAAAATGCATCTGTTTGTGAAATCTTTTTTTCTCTTTTATGGGATACCCCCCCTACCCGCACCCCTTTTGTTGTATTTTGGCCTAAGGGGGATGTACTTTTAAAATTTTTGAGTTTAAGATTCAGATTTCTCTCTCTCTCCCCTTCTCCTCTCTCATCTCTTCCCCTCCTCCTCTCACTCTCTCTCCCCTCCTCTCCCCCCTCTCTCCCAACTCCCCCCCCTTCTCTCTCTCTCTCCCCCTCTCTCTCTGGTCTTTTCTCTTTTTTGGGGGACCTACCATGAGAAAAGTACAGGTACCCCACATTGCAGGAGGGGTGTTGAAAATTTATTTGCTCTCTGTACTAGTTTTTTTTTTACCCTGATTAATGATTATTTTTGGCAGACGACGCACAGCTATGGCCCATATTGCATACCTCCTCTCTTTTGCTCCTCCCATAATGGATTTTCCAGTTTTGCTGTGTGTGTGGGAGGGGGAAGGATATGTGTGTGTGGGTGGGTGGGGGTAGGTTTCGTTGTGTGTTGTGTGTGTGTGTGTGGGGTGTGTGTGTGTGTGTGTGTGCATGCATCTGGGTGTTTTTTTGTAGTTGTGAGTGTGTTGTGCATCATTATGTGTGTAATAAGTGGGGTTTTGTGTGTGTGTGTTTTGTGTGTGTGTGTGAGTGTGTGTGTGTGTTTGTGTGTGTGCATGCAAACTGGGTGTGTTTTGTATTGTGAGTGTGTGTGCATCATTATGTGTGTAATAAGTGTGTGTGTGTGTGTGTGTGATGTGCTTGGTGTATGTGTGAGGTTCGTGTTTAATAATAACAATAATAATAATAATAATAATAATAATAATAATAATTTTTTATTAAATTTTTATTATTGTTTGTGTTTGTGTGTGTAATTGTGTAATTATGTGTAATTTGTATCTGTGTGTTTGCATGTGTGTGTGTGTGTTTGTGGTGTGAAAAATTGTGTAATTGTGTATGTATTTGTATGTGTGTGTGCATGCGTGTGTGCACATCATGTGTGTGTTAGAGTGATCTTTAGTTTAATGTCTATTCATATTTAGTGATTTTAGATGGGTAAAAGTAATATAAACAAGAGAATGCAAACAATAACAAAAAATGTCAGATAACAGTACTTGATAAAAACTAACTTTAACATACTACAAAAACTGAATTATCGGACTTCTTCTCAATCCTAACATAATGTCCAACAGTAACGATGGTTCAGACAAAATCTGATCCAGTGACAAACTTGGTACAGCAAGTAATAATACTTTTAAATGTCCACAATAAAAAAAATAACATGACTACTTGTAATCTTCTCCCCACAAATACAGCTTACATCTTTCACGTATTTTGTCCTGAAAGCATTTAGTTTAAATCTGTACATAAAGGATAACATATTTCTACGATTATACCAACCACAGACTTTGTTTGAAATGAAAGCATTCGAAAATCTATCAAATTGTTGGAGATGTGAAAATGTTCCTGGCCATATTTAAACAGAGGCTTGTTGATATGTTCATTCAAGAATGGACAGGCACTATTAGATATCCCGATAGACACCAGACTTATCGATCATTTAAGACCATTTTTGAAAAAGAACAGTACGCTCTTAATATGGATATGATTGCTTTCATGTAGCCATTATTCAAATAAGATTTAATGTTCTTCCTCGAAATAACAATGTACATGGATATAGCAAATTGTTTCATGACAAAAACTGTTCATTCTGCAAAAATCAGATTGAAAATGAACAGCAGCCACTCTGATAGGGAAACAAATACAGCTGCAGGAAAAAAAAAAAAAAAAAGAAGAAAAAAAGGTGAAAGGGTGGCGCACCACTAAGTGGCGACGCGTTCTCCCGCTCTCCCTCCCCGGGGAGAGCAGCCCGAATTTCACGGAGAGAAATCTGCTGTGACTTAAAGTGGTATGAAATAAAATCTGAGCGCTTTGATTTGTTGCTTTACAAGATTCAGCGCTATATAAATTCCATACATTATTATTATTATTATTATTATTATTATTATTATTATTATTATTATTATTAATTATATTTTTATTATTATTATATTTTTAAATTTTTAATTATTATTATTATTATTATTATTATTATTATTATGTGTAATGCAAAAAACAATATAAGGAAAAAAATTCCTTAGCGATTTTGTTACTCTTCCTCTATAAACGTGCTTCTCAGAGCCAAAAATGCCATTCTCAGATATACTTTATCTAGATATGTATTCCTTGCTACAAACCGAAGGACACAGATGATACTGTAGATCTGTCATTCAGAACATTACTTTTTGCCATGATTCACTATACTGCATTAGTTTTGTGCCTTTCTGTATGTTTTTTCAATGTGAATGTTTCCTCCCTCTTTTTTCTTGAAATTTTCTCTGTGATGCTATTTTGCTGTGGGGTGATGTAAACATCACTGTCTGAGGTATATTTTCCCAGTAAGTTTTCTGCTTTCAAAGTTTATCAACATTTTAAATAACTATAAATTGGGAAAGGAGACAAATGTTATCCAACAATTACTGACTATTTAAAATCCATTTAGGATGCTGTAATCCTAAAATGATTGACAGTTTGGTTTTTCATGAATATACTGAACAGCACTGTAGGTTATTTTGTCATTGGTTGGTTTGATTGTTTGTTTTCTTATTAAAAATTGCATTGCTGTCTTAGCCATGATATTCAGGATGTTTTTTTTTCCCTGGCGTTTCTTCTCTCTTGTTAGTTATGCTGGTGCTTGGTGATCAAACTAGAATGAATAAGCGTACAGAGTTACCAAGTTATAACCCTAAGTTGTTGACAGGGGAAGATGTGTACACACATAGAAGTTTCAGCTTTCCAGCTGATTCAGAATGTACTTGTATTTTGAAATCATCATTCTCCTCCATTGTACACCCTCCAGAACCCCCTTTTGTTGTATTGTGGCCTAAGGGCGGATGTACTTTTAAACTAGTTCAGAGTTCAGAGAGTTCAGAGTTCTCTCTCTCTCTCTCTCTCTCTCTCTCTCTCTCTCTCTCTCTCTCTCTCTTTTTGAGGTGACTTACCATGAGAAAAGTACAGGTAACCTACATCAGGGGATGGGTGTTGAAACTATTTGCTCTGGTACTAGTTTTTTTTCAAACCTTATAATAATGAAATTATTTATTTATTTTTTATTTATTTTTTTATAACCATTTAAGTCACAGATTTCTCTGCGTGAAATTCGGGGTGCTCCCCCGGGAGAGCGCGTCGCCAAAAAAGCAGCGCCACCCTTTTTTTTTTCTTTTTTTTTTCTTTTGGTCTGCAACTGTATTTGTTTTCCCTATCAGAGTGACTTTTTTCTAAGAACTTTGCCAGGGACAACTCCCTTGTTGCCGTGGGTTTTTTTACGTGCGTTGAAAATTTTGTGTAACACACGGGACCTCGGTTTATCGTCTCATCCGAAAGACTAGCGCCCAGACCACCACTCATGGTCTAATGGATGGGGAAAAATTTCGGGCCCGAACGGGTACGAACCGCGCACACACCCGACCCGGACTTTTCGCATTCTAGACAGGCGCGTTACCTCTAGACCACCGATCCACTGTGTATATGTGTATTTGTATCTGTGTGCTTGCATGTGTGTGTGTGTTTGTGTGTGTAAAATTGTGTAATTGTGTTAGCAGACTGACTCACAACTATGGCGGGTATTACTGTCCTCTCTTCTGCTCCTGGGATGTGTGGATTTTCCAGTACCCTTGTGTGTGTGGGAGGGGGGAGGGGGTATCTGTGTATGTGGGTGGGTGGGGGGTAGGTTTGTGTGTGTGTGTGTGTGTGTTGGCGCGCGCGCGCGCGTCGGGGTTTGTATGTAGTTGTGAGTGTGTGTGCATGATTGTGTGTGTAATAAGTGTGTGTGCATGTGTGTGCTTGTGTGTATGTGTGAGGTTCGTGTTTAATAATAATAACAGCAGCAACACAACAAACAACTAAAATAACAACAACAACAATAATAACAAAACAACAACAACAACAACAACAACAACAACAACAACAATAATAATAATAATAATAATAATAATAATAATAATAATAATAACACATTATTATTATTATTGTTTGTGTTTGTGTGTGTAAAATTGTGTAATTGTGTGTATTTGTATCTGTGTGCTTGCATGTGTGTGTGTGTTTTGTGTGTGTAAAATTGTGTAATTGTGTATGTATTTGTATGTGTGTGCGCGTGTGTGTAAGCACATCATGTGTGTGTGTGTGTGAGGGATTTTCAGTTTAATGTCTATTCATATTTAGTAATTTTAGACGGGTAAAAGTAATATAAACAAGAGAATGCAAACAATAACAGAAAAATGTCAGATAACAGTACTTGATAAAAACTAACTTTAACATACTATAAAAACTGAATTATCGGACTTCTTCTCAATCCTAACATAATGTCCAACAGTAACGATGGTTCAGACAAAATCTGATCCAGTGACAAACTTGGTACAGCAAGTAATAATACTTTTAAATGTCCACAATAAAAAAATAACATGACTACTCGTAATCTTCTCCCCACAAATACAGCTTACATCTTTCACTTATTTTGTCCTGAAAGCATTTAGTTTAAATCTGTACATAAAGGATAACGTATTTCTACGATTATACCAACCACAGACTTTGTTTGAAATGAAAGCATTCGAAAATCTATCAAATTGTTGGAGATGTGAAAATGTTCCTGGCCATATTTAAACAGAGGCTTGTTGATATGTTCATTCAAGAATGGACAGGCACTATTAGAGATCGGGATAGATACCAGCCTTATCGATCATTTAAGACCATTTTTGAAAAAGAACAGTACACTCTTAATATGGATATGATTGCTTTCATGTAGCCATTATTCAAATAAGATTTAATGTTCTTCCTCGAAATAACAATGTACATGGATATAGCAATTTGTTTCATGACAAAAACTGTCCATTCTGCAAAAATCAGATTGAAAGTAAACAGCATTTTGTGATTATGTGTAATGCATATAACAATATAAGAAAAAAAATTCCTTAGCGATTTTGTTACTCTTCCTCTAAACGTGCTTCTCAGAGCCAAAAATGCCACTCTCAAATATAGTTTATCTAGATATGTATTCCATGCTACAAATCGAAGGACACAGATGATACTGTAGATCTGTCATTCAGAACATGACTTTTTGCCATGATTCACTATACTGCATTAGTTTTGTGCCTTTTGTATGGTTTTTTAATGTGAATGTTTCCTCCCTCTTTTTTCTTGAAAGTTCTCTGTGATGCTATTTTGCTGCGTGGTGATGTCACATCACTGTCTGAGGTATGATATTCAGTAAGTTTTCTGCTTTCAAAGTTTATCAACATTTTAAATAACTATATATTGGGAAGGAGACTATGTTATCCAACATATTACTGACTAGTTTCAATCCATTTAGGATGCTGTAATCCTAAAATGAGTTGACAGTTTCGTTTCATAAATATACTGAACAGCACTGTAGGGTTATTTGTCATTGGGTTGGTTTGATTGTTTGTTTTCTTATTAAAGATTGCATTGCTGTCTTAGATTTGACAGTAAGTTAGATTCATGGCACATAGCTATGATACTCAGGATTTTTTTTCCCTGGCGTTTCTTCTCTCTTGTTAGTTATGCTGGTGCTTGGTGATCAAACTAGAATGAATAAGCGTACAGAGTTACCAAGTTATAACCCTAAGTTGTTGACGGGGGAAGATGTGTACACACATAAAAGTGCAGCTTTTCAGCTGATTTAAAATGCATCTGTATTGTGAAATCTTTGTTCTCTTCTATGGTATACCCCCCTACCCAGCACTCCCTTTTGTTGTATTGTGGCCTAAGGCGGATGTACTTTTAAACTTTTTGAGTTCAGAGAGTTCAGAGTTCTCTCTCTCTCTCTCTCTCTCTCTCCTCTCTCCTCTCTCTCTCTCTCCTCCCTCTCTCTCTCTCTCTCTCTCTCTCTCTCTCTCTCTCTCTCTCTCTCTCTCTCTCTGTCTTTTTCTCTTTTTGAGGTGACCTACCATGAGAAAAGTACAGGTGACCTACATTGCAGGAGGGGTGTTGAAATTATTTGCTCTCTGTACTAGTTTTTTTTTTACCCTGATGTAATGATTAGTATTGGCAGACTGACGCACAGCTATGGCCCATATTGCATACCTGTCCTCTCTTCTGCTCCTTCCATATATGGATTTTCCAGTATGCTTGTGTGTGTGGGAGGGGGAAGGGATATGTGTGTGTGTGTGGGTGGGGGGTAGGTTCGTGTGTGTGTGTTGTGTGTGTGTGGTGTGTGTGTGTGTGTGTGTGTGCATGCATCTGGGTGTGTTTGTAGTTGTGAGTGTGTGTGCATCATTGTGTGTGTAATAAGTGTGTGTGTGTATGTGCGTGCTTGTGTGTATGTGTGTGGTTTGTGTTTGTGTGTGTAATTGTGTGTATTTGTATGTGTGTGTGCTTGCATGTGTGTTTTGTTTGTGTGTATACAATGGTGTAATTGTGTATGTATTTGTATGTGTGTGTGCGTGCGTTGTGCGCATGTGTTTTGTTGTGAGTGTGAGTAGTTGTATGTGTAGTTGTGTGTGTGTGAGTGTGTGAGAGTGTGTGTGTGTAAGTGAATGTGTGTGAGTGTGTGTGTGTACAGGGTAGGGGGCCGGGGGTGAGAGGTAAGACAGAGTAGGAGATTCTTTTAAGGAAAAGAAATACGCATACACACACAAACACCACACACACACACACACACACACACACACACACACACACACACACACACACACACACACACACACACACACTCACACTCACACTCACACACACACACCACAAAACACCACACACACACACAAACACCACACACACACACACACACACACACACACACACCACACACACACACACACACACACACACACACACACACACACACACACACACAACAAGATCCAAGATTCAAGATTCAATTCCTTTTCATCCCTTTCAGGGTATGGAGGATTACAAACAAATTGAAAAGGAGAATAAACCTAACAGCCATACACCCAAAAATAACATGAATACTAACAGTAACTGAAAAACAAGAATTTATTGCATAATGATAAGCAACAGTATCAATGATTCAATACTATTTTTAAGTATACACATTTCTTTAAAAGACATAATCTACACATGAAAGACAATGGAAATGTCAAGAAATACTAGCAAATCTTATGAATTTTGAGAGTGACAGGAGAACTTTTCGAGATTTGCATTTAATTAGCCTACAAAAATTATAACTGGACATGGGTTGAAGAAAATGTCGGGGAATAAAATCTTGTCGTACATGTTTGAGGTGGGGACCTTCCATGATAAAATGAAATTCATCCCCTAAAACAGACAAATTGCATTTCGAACATATTCTTTCTTCCCTAACATCAACCTCAATAGGAAGCTTGTGACGGCTACAACGAAACTTCATAAGAGCGTAAACATATACATCTGGTAGACAAGTTATATACTTTGCCATACCAAAATCGATCCTATAGTTTTTATAATAAAGGCACCTACTATTACTGCACAGCTCAGTTCTCCATTCATTAACAACATTTTCTATTAAGAAGGCTTTGATATGTGAACTTGTAGAATGAATACCTGAACAAAACTGTCTCTCCCACAAACAGTCAAATCTGCTGTGTACTAAAATATTTTTTTAAAAATCTTATTTAGACATGATGATTAAATCAAAGATTTGTTGTGTAAATCTTTCATCATCTGATAAGCATTTGAAGATAGCTTTTCAGACTGGATGTCAAGCAGCTGCATCCAGAAACGAACCATTCTAACAAAAACCAAAATAAACAAAGGAAATCTGCCCGTTTCTCCATATACTAGCGAAGTTGACGTTGTACGCTTTAAAACGAAAAAAATAACTTAAAAAATCTTAAACTGAAACGTGTCAGTTATTGTTAGTTTTTCATATCCCCAAATTTCACATCATACAACAAAACAGGTACAAACGATTTTAATAGAATAAATCAAGTGTCACACTATAGGTAGTCTTATTTTTTATTTTTTTGCCGTGCAGTCTTTATCAACAAACATAACTTTAGTAGCTTTATCATAAGCATTTTCTTTTGCATTTTTGCAAAACTACCACTCTTACTAAAGGTAATTTCTAAATATTTAAAGCTATTAACAATTTCTAACGCTTTTCGACCATAGGTAAACATGTTACGAGATCTGTTGCAGTTGAAAACCATAACTTTTGTTTTCACTGGATTCACAACAGATTTCCACTGAGAACAGTAAGCATATAAATTGTCTAAAGCATCTTGCAACCCCTTCTTTGTATAAGAGAATAAAATGCTATCATCAGCATATAGCAAAATTAAAAGCTTGACGTAGGTGATTAACATTGTTCCATCACATGAACGTTGAATATTCAATGACAAACAATTTCTAGCTGTCAAATTTTGTTCCAAATCATTCAGAAACATAGAAAACAAAACAGGAGAAAGATTACCCCCTTGACAAACACCAGTAAAACTTTTAGAATATTCTGAATAGGATCCATCATTAGCAAAAACACAAGATTTTACATTTTCATACATGTTCATGATGACTTTCAGTATTTTTCCGTTTACATATTGTATCACACACACACAGAGACATGTGTGTGTGTGTGTGTTGTATTGATGATGTCCCACACTGAAGAGTTGTCACCTTTCAATGTCATCACATCACTAAAACTGCCAAGCAACACAAACAAACTTCACACACACAAGTGTCCTTTCCTGTGAAAGTTAACACTAAGCACATTATGCTTTTGATATATACATTACATTTTTTTAGCCATACATATTTGCATAATACCCAACATAGTATCATCAAAATGTTAAAGGGTATCACATCAACAAGCATTTGCAGACAGAAAATGTTCTGTTAGAAATAATGACAGAATATAAGGCAAACTATCAACAACAAAAAATAACAACAATACAGTCACAAGCTGAGTAAAAAGTGTACTGCATTGTATTGGTGGTATAGCCAAATTTGCTATAGTAAATTTTAGTGAAAATATTAACATGAATATGGAATGTTTACAAGTAATTTTCCCTGACATAATACATCGGGAACTTGAAATAGCAACACATGAAAATGACTGGTCCACGTATCCAATCAATTCAGAATTCTAAAATTAATTCCAGATGGACTTCATGTTTGTTTGTGCTTCTGTGTTTACATTCTTGATTATGACAGCTGTACACATATCTACATAGCTTTCAATTTAAACAAGCACCGATAATATAGATAACAAGTTTCTTTTAGAAAAACTTAGTTCTAATATCACTTAAGGTCAAGGTGTCGCATAACCTATAAGATCGTAGAGGAGCGAGGCGTCAGAGACCTCACTTTTCTAGGGGCCAGCATATTGAGGGCGGCGCCCATCTCCTCTCCCTCGCTGCTTTACCTTCCCTGACCCTAAAGAGGGCAGGTACCCATTTACAGCTGGATGAACTAGGGGACTGTACTGAAGCCAAGACGCGCAAACGGTCACCCATCCAAGTGGTAGCCACACTCGATGCCGCTTAACTTTGGCTGGGGGAAATTTAGTGCTCCGACCACTGAGCTATCCCGTCCCCTTCTAATATTAGCTCCAATAATATGATTACAAGAAGTACTCTGAATTGGTATTTTTTAATGTTCATCGTAGCAAACAATTAAGTGGAGGAATAAGTTATTGTTTTCATGAACCAAAAGAGACTCCACCCCCAACACACACAAATTTACCATCAAGAAATGGTCATAGTTATTTGTAGAAAAACAAATTACAACCCCCCCCACACGACCATACAAAATGCAAACACACTTTCCTATGATTATTATGCTTTCGATATTTACATCAAATTTTCGAAGCAGACATATTTGCATAATACCCAACATAGTATCATCAAAATATTAAAGGATATCACATCAACAAGCATTTGCAGACAGAAAATGTTCTGTTTAAAATAATGACAGAACATAAGGCAAACTATCAACAACAACAACAAATAACACTAACACAATCACAAGCTGCATGAAAAGTGTATTGCATAATATTGTATTTCATTATGTTGCATTGTATTATGTTGTATTGTATTGTATACTACTTTAAGTCACAGCGGATTTCTCTACGTGACATTCGTGCTAGCTGTCCCCGGGGGGGGGGGAAAGGGGGGGAGGAGAGAAGGGCCTGTCGCCACAATGCAGCGCCCAACCCAAGTACTACTTTTGAATAAACCACTTTAAGTCAGAAAAGTGAAGACATAAAATCGATCAAAACACTTCAGCCTTGAAAAAAAAGCTAAAGAAACAGACAACAAAAAATTCTAAGCAAAGAAATTTAAGTCAACATCATAAATACAGTATTCACAGTGACCACCACCACCCTTCCCTTCCCCACCCCCCGGAAAAAAAATCATGAAACTGTTTGAAACTATTCAGCACTAAATTCACACTTACGGCTTTTTAAATCACACATTTATTCACTCATTCTGTATTGAATATCCTTTTCATTGCAGATGAATAACTACTCAATAACTAAACACTGACATCTGGTGTCATGCAACTCATTATGTGATGGAGCGTCATTAAATTAAAAATAATAGTGTTCACCAAATAAATAAAACCATCCATATTCATGTTAGCCTATTCACAAAGTCTTTATCTATTTTACTCTAATTGAACCCCCCCCCATCCCAAACAGCAACCTACCACTATTGATGCTAGCCTCCTATTCCCATTGTGTCAGCCTATACTTTTTTAACTCGCTATCGTTGAAAAGCTATTCACTAAAAAGTCTCTATTTTAATGCAGAAATAGTAGAGGAACACAAGTGTAGGTAACCATTTACAACTTCTCACTCATTTTTGAAAATGATTTTCAAATATTCGATTTCCAAGAAAAACAGTTGCTAGAAAATAAAACCTTCACTGTGTAAGAACCATGCCTCTGGCCTGACCTGACTGGAGTTTCGGCTCCTGGATGAGCCTTCATCAGAGGTCCTGGCCGTGATTGAAGCGTTCACCTGCTGTGGTACCTTACAGCCAGACACTTTTCAGAATGGAGAAGTGTCAATCGCATTCACAAGAATAGTTGACATTCCTGTGGCCTTTTAAAGCTGCCATGGAAAGTCTCTATTTGTGTTTCCCTTCTCACACAAGTCTCCATGTCTCCAGTTCATAAGAAGTATGTATTGATATTACCCCAATCTCAAAAAGTGTGTATTGATATTACCCCAATCCCAAAAAGTATGTATTGATATTACGCACCCCCCAATCTCCAAAAAGTGTGTAATGATACTTACCCAACACAAAAAGTATGGTGATTGATATTACCCCAATCTAAAAAAAGTGTGTATTGATATTACCCCAATCACAAAAAGTATGTATTGATATTACCCCAATCACAAAAAAAGTATGTAATGATATTACCCCAATCTCAAAAAGTATGTATTGATATTACCCCAATCTCAAAAAGTGTGTATTGATATTACCCCAATCACAAAAAGTATGTAGTGATATTACCCCAATCTCAAAAAGTGTGTATTGATATTACCCCAATCACAAAAGTATGTATTGATATTACCCCAATCTCAAAAAGTATGTATTGATATTACCCCAATCTCAAAAAGTGTGTATTGATATTACACCAATCACAAAAAGTGTGTATTGATATTACCCCAATCACAAAAAGTGTGTATTGATATTACCCCAATCACAAAAGTATGTACTGATATTACCCCAATCACAAAAAGTATGTATTGATATTACCCCAATCGCAAAAAGTATGTATTGATATTACCCCAATCACAAAAAGCGTGTATTGATATTACCCCATTTACAAAAACGTATGTATTGGTGTTACCTTATTCACAAAAGTACCTATTGGTGTTACCTTATTCACAAAAGTACCTATTGGTGTTACCTTATTCACAAAAGTAACCTATTGTGTTAACCTTATTCAACAAAAGTACCAGTGGTGTTTACCCTTGTTCACAAGAAGCGTGTTTAGTGGTTACCCTACTCACAAGATGTATGCTATTGTGTTACCCTATTCACAAACTACCTAGTTTCATATGACTAATGCATATTAAAAAAAATAATGTACTTTCAAGTATACACTGGGTTTTATTTTTTTTTAAAAAAGATACAATATTATAATTTCACACACGGCAATTATAAAAGTATGGATCGCTACCTGCGTTAATGAGACTATATACCCAGGTCCCCTGTGTGAAAGCAATGGAAAACATCTAGTGCACTACGTTTAAAACATGTTCCGCCTTTCGGAAGAGTAGGCCATTGTGTGCAAGTGAGAACTAATGACAAAATCGTTTACACACGGGAACTGGATTTTTTTTCCAAAGCACACATGAGTGTTGATGCCATTAACCTCGAAATATAATAATAATAATAATAGTAATAATAATGATAATAATAGTAGTAGTAGTAGTAGTAGTAGTAGTAGTACTAGTAGTAGTAATAACATACTGATATTTATAGCCTTTCTTGATAGTTCCATCATTACAAGTACAATGGTAAATGTAAAAAAACCCCAAACTTCTGCAAATCTGTATGCATACGAGAGCACTGACAATGCACAGAAGGTATTCAATGCATTATCAGCTACAATCTTCTTCTGGAATCGAGCACAATGCAAAGCCAAGAAAAAACACGACAGTATATTTATCTTCTTCTTTTTCTTTTTCAAACGCTCAGACAAAATACCTTTTCTTTATATCAGCAAAAAAAGAAGGCGTTGCCCTGCCCTTGGGCTGATTGAATGAATGTCCCTGACCGATGAATCAGGCAGTGTGTCAAGTCAGAGAGAACCTGACATCCACTATCTACCTGCACAGTCTGACAGGTCAGAACCAGCTCTCTCACCAGACAAACCAACAACAACAACAACAACAAACAACAACAAACAAGAACAGCAACAAACAGCAGCAACAACAATTAACAACGCACAACCCACAACAACAGGAACAACAACAACAACAGCAGCAACAACAGACAGCAAAAACAATATACAACAACAAACAACAACGAACAACAATACAAAGAACAACAAATAACACAACGAACAACCAAACAAACAATAACATCAAACAAACAACAACAACCAAAGGCAACAACAAACAACAACGACGAACAGCAAACAACAACAAGCCCAAATCCACACACACACACACACACAGTCACACACACACACACACACATCACACACACACACACACACCACCACACACACACACACACAACACACACACACACCACCCTCCAAGACAGCAACAAAGTGGTAGATATCCTAATTTTTCCCCCACATCCCCATACCCCTCACTTCAGCTCTCAGCATGTGTGTGTGTGGGTGTGTGTTGTGTGTGTGTGTGTGTGTGTGTGTGGTGTGTGTGTGTGTGTGCGCGCGCCGCGCGCGCGCGTGTGTTGTGTGTGTGTGTGTGTGATGTTTTTTAAATCTGTTATTTCAAGGACCACAGACTAAGCACTCACGCGCTTTTTTTTCTTCAACCCATCCCCGTGCTTACGCATTTTGTCAAATTGGTCTGGACTGAACTTTTGACATCAACCCTAGGTCTGGACCAGCCTGCAGCTAAGGTGAAGTCGAGCTTTGACATACTACTCAGCAGAATACTGGGCTGCCGCTGGGTAAACCCGCTGGAGGTGCCCTGCCAAGATGACGCCGCTGCCACTCACCGAACGGTGGTAATCAGCAGCACGGGTGAAGGTGCAGCAGCAGGGGTGGTGTCGGATGGTGGCGGGGTTGTTGCAGAGGAAAGAGGAGATGGCGTTGAGCATGCTCAGCAGGCAGGCAGCCAGGGTGAGGGCAAAAGCCAGCCGTAGGGCACCTTAGAGTCTGCCTCTGTGGCCACCTTCTCGTACTTCCCCCACGAAGACCATGCAGCCGATAAAGCCGCTCAGCCCTGCAATCCAACAATACCACACAACACAAACACACAGGCAATAGACAGACGCACAGACAGAATAGACATAAGACAAGACACACACACACACACACACAGAAAAACAACATACCGAACAACGCACACACATCAATATGAACATCTACGCACACGTAAAATCTGTTTCCGCTTTTCGGGAGTAGGCCATTGTGTGCCTGTGGAACGATGACATAATTGACAAAACTGCATACACACAGGGACTGGAAGAAATAGCACATTCTTATTCCATTATCCTCGAAATAAATAAGAATAAAATGAATAAGAAATAAAAAATGAAATAATGGATAAAAAACATCCAACTGGATTTATTAGTCAAATCATAATCATAAGATTGATTGAAAACAGGTGTTAATAATCACAAATACATTGAATGTCAAAAGAGTATGCTAATCTATGCTACACAAAACTTGAAGAACTGGATACAGAGTGTTTTGTGGAATCAACCCCCAAATAAAAGTAATTTTCTGAGTTGAATGTTTACAACTCTGTTTCTCATGTTTATAGATAGGAGCCATATCGATTGATATGCAGGCATGAACATTGTAGGCGCAAATTCCAGTAGATTGCGCACCAGCTCCCATCGATTTAATGATAGAGCAAGGGAATATACAAATAGCCAGAAGAAAAAAGAAAATGTAAGTGGTGTTAACAAAATATCAATTTGCTTGATGATTGTAAAATAATAAGATGATTTAAGAAAGATTTTTTAAAAAATCTAGTGTTAAAAATAAAGCAAATGAATCTCTGAATAACAACGAGAACGTGAGTAAGTTTTTCAACAAGGAGGACGATCGACATGAATCGGATATTAATGCATGATTTTTTTTTTTTTTTTTATTTTCTTTATTTTTTTTTCTTTTTATTTTTTTCTTTTTATTTTTTTCCCTGAAGAGCCCCGTAAAAGAGCATAGACAAATGACGTGAAGTCTGAGAATCTGCATCATTTTAGGAAATGTTGAAATACTGTTGTTTTTGGTGTCACTAAGTCCTGCTTCTGATTTAATAGCAAGTAGATTTTCTGATTCTTATTCACACACACACATCCACACACCCACATCTACCCACACACAACATCCACACAATCCACACACACACACACACACACGCGCGCGCTCACACCCACATACATCCGACCACACACACACACAATGCACACACACATACTACACACACAACAAACACACACACACACACACACACAACACTCACACACACACACAAGCGTATAACACTTCAGCAGGGTGATGGGAATTTTTGGCTGTTGAAGGGGCAGGGCAGATATAAAATGAAACAGGGGGGAAGTCTTAGGTTGTCTTAATGTCTCAATTAGAGAAATTAATTGAGTGTCATTTAAAAATCCTCAACACTGTAGCTGCATAAGCTGAATGGGGTGAAACCTACAGTATGAATTATGAGGAGGCCTGGGGGTACCTTTAAACAGCTATCCTGGACACCTCCAAGAGGCATGCGGCAACAGGAGGGACAGAAATGGAGCAGAAAGGCTTGGAATGAAGAAGTCAGAGGCCATCAAGAAAAGAAGAGACTCTTCATGATCTGTTTGAAAGTCAAATCAAGAAGATGACTACTGATCTACAGACTCGCCAAGAAGAAACAGCAAGCAGGTGTGAGAGCCGCAAAGAGGCTTCATGAAAAGTATGGTGAGGAACTTAGCGAAATGGTAAACACTCCCCAAGAGAGTCTACAAAAGTGTAAAAGCCGCGTGGCGCGCGCGCGCGCGCGTTGTGTGTGTGTGGTGTGTGTGTGTGGGGTGTGTGTGTGTGTGTGTGTGTGTGTGGTGTGTGTGTACGTGTGCATGGGATAGCAAATTGCTATTACAATATTTTGTTTAATCTAGTTTTACTATTGCTGTTGCCTCAAATAAAAGCATAAAGAACGTTTTGCCGTTTCCTTTCTGTTAGCCAAAATGAAACTATTTACGTGTTTGTTCTCCTTTATTTTATAGTGGTTTTGCTTTGTTGGTTCTGTTATTGGTTGGGGTTTGGGGTTGTTGTTGCTTTTTTTGAGGGGGGACTAATTTGGCTGTTTCCCTCTCCCTTTTTGTGGCCGTTTTTTTGTTTGCTCTGGTTCCTGTATTTTTTCGGTTGTTTCTGTGTTTTCTGCTCTGCTTTCTTTCTTACTTGTTGCCGATATTCTTTTCTTTTTTTTTCTTTTTTTTCTCTCTTCGGGTGTTTTTTGTGGAAGATTTTTTTTGTGTGAGAATAAAATTTTTTTTTTTTTTTTTATTTTTTTTTCCCGTAAGCTGTGTAAAGATGGTATTTGCTATGGGCTTTATTAATTTTATTATCATATATATCCTTACGGGTGACGAACGGATGTAAAAAAGCACATGGGTGCTTATTCATTATCCTCGAAATAAAAAGAACTTGACATTGTCGTTTCTCTCTCTCTCTGTGTATAATTGTGAATGTTTTTACTTGTATATGGCTATGTGTTATGAAGAATGACTTTTTAAGGTCGGTTTGTTCTCCTTTAATTTTATGGAGTTCGCTTCGTTTGGTTCTGTTTTGGTTGGGGTGTTGTTGTTTGTTGTTTGTTTTGTTGTTGAAGGTACAACTGGGTTGTCACCTCGCCCCTTGTTGTTTTGCCGCCTTTTGTTTTGCTCTTGGTTCTTGCTATTTTTTTGTTGTTTCTTTGCTGTGTGTTCTGTATAGGGCTTTCTTCCTTACTGTTAGTACTTTTTCTTTTCTTTCTTTCTCTTCAGTGATTTTTGTGGAGATTTTTCCCCCGTACACGTGTAAAGTGTATTGCTAATAAGGCTTAATTTTAATTGTATCATATATCTTTTAAGCGGGGACTGGATGTCAAAAAGCACATGGGTGCTTAATTCATCTCCTCGAAATAAAAGAATTTGTCATTGTCATTGTCTCTCTCTCTCTCTCTCTCTCTCTCTTCTCCTCTCTCTCTCTCTCCTTCTCTCTCTCTCTCTCTCTCCGTCTCTCTCCTCGCTCTCTCTCAAACCTTTATCGTTTTTGCTCATAGGTATGGGTATTCCTGATGAAGGATCATATTTTTATAAGTTTTCAATACTTAATTGACTTGTCCTCTGACTTAATCTTAACGTGTTGCCCTATTTCCAATATCTTATTGTTATGTGTAACAAGTATCTGTACCACTTGGACAATGTGTAGATGTTTATCTTTTATGACTTATTAGTTGGTCGATACTTCTTGTTTTGTTGTTGTGTTGTTGTTGTTCTTTTCTTGTTTTTCTTCTTTTGTTGGTTGGTTTTTTCTTTCTCTTTTGTGTTGTCTCGTTTTGGTGGGGGGTTTTTTTTTTTGGGGGGGGGGGGTGGGGTGAGGGGGGGGTAATATTTTAGGGTTTTCTTTTATTAGTTTTGCTTTTCGGGTGGGGGGGTTGTTGGGGGGGGGGGGGGGGGGGCTTTGCTTTGAAGAGGGTTATTTTCCCCATGTTTTACTGTGGAGACTGTATAAGTGTTGGTTAATTATCAAGATGTATCCCTACGGGCGGGGGACTGGATGTATAAACGCACATGAGTTGCTTATTCATATCACTCGAAATAAAAAGAAGTTTGTCATTGTCATTGTAATGTATGTGTTTGTTATCGATGTCTTGGTTCCAGAACGCTTGCTTGGCTGCGGAAAAAGATTTGGAAAATATCTGACTTTGATGATTTGAAGTCGTTGCGTATTAGCTCTTTGGTCTGTCATATTTGCATGAATCTAATCTCAGATGAAGTAGTGGTGTTACCATTTGCTTGTAATAGCCTCGAATCTCGTTGGCAAATTTTGAAGTTTCCTTTTTTGACTTGCTTTTGTTGTTTGTTTGTTGTTTTGTACAATTGTTTCATGTCCTCCGCCCACCCAAGTTGTTTAGTAGAGTCCACATTATGTATAACTACATTCTTTATACTCTATACTTTTATTCTATTCAAGCATCCTCTATCCAAAATCGAGGCTTTCTCCCACAATTTTTTGGCTTTTGCCTTATTGTTATCCAATTTTTAATCCTGTCAACTTTCCTAATAGACAACACAAACAAGCCCTGGCTATTTAAAGAAGGGTCCAACGCATTGGCATTTAAACATCATTCATGCAATAAACAAAGTAAGAGACTTTTCATCAATGTTATCGGAATACAGGAAAACATACACTTATTTGGCTTTTTCAGAAACACACTTAACTTCTCACATTTCTGATAATGATATTTCAATACAGGAATAAGTATTCCGCAGAGATCCTAACTCGTTTCGTGGAACCGTTTAGTATTTACATTCATCAGTCGATACAGTTTAAAACGCATTGATAATTTAGAACATCATAGTGTAGAACAATAGGGATAGAAGGTAAAAATAAAACAGTCCAAGCCAGTTCTTATGTTTTCTTTTCCTTTACAGAATCCTACAGAAACTCAGAGTGGATTGATAACATTATTCTGTGGTGGATAACATTATTGGAAGATTACAAAGATATTATACTTAAGTTGACGTTATTATTGATTTATTAAAAGCTAATAACAGGTGGACACAGAACATATAAGTCTTTCAATTTACAAGCAATTAATAAAATCAACCAACTCTCGTGTAACTAAAAACTCTTAAGACTTTAATTGACCATATATATGTTTATATACCAGAATTTCAATCATTGGAAAGAAATGTTCCAATATTTGGTTGTAGCTATGCTTCCCCCATTTGTGTTACGTAGGTGTAAAAAAGGGTTAAAATTTTCCAAAGAATGAATCACAAAATAATCACTTATAGCAATGTTTCTAATTTTGGATAATAAGAATTTCTTTCAGAATCTATTAAACTCGCCTTTAAACCATTACATCAGTGTACTGACCTAGTCCTACCGGATGAACTAAACGAGGCCCCGTTGTGCAAACGCATGCAGAACATCTTGCGCACACTTAAATCCTGAAGTAGGCCATTTGTGCCGAGTGGGAAAGATGACAAAATTTTACAAATCGCATACACACGGGGACTGGATGTAAAAAAAGCACATGAGTGCTTATTCCATTATCCTCGAAAAAAAGCGCTTTGATTTGTTGCTTTACAAGATTCTGCGCTATATAAATTCTATACATTATTATTATTATTATTATTATTATTATTATTATTATTATTATTATTATTATTATTATTAATCAGTCCATAGAACTATGGTACTATATTTTTTGCAGTATTTATAATAAGCATGCTCCACTTCAAACCAAAAGTCAACTACCAATCCAAACCTCCATTGCTGACAAAAGAAATACAAAAAACATATTTATCAAAGAGATTATCTTTTGAAAAAAAGAAGGAATCAAGAAGAATAAGCATAGAAATTATGTAACCTACCTACTACGAGCTGGTAAAAGAAATACTTCGAAGATCTAATTAACAAAAAGAAAGACAGCAATCTGTATGTAAGCGGTCAACCTTCTTACCAAAAAAACAATTGTATAAAACAGAAAACGTTTTAGATGAAATCTCTTGCTGATGACTTAAACCACCACTTTGCAACTATCTCAGATTCGAATAATAACAACGATAACTCAAAAGCTAATGACTTGAATGTCTTAGAAGCAATCTGCGCAACAAATATTAACTCTGAACTAAGAATTCCATGTATGATGTACATGAAGTATTTACTACTTTAAAAAGTAGAAGCTAACAGCAACTTGTGCCTATAATGGTTTGGAATGGTAAAATCCGAAATTAGCTGCACAGTTATAGCTTCCACACACATCAGTAATCTTGTAATAAGCAACATCCATTTCCAAAATATGTTTAAAGAGAGTAAAAGAACTCCTTTGTATAAATAAGGAGATCGAACAGACCCCTCGAACTATAGACCCATCTCAATCGATCTGTCCTTTTCAAAACCATTAAGAAACACAATAAATGCCTACTTACTCATTTAAATGAAAACCGCCTTATCACCCATTCAGTCTGGGTTCAGAGTAATCACTCATGCCACACTGCCCTTTGTAAAATTATTGACCGATGGTTGTTAATATTAATAAAAAGAGAATTTACTGGAGTCCCTTTTCATAGATTTTGGAATGGCTTTTGATGTTATCGAACCACAATCTGCTAATAAGGGAAACTTGTATTACAATCTAGCATCTGATACCTTAAAAAATCTTATATATTCCTTCATTTTCTAACAGAAAACAAAAAGTTTTTATGTCAATAATTATGTTCGGACTTTTCTACCCAATACATTTGGCGTCCCCACAGGGTTCTTTCTGGTCCCCTATTATTATGTCTATTTAACATTAATGATCTTCCCTTATTTAATAAAGCTTCCTGTGATTTATTTCAGATGAACACCACTATTGATAGTAACCATGTTAACTCCGTTTTTGAAAGTCTTTTTGCAATTTGCAAAAAAGATATAAATGTACTTCTGGAATGACTCACTTGAACCATATGGCCCTTCATCCAAAGAAAAACAATTTTATTCCTTATTCCACAAGACATAAACGACAGAACCTTAATACAGAGCATCTACAATTTCTCTACATTGGATATGAAAAACTTGAAGAAGTCTCCATTACAAATTTTTATGGAATACTATTGACAACAACCTATTATGGTCTCCCACATCCAAAACCCATCAAAAAACATGCTTCAAAAAATATACCACCTCGAAAGAAAAAAACTTCCTAACTCTGCATGCCAGAAAATATTCTTTTCTTCTTAAATTCAAACAACAATAGTTAGCATCTACACTGTGGAATATGGCCACATCTTCCTCTTTGTCCTCGGATCGATGATGACCATCTATTCATCCTGTGATTGGGAGGGTCCGATTTCTTGGGTGCGAAGATGACTTATTTGGCCAATTCCGCGCTTGAAAAGTTCTTGGAGCCGTATGGACAGTATAGTGGCTGCTTTTTGGAGACTGAGGCACTATCTTCCTGTCTTGCCTGCGTTGCTCAGGCTGTGTCGCAATTTCGTTTGCTTCATGGGCCTTGGGCGCCACTGCGTACAGCTGCTCGCCACTCTGGCCTCTCCATTGCTGCCTGCTCCCATGAGTTTATCTCATGTTGGAAGCTATCATGAGACGTTCAGAGTGTCCTTGAAGCGTTTTCTTCTGGCCTCCCTGGGAGCGCTTCTGCAGATAGTTCGCCAAACTGAAGTTCTTGGGAAGCCGATGGTCTGCTGCGAACTACATGGCCTTGCCCAGCGAAGCTGGGTCTGCATCAGGATGGTGTGGATGCTGGAAAAGGTTTGCTCAAGTGAGCACCTCATGTCTGGATCTTTGTCCTGCCACTTGATGCCAACATTTTCTCAAAACAGGTGGTGTGGAAGTGGTTCAGCTTTTTAGCATGGCGTTTGGTAGACTGTCCATGACTCTGAGCCAAGAGCAGGTGGGTGATCACTACTGCTTTGTAGACCTTGATCTGTTTCTGTTGAATGCCTCTCCTGTCCCACACATTCTTGTCGAGTCCTCAAAGGCAGCGCTTGCTTTGGCCGAGTCTGGTGTTGACCTCATCATCAATGGCTGCTGTGCGTGAGAGGTACTGCCAAGATAAGTAAAATTTGTGCACTGCTTTGAGTCTATGTCCATTTATATTACGGAGATGCTGCTCCAACGTAGGGCTTCCCTGGGCGTTGTTGGCATTACCTCAGTCTTCTTGGTACTGATTGTCAACCCAAAGTTGTTGGCAAACATCAGAGAACTTGTCAACACTGGTCCTTGCATGTCAGCTTCAGAAGCAGCATTTAAGGGCGCAATCACCAGCATACAGGAAGTCGGTGATGATATTTTGTTGAGACCCTTGGTTTTTGCTGAAGCCTCCTGAGATTGAAGATAAATCCTCATACTGTACTGAGCTGACACCAACATCCGAGTCTCCGAACGCATCTGACAGCATTGCCGAAAACAGAGGCAGAAACAGGGTGGAGCAAGAATATAGCCCTGCTTCACTCCGTTGGTGATGGGAAGGATTCAATGCCCTCTCAGTTGTCTTGTATCTAGCTAGCAATACCATCATGAAACTGACGTACGATGGCGATGATTTCTTGGGCAGCCGTACTTCGCATATTCTCCATAACCTTCTTTGCTAAACAGTATCAGATCAACAAGGTAGAGTAGAGGTCAGTGTTTTGTTTCTGAAACTTCTCTTGAGCTGCTTGGCAGCAAACACCAAGTCTATAGTCTCCGCGATCTTTCCGGAAGCCCAAATTGACTCTCTGGAAGAAGGTCTTGCCAAGGTGGACTATGAAGCCGCTTCAGCAGTACTCTGGCTAGACCTTGCCTGCGATGGACAGCAGGGATACTCTCGGTGGTTTGCAGAGGCCTGGCAGTTTTCCTTTGTTCTTGTTAAAGATGTATGATGGAGGCAATGTTTGAAGTCTTGCGGAAGTGTCTCATGCTACATACGACTTGGAAAGATCTCATGAATCGTTTCAGTCAGTGCTCTGCCACCCCTTTTGTAGATCTCAGCTGGGATTGAGTCTGCGCCGGATGCTTTTACCACAGGAACAGTAGGCGAAGTGCTTTCTGAGATCTCCTCAAAGGTTGGTATGCTCGCATCGTCTCGTCGAACTTGGAAACTTGTGGGAGCGGTTATATGGATTTTCCAGTATTGCTTGTGTGTGTGGGCGGGGGAAGGGATATGTGTGTGTGTGTGGTGGGGGGGTACAGTTCGTGTGTGGTGTGTGTGTGAGTGTGCGTGTGTGTGTGTGTGTGTGTGTGCATGCATCTGGGTTGTTTGTAGTTGTGTAGGGTGTGTGCAATCATTGTGTGTGTAATAAGTGTGTGTGTGTATGTGCGTGCTTGTGTGTATGTGTTGGGTTTGAGTTTGTGTGTGTAATTTGTGTATTTGTATGTGTGTTGCTTGCATAGTGTGTGTTTGTTATTGTGTGTATACAAGTGGTGTCATTGTGTATGTATTTGTATTGTTGTGCGTGCGTGTGCGCATGTGTTTGTTGTGAGTGAGAAGTAGTTGTATTGTAGTTGAGTGTGTGTGAGTGTGTGAAGTGGTGTGTTTAAGTGAATGTGTGGTGAGTGTGTGATGAGTACAGGTAGGGGGCCGGGGTGAGAGTAAGACAGAAGTAAGGCGATTCTTTTAAGGAAAAGAAATACGCATACACACACAAACACCACACACACACCCACACACAACCACACACACCCACACACACACACACACACACACAGACACACACCCACACTCACACTCACACTCACACACACCTCACCCACAAACACCACACACACACAACAAACACCACACGCACACAACACACACACACACACACACCACACACACACACACACACACACACACACACACACACACCACACACAACAAAGATCCAAGATTCAAGATCCAATTCCTTTTCCATCCCTTTCAGGGTACGGAGGATTACAAACAAATTGAAAGGAGCAATAAACCTAACAGTCCCATACACCCAAAAATAAACATGAATACTAACAGGAACTGAAAAACAAGAATTTATTGCATAATGCTAAGCAACAGTATCAATGATTCAATACATTTTTAAGTATACACATTTCTTTAAAAGACATAATCTACACATGAAAGACAATGGAAATGTCAAGAAATACTAGCAAATCTTATGAATTTTGAGAGTGACAGGAGAACTTTTCGAGATTTGCATTTAATTAGCCTACAAAAATTATAACTGGACATGGGTTGAAGAAAATGTCGGGGAATAAAATCTTGTCGTACATGTTTGAGGTGGGGACCTTCCATGATAAAATGAAATTCATCCCCTAAAACAGACAAATTGCATTTCGAACATATTCTTTCTTCCCTAACATCCAACCTCAATAGGAAGCTTGTGACGGCTACAACGAAACTTCATAAGAGCGTAAACATATACATCTGGTAGACAAGTTATATACTTTGCCATACCAAAATCGATCCTATAGTTTTTATAATAAAGGCACCTACTATTACTGCACAGCTCAGTTCTCCATTCATTAACAACATTTTCTATTAAGAAGGCTTTGATATGTGAACTTGTAGAATGAATACCTGAACAAAACTGTCTCTCCCACAAACAGTCAAATCTGCTGTGTACTAAAATATTTTTTTAAAAATCTTATTTAGACATGATGATTAAATCAAAGATTTGTTGTGTAAATCTTTCATCATCTGATAAGCATTTGAAGATAGCTTTTCAGACTGGATGTCAAGCAGCTGCATCCAGAAACGAACCATTCTAACAAAAACCAAAATAAACAAAGGAAATCTGCCCGTTTCTCCATATACTAGCGAAGTTGACGTTGTACGCTTTAAACGAAAAAAATAACTTAAAAAATCTTAAACTGAAACGTGTCAGTTATTGTTAGTTTTTCATATCCCCAAATTTCACATCATACAACAAAACAGGTACAAACGATTTTAATAGAATAAATCAAGTGTCACACTATAGGTAGTCTTATTTTTTATTTTTTTGCCGTGCAGTCTTTATCAACAAACATAACTTTAGTAGCTTTATCATAAGCATTTTCTTTTGCATTTTTGCAAAACAAACCTCCTCTTACTAAAGGTAATTTCTAAATATTTAAAGCTATTAACAATTTCTAACGCTTTTCGACCATAGGTAAACATGTTACGAGATCTGTTGCAGTTGAAAACCATAACTTTTGTTTTCACTGGATTCACAACAGATTTCCACTGAGAACAGTAAGCATATAAATTGTCTAAAGCATCTTGCAACCCCTTCTTTGTATAAGAGAATAAAATGCTATCATCAGCATATAGCAAAATTAAAAGCTTGACGTAGGTGATTAACATTGTTCCATCACATGAACGTTGAATATTCAATGACAAACAATTTCTAGCTGTCAAATTTTGTTCCAAATCATTCAGAAACATAGAAAACAAAACAGGAGAAAGATTACCCCCTTGACAAACACCAGTAAAACTTTTAGAATATTCTGAATAGGATCCATCATTAGCAAAAACACAAGATTTTACATTTTCATACATGTTCATGATGACTTTCAGTATTTTTCCGTTTACATATTGTATCACACACACACAGAGACATGTGTGTGTGTGTGTGTTGTATTGATGATGTCCCACACTGAAGAGTTGTCACCTTTCAATGTCATCACATCACTAAAACTGCCAAGCAACACAAACAAACTTCACACACACAAGTGTCCTTTCCTGTGAAAGTTAACACTAAGCACATTATGCTTTTGATATATACATTACATTTTTTAGCCATACATATTTGCATAATACCCAACATAGTATCATCAAAATGTTAAAGGGTATCACATCAACAAGCATTTGCAGACAGAAAATGTTCTGTTAGAAATAATGACAGAATATAAGGCAAACTATCAACAACAAAAAATAACAACAATACAGTCACAAGCTGAGTAAAAAGTGTACTGCATTGTATTGGTGGTATAGCCAAATTTGCTATAGTAAATTTTAGTGAAAATATTAACATGAATATGGAATGTTTACAAGTAATTTTCCTGACATAATACATCGGGAACTTGAAATAGCAACACATGAAAATGACTGGTCCACGTATCCAATCATTCAGAATTCTAAAAATTAATTCCAGATGGACTTCATGTTTGTTTGTGCTTCTGTGTTTACATTCTTGATTATGACAGCTGTACACATATCTACATAGCTTTCAATTTAAACAAGCACCGATAATATAGATAACAAGTTTCTTTTAGAAAAACTTAGTTCTAATATCACTTAAGGTCAAGGTGTCGCATAACCTATAAGATCGTAGAGGAGCGAGGCGTCAGAGACCTCACTTTTCTAGGGGCCAGCATATTGAGGGCGGCGCCCATCTCCTCTCCCTCGCTGCTTTACCTTCCCTGACCCTAAAGAGGGCAGGTACCCATTTACAGCTGGATGAACTAGGGGACTGTACTGAAGCCAAGACGCGCAAACGGTCACCCATCCAAGTGGTAGCCACACTCGATGCCGCTTAACTTTGGCTGGGGGAAATTTAGTGCTCCGACCACTGAGCTATCCCGTCCCCTTCTAATATTAGCTCCAATAATATGATTACAAGAAGTACTCTGAATTGGTATTTTTTAATGTTCATCGTAGCAAACAATTAAGTGGAGGAATAAGTTATTGTTTTCATGAACCAAAAGAGACTCCACCCCCAACACACACAAATTTACCATCAAGAAATGGTCATAGTTATTTGTAGAAAAACAAATTACAACCCCCCCCACACGACCATACAAAATGCAAACACACTTTCCTATGATTATTATGCTTTCGATATTTACATCAAATTTTCGAAGCAGACATATTTGCATAATACCCAACATAGTATCATCAAAATATTAAAGGATATCACATCAACAAGCATTTGCAGACAGAAAATGTTCTGTTTAAAATAATGACAGAACATAAGGCAAACTATCAACAACAACAACAAATAACACTAACACAATCACAAGCTGCATGAAAAGTGTATTGCATAATATTGTATTTCATTATGTTGCATTGTATTATGTTGTATTGTATTGTATACTACTTTAATCACAGCGGATTTCTCTAACGTGACATTCGTGCTAGCTGTCCCCGGGGGGGGGGGAAAGGGGGGGAGGAGAGAAGGGCCTGTCGCCACAATGCAGCGCCCAACCCAAGTACTACTTTTGAATAAACCACTTTAAGTTCAGAAAAGTGAAGACATAAAATCGATCAAAACACTTCAGCCTTGAAAAAAAAGCTAAAGAAACAGACAACAAAAAATTCTAAGCAAAGAAATTTAAGTCAACATCATAAATACAGTATTCACAGTGACCACCACCACCCTTCCCTTCCCCACCCCCCGGAAAAAAAATCATGAAACTGTTTGAAACTATTCAGCACTAAATTCACACTTACGGCTTTTTAAATCACACATTTATTCACTCATTCTCTATTGAATATCCTTTTCAACAGCCAAAAATTCAATCACCCCTCCCCCAAAGTGTAAAAACGTTTTGTGTGTGTGTGTTGTGGTGGTTGTTGGTGTGTGGTGTTTTTTGTGTGTGGATGTGCTTTTATTGTTAGAATTATACTTGCTTTTGGTTGCATGACTGTGTAAAATGAGTTGAGTGCAAGCGCTTTGATATGTCTGTGCAAGATACAGCGCTATATAAATTCCATTTATTATTTATTATTATTTCTCAACATCCCCCCCCCCACCTACCACCACCACCATCATCAACAAACATCAAACTACGTACTTACCCGCGGCACCACTGTACACACCAGGCTGTCGTCTGTTTTTGTCGTACTTTGTACAGCTGTGCACCAGAGCGAGCCCACAGCTGCCCCCCAACATCATCAGTCCCAGCGTTAACAGAAACTTGATGACCACGAATGGGATAACTGTGAACCATAAAACACACCCAACCATACACAAAACACACACACACACACACACACACACACACCACACACACACACACACACACACACAAAACACACACACACACACACACACACACACACACACACACACATATACACGCAGGCGCGCATGCAGGCACACACAGAGATGTAAGAAATTAAAAATAAACACACACACACACACACAACACACACACACCCCACACACACACACACACACACACACACACACACACACACACACACACATATATATAATATATATATATATATATAATATATATATTATATATATATATATATATATATATATATATATATATATATATATATATAATATATAAAAATATATAGGGTGTGTGTGTGTGTGTTTGTGTGTGTCTTTGTATCTATCTATCTATCTATCTGTCCCGTAGTCTGACGACCGTGGGGGCACCCTCAAAGACTCAACCACCAGTTCCCTCCATTCCTCTCTCTGTTCTGCCTTTCTCAGGGTTTTGTTGAGTTCTAGGCCTGTCCATTCGCTGATGTTATCCTCCCAGCTCTTCCTTGGTCTGCCTCTTCTTCTTCCTCCTTGGACGTGCCTTGCAAAAAATGTCTTTGTAAATTCCTTGGATCTTGTGACATGCCCCAATACCATTTAAGTTTACGCTTTTCACGATCGTTAGAAGGTTCTCATAGGGTCCAATGGTTTGCTGGATTCTGTTATGCACGCTTTTCGTTGCTTATGTGGTCTTTGTTAGAGATCCAAGGAGTCTCCGAAAGCATCCATCTCCACTGCCTGTACTCTTCTCTCCAAATCTGCAGTCAGGGTCCATTTATTACAGGCATACAGAATATGGATATGACAAGGAGCGCATTAGTCTGATCTTGGAGATAAGTGAGATATTCTTATACTCTCCAGATGGTTTTAGTTTTGACAAAAGCTGTTATTGACGTGCAGTCCTGCATACTACTTCTGGCTTGATCCCTGGTCTATACAATGGCTCCCAGTACTTGAAGCTTTGAACTGTTTCCAGCTTCTGGTCATTAACCCTGATATCATGCTAATGCCGTTGGTGTTATTAGTCATCAGTTTTGTCTTCTTTCACTGATTTCCATGCCGTAGTTTTGGAGGCCTTATCCAAGTGTTCTGTTAGCTGGCAACTCTTTTTTGATCCTGCAAATTTCCCTCAATGCATTCAATGTTTTTTAAAAAATTTAAAAAAAGTGGGTAAAGGGGCCCCCCGTTTTAATTGGAACCCTCCATTTTGGTTGAAACCTGCCTGGGGCCCTCGCTTTACAGCTGTTTCCCTTGATGGTTCTGTTGTGCTTCAGTTCCCCCAAATCGGGGCCAAGAAAATTTCTAAAACAAAATGGGGATTTGGAAAAGAAAATTTTTTTAAAAGGAAATTTTGGGGGGGAAAAATTGTTTAGAAGGATGTTTGGGGGAAAAAACGACGTTGCTTGGGTGACATTGGGGCTGATTGTGGGGTAATTATGGCTTTGTTGTGTTTTCCTTTTTTTTGGGGGGGGTGTTTTGGATTGATGTGTCCAGGTTTGGCCATTTTCCTTCTCCCAATTTGTTGCAGTTCTTAGTAGGGGCTGTCATGGCCCCCTCCTTTTTGGCCCAAACTCAGCTGGAATTTTGCACCCCCTGCTGATTTCCCCGTTTCAGCATCGACGCGTTTCCACTTCTTCTCGGAGGTGGGGGTGACTTCTGTGTCTTTCTTTCGGGAATTAAACTTCTGGATCCCCTGGGGTTTCTATTTATACGGGTGGGAGCATTTTCTGTCCTCTGTTCAAATACCCGGTCGAGTAACATTTCCCCCTTTTTGTCTTGGTTTGTTAAACCCCTTTTCTTTTGTGCTTAGGCTTTCACCAGCTGTATGCTTCTTGCATTGTTTTTCTTATGTTTCTTCAAAAACTTGGCACTGTTCACCGATCCATTTCTCTTTTGCCCGTCATGGATTTCCCTGATTCTTTTTTGACTCCCCCATATTGTTCTGCTCTTTCTTTGTTTCATTTTCTTTTCTTCAACCTCTACGCTTGTGCATAGTTTTTTGGATGTTATTGTACCCATGGTTTTTTGACTGGTGGCGTTTTGCCAAGAAGTCGTTTGCTGTTTCAGTCACCGCGATTTAAACTATTTTGTCAGTTTCTTTCTGGTCATCCCAGCGAGGGGCGAAACTTTCCACCTACCCTTGCTTAAAAAAATTTCTAATCCCTCGGGCCTTCACTTCTCAAAGGTAAAATTTTGTCCTGATGTTTTTCCGCTTGGGTTTTTTTTTTTAGACGTATGGGAAAGTCTCATCACAAGTTCATGATCACTCCCTATGTCTGCCCCGGGAAAACTTCGTGTTGTGCGATGTTAACGCTAGACTGAAACCGTCTTTTCACCATGATGTAATCTATTTGGTTGTGGTGTTCTCCATTTGGGCTATGCCATGTCCATTTTCTGGATTTCTTGTGTGGGCCAAGTGTATTCACTAGCTGGAGGTCTTTGTATAAATGGTGCAAATCAATTAAACAGTTATGTGAATGGTGGTTTTGGTGTCCTTATTTCCTCACTTTTGTGTATGGTGTTGGGGGAGAGGGAGAAGAGAGTGTGGAAAAAGAGAAGAGAATAAAGAATGAATGAATGAATCTTATCCCTTTTTAAACAGTTGTTAGATTGTTAGGAAGGGAAGGGAGAGGAGAGAGAAGAGAGAGAGGAGATGAGAGAGAGAGAGAGAGGGGAAGAGAGAGAGAGAGAGGAGAGAGAGAAAACAATGCATGACAATGAAAAATGACAAGAACATTATTTTTTTTCGGGAAAATGAAAAAGCACACTGTGCTTTTTTACTCCATGCCCGCCCGTTTGGAACATCTTAATAATAAAAACCCCAAAACTTTACAGTCTCACAATAAAAACAAGGGGAAATAACCCTTTTTTCAAAACAGCTCCCCCCCCCAACCCTCCCCCCCCCAAAGAAGCATTAAAAAAAAATCCTAAAAATACCCCACCCCTACCCCCAACCCCCCAAAAAAACCAAACCCAAAAAAACAAACAAACCCCCCAAAAAAAGGGGGAAAAACCCAAAACCAAAAGATGATAAAAAAAAAAAACGACAAACAACAAAACAAAACAAGAGCAACAACAAAGCCAAGAAAAAAAACCCACACCAAACTTTTAAGTCAAAAGATAAACATCAAACCATTGTAAAAAGGGACACATATTGTTTCACATAATTATAAGATATTGAAATAGGGCACTCATTAAAACTTAAGTACAGAGGCAAGTCCAAAAGTATGGAAAATATAAAAATATGAATCCTTCATCAGGTTATACATGACTATAACAGGACGATAAAAGGTGAGAGAGAAGCAGAGACAGAGAGACAGAAGTGTGTGTTGTGTGTATTTCAAGATAATATCCAATATATAAACCCAAAAAACAGAAATGCGATCCCATCACACTATTTAGATTATACTCGTTTCAAATTTATATGATCATGATAAAAAATAAATTTAATACCAATACATTCCACACAATAAAACAAGAAACAAACCAAGAAAATTAAAACATACAGTCGTTTAAGAGAAATGGTGGGAGTGAGTGATGTTTCAAATTCATTTAACGTCTTTTCCAGTTGTGATATTAGACGGGAGTGAGTGATGTGTGTGTGTGTGTGTGTGTGTGTGTGTGTGTGTGGGTGTTTGAGCGTGTGGTGTGTGTGAGTGTGTGTGTGTGGTGTGTGTGTGTGTTGGTGTGTGTGTGTGTGTTTGAGTGTGTGTGTGTGGGGGTGGGGGGGGGGGTGTTTCAGGGATAATACTAAATATGTAATACTCACATAGACAACACGATCAACACAAAAAACTTTTTAGTTATGCTCATGCAAATTGAATGTTTGCTTCATGAAAAATTGAATTGAGAAAAGAGGAGAGTGAGAGAGAGAGAGAGAGTGAGAGAAAAGAAAGAGAAGAGAGAGAGAGGAGAGAGAGAGAAAAGAGAGAGAGAGAGAGAGAGAGAGGAGAAAGAGAGAAAGAACTCGAACTCGAACTCGAACTCGAATGTTTAATAGAGATAATTGGATAAGCCAGGGGCTTCTTTACACCAGGTCCTCAAAAACAAAAAACCAACAAAAAACCCAAAACAAATAAAAACCAAAGACAAAAAAAAAGGCAAACAAACATGAAGAAATGCATAGCATAATTATACACAATGAAGCTGACAAAAACTCAATCACTTAGTTATACTTGCAATCAACTACTCACATTAATATTCAATTTTGTACTAAACCAGCCAATCAAAACAAATTGACTAATTTCATGTCTACCCCACATCAAAATTTCCCCACACATAAAGATACATTCACACTACCACCATCCACACTCGCACACCCATGTATTTTAACGACCAAACGAAGCAATCAGCCCCATTATTTTTTTTAAAGTGTGGGACAAAATTTGAAACGAAATTATCTGTACATCAGTTTTTTTGCAATGAAAGTAAATGATGTAACAACCTCTCTTTCACACAGTCATCATATTACAAACACAATACACACACACACACACACACACACACACACACACACACACCCAAAAACACACACACACACACCACACACACACACACAACACACACACACATACAACTACACACACACAAACGACCCACACACATATAGGCACAAACAACTCACCCCTTTCACATGAATCAAATCGATAACCATTCCAATTAATTTTATATGTTAAAAAATGACACTACTAACAAAACCAATTTTTCTATTTAACAGAACAAAACGCAATCGCAACATACACCAGTCAAATTGCCATAAAGAGCAAACAAACATAGCCAAGATAATCCAAAAAAACCCCTTCTCAGACACGCCACGCGCGCGCGCGCACACACATACACATGCATACATAGTCATAATGAATGCCCATAGAATAAATAAATCATCCCGTCGACATCTAATTTCAAATCCAATTCATTCTTTAACTTTTTTAATGCACCCCATACACCATTTCATTACAGAAAGAGCAAAAAAACAAAACCCCCCAAAAACCCCCTATACCAGTTCAAGATAATAAGAATGTCTATGCGCATACACTCGTGCGCGCAGCACCACACACAACACAACACACACACACGCGTGCGCACTCAAGATACATACATTAACATGAATACACAAAATTTAAAAAAAATTAATTCAGGACCTTATAGATAAGAAATCAATAATTCTACATTGATAAATAATGCAAACCTTACCATTTCAAGACTAAAACAAAACACGCTGAAGTTTTAAGACAATCGATACGTCAAACACACACACACACCACACCACACACACACAACACACACACACACACACACACAACTCCACACCACAACACACACACACACACACACACACACACAGCCCGCCCCTTCCTCCCCCACGCCCACCCCCACACATCCACATCAAATCCCCGTCAAGCCAGTCAGTCGAGAAGACAACCAGCTCTGAACAAAAAAAGGTGTATAAGTAAATACGACATTACATATCATGGTATATACAAAAGCAAAGTGCACATTATATTCAGAAACATTTCAAACAAATATTTATGATAAGCTCTTTTTGAATGAAGAAAGACTCATTTCTGTTTTAAATTATCCGGAAGTTCATTCCAATTTTTTACTACCTGAATAGACTAGGATGACTTGTAAAGATCATTCTTGGACGGGGGGGATACAAATAGTACTTTTACCCCGAATTTTTCTCACCAAAAACCTTTCAGAAAGATATTCGGAGCAAGATTCTTTATAATTTTGTACATAAAAACACCTTTATTAAAACGACATCGTAATAAGAAAGAAAAATGTTGAGTTCTTTGTAATCTATATTTTGCAAAGATGATGACTTAAGGATACACTTTTTAATGAACGTCTATACAAACTCCAGTCGCTTAAAAGGGAAATTTTACGCTAAACCCAAAATGTGGAAGCATAATCTATTTCAGTTGTATATATGCAGAAAAAAAAACTTCCAGTATGCGATCAAGCAAAAGTTAATTTTGGTTCAGCTGAAAAATTTTTTTGGGGGTGCTTCTTAGCAAAAGATGCATGATTTACCCGATAGTGATTGTCAATATTAAGACCCAAGCAATTTAGTGAATCCCCCTTCTTCAAAATTTTGTTAAGACTTTAATATTGGTAGCTGAAATTTTTATTTTGTTCTTTTTTGTTGGTTTTAACTAGCATGAATTTCGACTTTTTTCAGGGGGGAGAGCCTGGGGTTAATTTCAGACCATTTTTTAAGTTTTTTAAAAACTTTTTGAATTTAATGCATACAAAAGCTGGCATCTTAGCTTTATATGAATTGTAGGGGCATCACAAAAATTTACATTTATTGATACATAATTCACATTATTTGAGGGGAGAGGAGAAGAGGAGAGAGAATGAATGAATGAAAGAATGAATAAATGAATTAAACTTTTACCTTGCAGTTGTGTATTTTGGTGGGGGAGGGGGGAGAGAGAGAGAGAGAGAGAGGGGGAGAGAGAGAGAGAGAGAGAAGAGAAGAGGAAGAGAGAGAGAGAGAGAGAAGAAAGGAAAGAGAGGGAGGATAGTTAGTTGATAGAGATGCCCGTCGAAAATTTTCTTTACTCAGGTAAAAATTTGGTTTAAACCCCAACTAAATTTTTTCATCCTGCCCCCTCAAACAAAACCAACCAACCAAAAACCCAAACCCAACCCAAACCCAACAGCCAGCCAACCAAACCAAACACAAAAAAAAAAACAAAAAAACCAACCAACCCCAACCAAAAAACCCAACCCAACCAACCAAAACCCCAAAAAACCAAACCCACCAACCCAAAAAAACAAGAAAACCCAAAAAAAACCCCCACTATTTAAAGTATGCTGAAAAAAAGGGCACATTTCATACAAAAAGGAAAATCCAAAGTCCCAAAACTACGATAAAAAACAAAAAAAAAGGGC
>CM054165.1:1224037-1227170 GCA_028751875.1 Rapana venosa | reverse complement strand
ATAGAATTGGGCAATGATCAGTCCCTCTATCCACTGCGTAAAGGTTTAGGGGGTCAATTATTGACTACACTCTCTATGCAAAAATTCATCACCCAGACCTGCCAGTCCTGCTTTATCAATACGGCGTATTAGTGCAATTGGGGAAAGGGACCTGTCCACAGAACGCAACATCAAAAACTCGTGGCATCTCTCATTCTTTCACGTCTGGACTATTGCAATTCTCTTTTGGCTGGTCTGCCAGCATCATCAAATCCACTCTCTTCAACGTATTCAAAAACTCTGCAGCTCGATAGTCACTCAGAAAGAAAAAAAATCTGAGCACATTCCCCCTCTTGCGATCTCTCCACTGGCTGCCTGTGCCACAAAGAATAAACTATAAGATCAGTACTCTCTGTTACAAATGTCTCCATAAAACAGCATCTTCTCCCTCTGTGAATGTCTAAACCTGTACACCCCTTCTCTTTTCCTTCGCTCTGCTGCCAGATTCCTTGTGCTTACAAAACACCTAGTTTCAACCAGTCCACTGTTGGTTCTTCGCTCTTTCTTGTTTCAGGTCCATCGATTGGATGGCCCTCCTTCTCTCTTCGCCAAAGGCCTTCTTGTGACTCTTTTAAATAGGCCTCAGACATATTTGTTATTTGTTTAAAACCCTTTAAGTTTTTTCTTCTGTTTCATTTCATAGGTATCCTGCTTTTCAACAGCCAAAATTCAATCACCCTGCCAAAGTGTATAACGTGTGTGGTGTGTGTGTGTGTGTGTGTGCATTTGGATTTGTTAGAACTATTACTTGCTATTGGTTGCTGACTGTGTAAAATGAGTTGAGGGGCAAGCGCTTTGATTTGTGTTGGCAAGATTACGCGCTATATAAATTCCATTTATTATTTATTATTATTTCTCAACATCCCCCGCCCCCCCCCCCCCACCTGCCACCACCACCATCATCAACAAACATCAAACTACGTACTTACCCGCGGCACCACTGTACACACCCGGTGTCGTCTCTTTTTTTTCGTTCTTTTTACAGTGTTGGGACCAGAGCGAGCCACAGCTGCCCCCCCAACATTATCAGTCCCAGCGTTAACAGAGTCTTGATGACCACGAATGGGATAACTGTGAACATAAAACACACCCAGCCATACACCCCACACAAAACACACACACACACACACACACACACACCACACACACACACACACACACCCCACACACACACACACACACACATACACGCAGGCGCGCATGCAGGCACACACAGGGATGTAAGAAAATTTTAAAAAAAAACACCACAAAACACACACAAACAACACACACACACACACAACAAAACACACTCAACAACATATATATATATATATATATATATATATATATATATATATATATATATATATATATATATTATATATATATTTATATATATATATTTATATTTAAATGGGGGGTGTGTGTGTGTGTTTGTGTGTGTCTTTGTATAAATGGTTTTTAAATCAATTAAACGTTATGTGAATGGTGGTTTTGGTGTCCTTATTTACCTCACAGTTTTTGTATGTGTGTGTGAGGAGAGGGAGAGAGAGAGTGTGAGGAAAGAAGGGAGAGAATGAATGAATGAATGAATGAATCTTTATACCTTACAGTTGTGTATGATTGTGTGAAGAGAGGGAGAGGGAGAGAGAGAGAGAGAGGGGAGAGAGAGAGAGAGAGAGAGGAGAGAGAAAGAGAGGAGAGGGGAGAGAGAGAGGGAGGGGAGAGAGAGAGATGAGAGAGACAATGACAAAGGGAAATGACATGACAATGACAATGACACATTCTTTTATTCGAGGTAAGAATAAGCACACATGTTTCTTTTTTTACATCCAGTCCCCCCCCGTTTGGGATACATCTTAATAATTAAAAACCCCTACTTATACAGTCTCACAATAAAAACAGGGGAAATACACCTTTTCAAAAAGCTCCCCCAGCACCCTCCCCCCCCCCAAGCAAGCAATTTAAAAGAAAATCCATGAAATACCCACCCACCCCACCCCAAAAACCCTAAACCCAAAAACAAACAAACAAACAAAAGAAAGGAAAAACCAAAACCAACAAAAGATGATAAAAAAGTGAAAAACAGACAACAACAAAACAAACAAGACAACACAAAGCCAAAAAAATAAACAACAAATTATAAGTCATAAAAATAAACATCTACACATTGTCAATTGTACACTACTGTTACATAATTTATAAGATATTGAAAAGGGCACTCATTAACTTTTAAGTACAGAGGCAAGTCCAATAAAGTATGAAAAATATAAAAATATGAATCCTTCATCAGGTTATACTATGACTATAAGCAGGACGATAAAAGGTGAGAGAGAGAGAGACAGAGACAGAGAGTGTGTGTGTGTGTATTTCAGAGATAATATCCAATATATAAATCCCAAAACAGTATGCGATCCCATCAACACTCATTTTAGATTATACTCGTTTCAAATTATATAATAATAATAATAATAAGGTATGGAATTTATATAGCGCTGAATCTTGTAAAGCAACAAATCAAAGCGCTCATGATATGTCATGATAATGAAATAAATTTAATACCAATACATCCACACAATAAAAACAAGAAACAAACCAAGAAGAAATTTAAAACTATACAGTCGTTTAGGGAGAGAATATGGGTGGGTGAGTGAGTGAGTGTGTGTGTGTATGTGTGTGTGTGTGTGTGTGTGTTTGAGCGTGGTGTGTTGTGTGTGTGTGTGGTGTGTGTGTGTGTTTTTGTGTGTGGGTGTGTGTGTGTGTTTGGTGTGTGTGTTGTGGGGGTGGGGTGGGGGGGTGTTTCGGGGATATTACTAATATGTATTTCTCACATAGACACACGGTCACACAAAACACTTTTTAGTTATGCTCTGCAAATGATTGTTTGCTCATGAAAATTGATGAGAGAGAGAGTGGTGGGGAGAGAGAAGGAGTGAGAGAGAAAGAGAGAGAGAGAGAGAGAGAGAGAGAGAGAGGGGGAGAGAAGAAAGAGAGAGAGGAGAGAGAGGAGGGGGGGAGAGAGAGAGAGATGATGGGAGAGAGAGAGAACTCGAAAAATCGAACTCGAATGTTTATGAGGTTAATTGGATAAGCCAGGGGCTTTTTAACCCGG
>CM054165.1:1191537-1214037 GCA_028751875.1 Rapana venosa | reverse complement strand
CTTCTGTTATGCTTGTAGGCGAATTGGTAAGGGTCAAGGGCATCTTTAACTAGTGGCTGGAGGTACTGAAGAACAATGCGCTAAAAGCATTCATAACGACGGATGTTAAGGCAACAGGTCTGTAATCATTTAAAACTTTAGAATTTTTTGTTTTTGGAATGGGGCAGATGGTTGATTTTTTTTCCAGATAGAAGGAATGGCTCCGGTATTTAAAGACAATGAAAACAACCTGGCAAAAACAAATGACAACTGATCAGCACAAAGTTTTAAAAGGTTTTCGCAGATACTGTCTGGCCCTACAGCTTTATTTACATTTAACTTTTTGAACAGGGTGGTAGCTCTAGAACTGTCTATGTTAAAATCAAGGTCGTCTCTATCACAGCTGGCTGTTACGTCTAACATGATGGTTTCCAAACTTTCTTTCAGATCACTACGTTCAAAGCGGCAGTAAAAATCATTTAATTTATTTGAAAAGGTATGCATTCTTCTTCTCGTAATGTTCGCTTGCTTGTGTCTTATTTTGTCCTGTTAAAGTTTCTAACCCAGTCCACACACTTTTCATATTTCCAGACTGAAATTGTCTTTCTACTTTGGTTCTGTACTGTGTCTGAGCATGCCGTATTTCCTTTCTAAGTTTTGTTTGTATTTTTTCTTTGCAAGGTTTTCTCCTGACTGGAATGCAGTTTTCTTTTCATTAAGTGTTTTCTTTAAAGATTTTGTGACACAGGGTTTGTTATTTGAAAAAATGTTCAGAGTTTTCTTAGGAATTAAGATTTCTTCACAAAATTTTATATTGTCTGAAATAACATTAGCTGTTTCGTTCAAATCAACAGAAGAGTTAAAAAAAAGGATATCCCAATCTGTAAACTCAAAGCATCCTTGTATTTGTTCAACACTATCACTATTCCTTACTTTAACAGTTTTCTTTAAGACAGGCTGAGTTTGTATAACAGGACAGTAGGCAGGAATAAAATGTATTGTTTTGTGATTGGATTTACCAATTTCAGGGAGAGCAACAGAAACTGTCTGCATTAGGGATGTTTCCAAAACAAAGATCCAGTTTATTGTTTCCACGTGTTGGGCATGTGACATATTGTTTAAAAGAAGGTAAAACAGACCTAAAGTACACTGATTAAAATCACCCAGAATAAAATGAGGAACATCAGGAGAAAGCAACTGTAATTCCCGCACAAGGTCAGCGGTGTCGTTGGCGGCACGTGCAGTGTTGGCAGAGGGCGGGGTGTAGATGACCGAGATAAAAACCCTTCCCTATTCACGGGGAAGGTGAGGGGGACCAGTGACACTGAGATCAAGTCAACATCAGGTGTGGACAGCTGCTTTCTCACTGTCACCTTGGCTCTGCTGCAGTATCCTTCATTGACGTACAGACACACGCCACCACCTAGCATTTTACCACTTAAAATTTTGTCACGGTTGGTTCTAAAAAGGGCTCCAAAACCCTCAATAAAAACAGCATCACCAGCCACATTGTCACACAGCCGAGTTTCAGTCAATCACAGCACACAAGCATCTCGGAATTCAGTCATTAGTTTCACATTAGCACACAATTCATCAAAGTTTAAATTTGGCATTTTGGGGCGAATGGAGCGTACAATGGATAAACTAATAGAATAATATGCTTGATGAGCATGCACCTCCTACTGATCATCTCCTCCCTGACAGACCCTGTGCGCCATGGTATACCCAAGACATCTTGATAGCGAAGTGCAAACGCCGGCAACTAGAACGGCAGTGGCCGAAGTCAAAAACCGAAATCAACAAACAGCTTTTCCGAAAACAAATAAACAAAGTCAAACTCTTAATCCATTCAGCAAAGACAGACTACTACTTTTCCCCAAGTTATTGGGTGCTAAATCCTAAACCTCTTTTTTCCTCCCTCAAATCTCCTTGGATCTGCAAAAACAACTCCTCTGCCTAACACCCACAGCCTGTCTGAATTTCCCTTTCCTTATTTTCTGCCTTCTTTTCAGACAAGTTCGAAACTTTCGCTCCAGACTGGATCAGACTCAATCCCAGCCTGTGCCTCCTGATCCCCAGTTCACTGGCACTCCTCTCTTTTCCTTCCACCCCACAAGTGAAAAGAAATCATGACAATTCTGAAGGAAATGACTATAAAATCATGCGCCTTGATCCCATACCTGCTCCTGTTTTCTCACAATACCTTCCACAACTTGTGTCTATTATCACAAAAATAGTAAACTCATCTCTTCAGTCAGGAAATTTTCCATCAGCTTTTAAAAAACAGAAATAGTCACCCCTCTACTGAAAAGCACGACCTCGTTTCCCAACATTCTGAAGAATTATAGGCCTGTCTCAAATTTTACCCTTTGTCTCTAAAGTACTAGAAAAAGTTGTTCTCAAACAGCTCAACAGTCACCTTCATTCCAATGATCTTCTTCCCACTTTTCAGTCTGACTATCGCCCCAACCACAGCCCCGAAACCACTAGTCCACATTTTTTAGATACACTTCTACTTGCTTCTGATGCAGGAAAAATCCCCCTCCTCATCTTCTTGACTTATCTGCAGCCTTTGATACCATAGATAACTCAATTCTTCTTTCTCGCCTCCAAAATACGTTTGGTATTAACGGCACAGCCCTCACTGGTTTATTTCATACCTCACAGCCCGGGTTCCAAAAAGTTTATTGTAAACAAAATTCAATCAAAAACCTGTCAAAATGGAATGTGGAGTCCCGCAGGGATCAGTCTGGGCCTGTTCTCTTTACTTCTACACTGCTCACTCTCACTATAATAAACAACCACCATATTGATCATCTTCTATGCCGTTGTTTACTCAGCTTCGGGGCAGCGATACTGTTGAAAAACTTGCCTTCCCTCCTGACAAATATGTCCTACTGCCTTCAAGGACATTAAAAAACTGGATGATCAGGGGCAAGTTACAACTTAATCCCGAAAAAACCAAAGCCATGCTCATTGGGACCCAACATAAATTTCCTCTATCGCAAAACTTCAATAGAATTCGGAAATTTACGTCGGGTTCCTTTGTCCAACTCTGTGAAGTATTTAGGAGTAGTTCTTGACAAAAAACTCTTTTATGAAAAAAATCATCACCCGGGACCTGCCAGTCTTGCTACTATCAATTACGGCGCATAAGCGCGATTCGCAAGTTATCTGTCCACTGATGCAACTTCCAGCTTGTCACATCTCTCATTCTTTCCGTTTAGACTACTGTATTTCTCTTTTGCCTGGCCTACCAGCATCATCTATCCACTCTCTTCAACGCATACAAAAACTCTGCAGCTCGACTGGTCCTAAGAAAGAAAAAAAACTGAAACACATCACTCCTCTTCTGCGATCTCTTCACTGGTTGCCTGTCCTACCAAGACTGGAGTATAAAATCAATACCCCTGTTTCAAATGTCTCCAAAAAATCTGCACCCTTATCGTCTGTAACTGTTCACCTGTACAAATCCATCCCCTTCCCTTTTCTCGCCGCAGATACTTTGTGCTTTCGAAACCTAGATTCAAACAAACCACTGTTGGCCGTCGCTCCTTCTCTGTTTCTGGTCCATCCACCTGGAATGACCTCCCTCTTTCACTTCGCCAAAAGCCTTCACTTGATTTCCTTCAAATCCAGCCCCAAAACACACTTATTTCCTACCCGAGACTTTCCCCCACATATCTGTCCCTAATTTTCAACAGATCTTTCACCTTCTAAGTGTTGTTCCCTGTGTGTGTGTGTGTGTGTGTGTGTGTGTGTGTGTGTGTGCGTGTGCGTGCGTTGTGCGTGCGTACGTGCGCGCGCATGGATTTGAAATTCTGTTGTTCATTATGTTTAAGGAGAGGGTTTCATGCCTGTAAATGATTGAGTGCAAGCGCTTTTGATTTGTTGTTTTTTTACAAGATTCAGCGCTATATAAATTCCATATATTATTATTATTATTATTATTATTATTATTATTATTATTATTAAGAGGGGGTTTCGTTTTGTTTCTTCCTAGACGTCTCCACACTCCTCCCTCTGTGTTCTCGCTTCTTCTGTCGTTTCTTCTCACTTCTTGTTTCCTCGTGGTTATTCAGAGACACTTCTAAAGGAAGGATTTTCGAACAAAAGTTCATTTGTGTCACTTAAAGTTTTGCGCAGTAAAAGTGTTTCATGATTATAAAAGTGCACTGTGCCATGATTATAAAAGTGCACTGTGCCATGATTATAAAAGTGCACTGTGCCGGTGCCTGTGCCTTTGTTATTGAAGCCATTTTGAATTGCTGCACTTTTAAACACCTCAACGTTTAGAAGATAAAACATCACAAGCACCAGCATCATGTCTGTTTGCCTGCCTGTCTGTCTGTCTGTGTTCATCTGCCTGTCTGTCTCTGTATATCTGCCTGTCTGTCTGCATGCCTGTCTGTCTGCCTGCCTGTATGTCTGTCTGTCCTGTCTGTCTCTGTCTTTTCCTGTCTGTCTCTGTATTCTGCCTGTCTACCTGCCCGCCTGCCTGTCTGTCTCCTGCCTGTCTGTCTGTCTGTCCCGTCTGTCTCTGTCTATCTGTTTTCCGTTATCGCCTGTCTGCCTGCCTGCCTGTCTGTGTTTCTGTCTGTCTGTTGCCTGCCTGCCGTTTTGTTTTCTTCGTCTTGTCTGCCTGCCTGCCTGTCTGTGTTTCTTCTGTCTGTCTGGTTTTTGCCTGCCCGCTGTCTGTCTTGTCTGTCCTGTCTGTCTGTCTGTCTTTGTTCTCTCTCATTGGAAAAACCTGTTTGCCCTCCATTTATGCTCTATCCTCCAGAATCCTTCCTTCTCTTCCACCACCCCCCATTCCAAGCCCCTCTCTCAAACTAGCAGTCCCCCTCCCCTCCCCACTCCCTACACCCTTTTTTAGAACGTCTTTGTTTCATTTGTTGTTGAGGTTGTTTATCTTTCCCTTTCCTCCCCGTGCAAGTGTGTGTTTGTGGTGTTTTTGTGGGGTGTGTGTGTGTGTGTGTGTGTATAGTGTGTGTGTGTTAACGTGTGTGTGTGTGTGTGTGTGTGTAACGTGTGTGTGTGTGTGTGTAAACGTGTGTGTGTTTACACGTGTGTGTATACAGTGTGTGTCTACATGTGTGTGTGTGTGTGTGTGTGTGTGTGTGTTGTTTTGTGTGTGTCTACTCGTGTGTGTGTGTGTGTTGTGTGTGTTTGTGTGTGTGTGTGTGTGTGGTGTATTCTGTGGTATTGTTACACCTGTTGTTCCGATTTGATGGCCCTTTATGAAAAAAAAAAGGAATGCATTGCTTATTCAACTACCATCTGGAATTAAAATTTGACTTTGACTTTGATGAGGCCTATTCCATTTCACGGGCATAAAAGAATAAAATAAATGAAGAAATAAATCCTCTGTCTGTCTGTCTGTCTCTTGACGGCTGGTATCTACCCGTAAACCTGTATTTTTTCTCTTTCCCTCTTTGTTGTGATTGACACTAGGAATAGCCTGTGTATATGATGTGTATTTTTAGTACATTGATTTAAATTTTAGTCTTCCTTGGCGCTTATTTGCGCAAGGCATCCCATATATGTCTTTTCTCTCATTTCTTAAATTCTTACGCCCTGAAAGGGTGGTTAGTGTCGGTTCTGTGTGGATTTTAGCGGGCAGGGTCTTCTTATGAAAGGTACATTGTGGAGCCAGCCTCTCAGGTAAATTTAAAAAAAGAGAAAATTGTGTGAGTGAGTGTTTGGGGTTTGGGGTGGTGTAGGTGCTGGTCGTGGTAGTATTTGGTGTGTGTTTTGTGGTGTGTGTGTTTGTATGGGTGTGGGTGTGTGTAGCTGTGGGTGTGGTTTGTTGTGTGTGTGTGCTTGTGGGTGTGATGTGTATGTGTGCATGGTAAGTGTTGTTGTTTTGTGTATGGTGTGTAGTTTGTGTTTGTGTGTTGTGTGTGTGTGTTAATAATAATATAATAATAAAATTATAATTAATAATAATAATGATAATAATAATAAAAATAAGATAATAATAATAATAATAATGTATGGAATTTATATAGCGCTGAATCTTGTAAAGCAACAAATCACAGCGCTCAGATGACTTTTTTTTCATATCATGTGCCCTCCTACATCCAGTCCCCGTGTGTAAGCAGTTTTGTAAATGTTGTCATCTGTTCCCACCGGCACACAATGGCCTTCTCTTTCAAAAAGCGGAACAGGATTTAATGTGTGCGCAAGATGTTCTGCATGCGTTCGCACACGGGACCTCGGTTTATAGTCTCATCCGAAGTTGTGTGTGTGTTTGTGTGTGTGTTTGTGTGTGTGTGTGTGTGTGTGTTGTGTGTGTGTGTGCATATGCATATTTCCTTTCCTTTAAAAAATCTCCTACTCTGTCTTCCCTCTCACTCCTGACCCCCTACCCTGTACAAACACACACTAACATACACACACACATTCACACATGCCACAACACTCACACCACACACTCACACACACACACACTAACACATGCACACACTCAGACACACACAACTACACATACAACTACTCACACTCACACACAACACACACACACACACACACCACACACACACACACACCACACCACACACCACCAAACGCACACACCCAACACAACATTCTACAATTACCAATTCCACACACAATACACCCATGCAAGCAATACACATACAAACACTCACAATTACACACACAAAAACAAACAAACACATTACACACAAATCATGCACACACCACTTTATTACACACACAAGTATGCAAACACTCAAACTAATCACACCCAATGGGCAAACCCCACACCAACACACCTAACCCCACCCCCCCACATACACAGACCCCCCCCCCCTCCCACACACGCAAGCATACTGGAAAATCCACACACTGTAGGAGCAGAAGAGAGGACAGGTATGCAATATCAGGTATTGCGCCATAGCTTTGAGTCAGTCTGCCAAGAGCAAACAAGTTCCAACACCCCTCTTGGGATGTAGGTCACCTGTACTTTTCTCATTGTAGGTCACCTCAAAAGAGAGAGAGAGAGAGAGAGAGAGAGAGAGAGAGAGAGAGAGAGAACTCTGAACTCTCTGAACTCCAGTTTAAAAGTACATCCGCCTTAGGCCACAATACAACAAAAGGGAGTGCTGGGTGAGGGGGGGGGGTCCCGTTTAAAAGTACATCCCTTAGGCCAAATACAACAAAAGTGCGGGGTGGGGGGGTGGGGGGGGGGTGAAGAAGACATGATTTACATCACATTTTGATCACGAAGTGCACTTTTTGGAGGTGGGGTGTCGCTGTTAGACGATAATCCGGGTCTGGTGTGCGGCGGTCGTCCGTTTGGCGGATTTTCCCATCCTTCCTGGTGGTCTGGGCTGTCTTCGGTGACGATACTGGGTCCTTGGATAACAACGTAAATAGACGCACAAAATAAAACACAAGATGCAACAAGTAATTATACTCCATGGGCAACAATCATACACGAAAAAAGCCACTCGACTAGGCTACACAACTTACACTAGCAGCATAAAAAATAATAAAGTGAAAGAGTAAGGTAGCATCAGTATGCGTATAGCTTGACAGTCTCCAGCGTTCAACACCCTTGGGATGTAGCACCACTGAATTTCATTGTGGACTAGAGAAATTGACGTGATAAAAGAGAAGAAGAAAAAATCTGAGACCTTGAAATTAGTTAAAGTACATCGCTTAGCACAATACAACAAAGGAGTGCTAGGTGAGGGGGGGTATTAAATGTACATCCTTAGGTCAAATTAATAAAATTGCTGGTGGGGGGGGGTTGATGAAGAGACATGATTTCAATCAGATACATTTTGAATCAGCTGAAAAGCTGCACTTTTATGTGTGTCTTCCCCTGTCAACAACTTAGGGTTATAAATTGGTAACTCTGTACGCTTACTCATTCCAGTTTAATCACCAAGCACCAGCATAACTTACCAGAGAAGAAATGCAGAAAATCATCCGAGAATCATGGCTATGTTCCTAGAAACTAACTTACTGTGAACAGTCTAAGACAACAATGCAATCTTTGATAAGAAAACAATCAAACCAACCGAATGACAAATAACCCTACAGTGCTGTTCAGTATATAAAACAAAACTAACGATTCATTTTAGGTTTACAGCATCCTAAATGGATTGAAACTAGACAGTAATATGTTAGATAACATAGTCTCCTTACCTATTTAAAGTTATTTAAAATGTTGATAAACTTTGAAAGCAGAAAACTTACTGAATATCATACCTCAGACAGTGATGTGACACCACACAGCAAAATAGCATCACATAGAACTTTCAAGAAAAAAGAGGGAGGAAACATTCACATTGAAAAAAACCATACAAAAGGCACAAAACTAATGCAATACAGTGAAACATGGCAAAAATTAATGTTCTGAAAGACAGACCTACAAGATCATCTGTGTCCTTCTGTTTGTAGCAAGGAATACATATCTAGATAAACTATATCTGAGAGTGGCATTTTTGGCTCTGAGAAGCATGTTTAGAGGAAGAGTAACAAAGGCACTAAGGAATTTTTTTCTTATATTGTCATATGCATTACACATAAACACAAAATGCTGTTCATTTTCATCTGACTTTGCAAAATGGAAGTTTTTGGCTTTTCGGGAGACGATTTGCTATATCGATGTATTTTTATTTAGGGAAGTTTAAGAACATTTAATCTTATTTGGTGTAATGGCAACCGAAAGCAAAACATATCCATATTAAGAATATACTGTTCTTTTCAAAAGTGGTTTTAAAATTTGTCAATAAGGCTTGTATCTATTGCGATCTCTAATAGTGCCTGTCCATTCTTGAATGGAAATATTATCAAGCCTCTGTTTGAATATGGCCAGGAACATTTTCACATCTCCAACATCCTGTTGAAGCCAAACAATATTAAAGCCAGTTGCACACAAAACTTCTCTTACTTTTGAGACCCAACATTCTTTACCACATTTGTTTAATTCTAGTAATATTTGATAAGCTTTGTGAGGTAAATGTTCAATATTCATTTCTAACAATTTGCACCAATATCTGACAGGCTACATACGAATTCACACATAATGGATATCTGCCAAGGTCTCCATATACCATTCTGTTAGGGGTTGAAATTGGAACACCCCAAAACTTCTTACAAGCAATCATATGGACCTTGTCTATATGATCTAATCTGCTTAACCCCCAAATTTCAGCAGCATAAAGCAATATTGGAAAAAACTGTTTGGTGTCATTTCTTTATACCTTTGAAAAACCTTGTTTAGCTGTAATACTTCCTTTTCCCCTTAAGTGGTCAAATGCAATGTACCTCTTTTAGCATGTATAATAAAATATGGAATATATAGAGCGCTATATCTTGCAATTACAAATCAGAGCGCTTCCATTCAATCCGCTCCTACACAAGCAACAACAATGATTCACAATATTCTAACAAATTCAAATGTATACACACACACACACACACACACACACACACACACACACGCACGGCACGCACGCACGCACGCACGCACGCACACACACACACACACACACACACACAGAGTTTGTACATTTCAGCAGGGTGATGGAATTTTGGCTTTTAAAGGCAGGGACAGGTATGAGATAAAACAAGAGGGGGAAAATCTTAGGTTTGAAATAGGTATGTCTTGAGACTGATTTTAAGCTGTCGTAAGTAGGCTTTTCACGAAGGGAGAGAGGGAGGTTATTCCAGATTGATGGACCAGAAATAGAGAAAGAGCGACGGCCAACAGTGGATTGGTTGAATCTAGGTATTCATAAGCCCAGGGTATCTGCAGCAGAGCGGAGGGAACGAGAAGGAGTATACAGGTGAAGACATTCACAGAGATATGAGGGTGCTGTTTTGTGGAGACATTTGTAACAGAGGGTACTGATCTTGTACTTTACTCTCTGTGGCACAGGCAACCAGTGGAGAGATTGCAGGAGGGGAGTAATATGCTCAGATTTTTTCTTTCTGAGGACTAATCGAGCTGCAGAGTTTTGTATTCGTTGAAGGGAGTGGATAGATGATGCTGGCAGACCAGCCAAAAGAGAATTACAATAGTCCAGACTTGAAAGAATAAGAGATGTGACAAGTTTGGGTGTTGCATTAGTGGACAGGTACTTTCGGATTGCACTTATACGCCGTAATTGATAGTAGCAGGACTGGCAGGTCTGGGTGATGAATTTTTGCATAGAGAGTGTGTTGTCAATAACAACACCTAGATACTTAACTGTGGTGGATAGCGGAACTGAGGTATTGCCAAATTCTATTGAATCTGTTGTGATGGAAGAGAGTTTGTTTGGTCCCTATAATCATGGCTTCGGTTTTATCTGCATTTAGCTGTAACTTGTTTTGTATCATCCAGTTTTGAATGTCTTGAAGGCAAAGTGACATATTTGAAAAGAGAGAAAGCAGATTTTCAGGAGTGTCACTGCTTTGAATCTGAGAGTCATCAGCGTAGAAATGATGGTTGATCTGGTGACGGTTTATTATGTATGAGAGTGGAACAGTGTAGAGAGTGAACAGAACAGGGCCCAGAACTGATCCTTGTGGGACTCCACATTCCAGTTTTGCAGGAAGTGATTGAATTTTGTTTACTGTGACTGTCTGGAATCAGTCAGTGAGGTATGAACTAAACAGGTAAGGGCTGCACCTTTGATACCAAACGTTTTTTGGAGACGGGAGAGAAGGATAGAGTGATCTATAGTGTCAAATGCCGCAGATAAGTGGAGAAGAGTGAGAAGGGAGATTTTCCCTGAGTCAGAAACGTTTAGAAGTGTGTTTAATGTATGGACTAGGGTGGTTTCAGTGCTGTGGTTGACGTGATAGGCAGACTGAAATACGGGAAGGAGACTATTTGAATGAAGATGGCTGTTGAGTTGTTTCAGAACTACTTTTTCAAGGACTTTGGAGATGAAAGGTAGGTTAGAAACAGGTATGTAATTTTTCAGTATGTTAGGGTCGAGGTCGTGCTTTTTGAGTAGAGGTGTAACTATTGCAGTTTTGAGACATGATGGAAAAATTCCCGAAAGCAGAGATGAGTTTACAATCTTCGTTATAGTTGGTTTAAGCTGCGGAAGACACTTCGTGAAAAGAGAAGCAGGCATAGGATCAAGATCACATGATTTTATGGTCATTTCATTTAGAATTTTCCTGATGTCTTCCTCACTTTTTGGCTGAAAGGAAAGGAGAGGAGTGCCAGTGAATTGGGGGATCAGGATGTACAGGCTGGAAGGGAGTCTGATCCAGTCTGGAGTGAATGTTACGGACTTTGAAAAGAACGAGGAAAATATATCAGGAAGTTCAGAGTGACTGTGAACAGTAGGCAGAGGGCTTGTCTTTGCAGATCCAAGAAGAGTTGAGGTGAGGGGAAAAAAGAGATTTCATGGTTGTTACATTGAGAACTTGAGCAGAGTAGTAGTTTGTCTTGGCTGAGTGGATTAAGGTTTTACTTTGTTGGTTTGTTTTCGAAAGAGCTGTTTGTTTATTTCAGATTTTGTTTTTCGCCACTGCGTTCTAGTTGTCCGCGTTTGCGCTTTGCCACCAGGATATCACTTATCATATTTGTAAAGTTATATCCAAAATAACAATAGTCATTTACAACTTCCAGTCTGTTACCTTTATAGAACCATTTTTCAAGTCTTCCCAACGTCGCCCCTTTTCTGAATACCATGATCTTAGTTTTATCTATATTTACATTTAGTTTATGCTTTCACAAAATGATTTTAAGATATTTAACTGATTTTTCAAGGCCACATGGTGTCGTTGAAATCAAAGCCACATCATCTGCAAAGAGTAGGATAAGTGATTCCAAGATATCTGGATATAACTGCACCCCATGTTTACCTTTGTCATTGATAAGTTTAGCTAGTTGATTTATAAACATGGAGAATAATGTTGGGCTGAGAACACAGCATTGCCTTACTCCAATTGGTCTTTCAAACAACTTCGTTATTTCAAAATTTGCACGGACACCAGATATTAATGATTTATACATGGCTACTACTGCTGCGAAAAATTTTCCTTTGACTCCTTGTCTTTGAATACACTGTAAAAGTTTGTCATGTCGTACTGAATTAAAAGCTTTTCTAAAATCTACAAAAGCCACATATAATTTTCTGCCTTTTTAGTTCATACAACACTGAATGGCTAAATAGATTAAATATCTGTTCAACAGTAAAGTATTTTTTTCGAAAACCTACCTGAATTCATTAATTGAATTGTTATTCTCTAACCATGAGTACAACCGTGTATTAAGTATGGAGGTATAGCATTTAAAAATGACACTTAAAAGAGAAATTCATCATAATTGTCTACATTATTAACATTTCCTTTTTTATGCAGAGGTATGAGTATGGCTTTGGACCATTCCTATGGATAGATTCCTTTTTCAAAAATGGCATTGAAAAGTTTTGTTAGAAAAAGTACAACATTTTTACCATCACCTTTTAACATTTCTGCTAATATAATTATCATCAACCGCACTAGCTTTCCCAGTTTTAAGTCTTCTTATAACCCTATTTACTTCATCCTCTGAGATCTGTTGATTCAAAACATGATCTGTTTCTCCTAAAAGGTCAATATCCACATCAATATCCCTTTCCTCTTCTGAATTACCTTGAAACACGTTTTTGAAATATTCAAAGCACTCATCTGTACAAATGCTATTTCTAATCCTTTTCTTGTTTGCACAACCCATTGTTCTTAGTTTATACCAAAAGCATGCTGTGTTACTAATTTCCTTGCGTAAATCTTCAGCTGTTTATTTTCGAAAAGATTGTCTTTTAATCTTTAATAGGTGTCTGTACTGTTTTCTTGCTGTGACATATGCTTGCCTGTCTTGATCATTTGGAGTTCTGAAATAACGTAATAACTTTCCAGTTTCTGTTTTGGCTTTGCTACATTCACTGTCAAACCATTCTGACCTTTTTTCCTTGTTCAACCTTACAGTTTTAACCATACACTTACTGGAGTCTTTTAAACACTTTATTTGTAATATTTCTATAGCAGTATCTACATTTCTGTCTAGATTTTCCATAGCTATCTTTACTCTAGTTTGTATATCTTTGCCCTCCCAAACTTTGATGAAATGACTTTCCTGAGTTTTATCCCAAATATATCTCTTGCACACAACATTTTGATTATGTTTTGTTTCATCATGACAATCTGTACAACTTCTAGCTGCTTCTCTCTCTCTCTCTCTCTCTCTCTCTCTCTCTGTATCTCTCTCTCTCTCTCTCTTCTCTATATATATAATATATATATATATATATATATCGTAATAAAAAGAAGAAGAATCGAGAGAAGAGAGAGAGAGAGAGAGAGAGAGGAGAGAGAGAGAGAGAGAGGAGAGAGAGAGAGAGAGAGAGAGAGAGAGAGGAGAGAGAGAGAGAGAGAGAGAGAGAGAGAGAATAATGCAAAGAATAAGAAAGATACAGAGAAGAAGAAGAAGAAGAAGGAAGAAGAAGAAGAAGAAGAAGAAGAAGAAGATCGAAGAAGTCAAGTCAAGCCAAGTCAAGTCAAGTTAAGTCAAGTGGTGAGTGTGTGTTGTGTGTGTGTGTGTGTGTGTGTGTGTGTGTGTGTGTGTGTATGGCAAGCCCCATTCACCATCATCTCTCTCTGTCTCTCTGTCCCCCTATCTCTGTCTCTGTCTCTCTCTCCCTGATAAATAAGGATAATCTCTACTCAGGGCAAGGGCAGATGAAAAAAAGGTATGTCAGTTCCTATCTGTAGCCCTTGGGAATAAAGACTCTCTCTGTCTGTCCGTCTGTATATCTGTCTCTGACTGTCTGTCTGTCTGTCTCTGTCTGTCTGTCTGTCTGTCTATCTATCTATCTGTCTGTCTGTCTGTCTGTCTGTCTGTCTGTCTCTGTCTGTCTGTCTGTCTGTCTATCTATCTATCTGTCTGTCTGTCTGTCTGTCTGACTGACTGTCTATCTGTCTGTCTGTCTGACTGTCTGACTGGTTGTCTGTCTGTCTCTGTCTGTCTGTCTGTCTCTGTCTGTCTATCTGTCTGACTGTCTGTCTCTCTCTCTCTCTCTCGGGGACAGGATAGCCTGGTGGTTAGAGTGATGTGTTCCTGATCTGCTGAAGAGGATTTTTCCTCTGGAGTTAACATCACTGCCAACTCCACTCTCCCCAAAAGGCATTTGGATGAGACTATAAAAGGAGGTCCCCTGTGTGAACTCATGCAGAACATCTTGCGCACACATTTAAACCCGTTCCGCTTTTCGGAAAAAGTAGGCCATTGTGTGCCGGTGGGAACGGATGACAAAATTGACAAAACTGCATACACACGAGGACTGGATGAAAAAAGCACATGAGTGCTTATTCCATTTTCCTTGACAGAAAAGAATCTCTCTCTCTCTATGCATTATAACTCTTCCCCCCTCTTTCCCTTCATCTCTCTCATCAATCAGAACACACACACACACACACACACACACACACCACACACACAACACACCACACACACACACACTTTGAACTTGCTTTGGTAAAAACAACAACAATGACAACAACAACAACAACAAATCAGTTTCTGTGCAGAAGTGACTGTGTTTTCTTTCTACTAAAACTGGAATGACAATCAACAGGAGACACTGGGCCAACAGATATTTATCTTATTTTATTTATGTATTTATGTATTTTATTTTATTCTATTAGATGGAAGATAATGCAGTCTTTCTGCAGCCAAGGTGCACAGCCTTGCTTGCCTAGATCATAGTTTTTCATCCCCACACTGGCAATTGATCTGTCTTGTACTCTCAATTATACAGGCTACACTCTTGTGTTAGCTTGCCAGTCATGTAGTATCTTGTACATTGTGGATCAGTGGTCTAGAGGTAAAGCGCCTACCTAGAAAACGACAAGTTCGGGTCGGAAGTGTGTGGTGGTTCGAATCCCTGTTTAGGCCCGAATCTATTCCCTCATCCATTAGTGGTGGTCTGGTTGCTAGTCTTTCGGATGAGAAGATAAACCGAGGTCCGGTGTGTTACACATTATTTATCTAGCGCACGTAAAAGAATCCATGGAAACAAGAGAATTATCCCTGGCAAAATTCTGTAGTAAAAAAGTCTCTTTGATAGGGAAAGAAGTATAGTTGTACACAGGAGAAAAGACAATGTGTGGCGCTGCTCTTGTGGTCACGCGCTCTCCCCTGGGAGAGCAGCTCGAATTTCATGCTGAGAAATCTGCCTTGACTTCAATTGTATCAATAAATAAATACATAAATGAATAAATAGTCGGACAAAAAATTGTTTGTGATTTTCACAGATTTGTTTAAAGTATTAAAAACAAATGCACTGTGTACTTGTTTTGGGAGATTGAGGACAAAGAGCAATATCAGGTAGTCATGAGAAAGTTGGAGATGATCATCAAATGAGGATTAATAATAATAATATATGGAATTTATATAGCGCTGAATCTTGTAAAAAACAAACAAATCGAAGCGCTTGCACTCAATCATTTACAGGCATGCAACTCTCCTTAAACATAATGAGAAATCCATGCGCGTGCACTACGCACGCACACGCACGCACACACAACACACACACACACAACACACACACACACACACACACACACACACACACACACACACACACACACACACACACACACACACACACACACACACACACAACCACACGGAACAACACTTAGACGGTGAAAGATGCTGTTGAAAATTAGGGACAGATATGTGGGGGGGAAAGTCTCAGGTAGGAAATAAGTGTGTTTTGAGGCTGGATTTGAAGGAATCAAGTGAAGGCTTTTGACGAAGTGAAAGAGGGAGGTCATTCCAGGTGGATGGACCAGAAACAGAGAAGGAGCGACGGCCAACAGTGGTTTGTTTGAATCTGGGTGTTCGAAAGCACAAAGTATCTGCGGCTGAACGAAGGGAACGGGATGGAGTGTACAGGTGAAGACAGTTACAGAGATAAGAGGGTGCAGATTTGTGGAGACATTTGAAACAGAGGGTATTGATTTTATACTGCAGTCTTTGTGAGACAGGCAACCAGTGAAGAGATCGCAGAAGAGGAGTGATGTGTTCAGATTTTTTTCTTTCTTAGGACCAGTCGAGCTGCAGAGTTTTGTATGCGTTGAAGAGAGTGAATAGATGATGCTGGTAGGCCAGCCAAAAGAGAATTACAGTAGTCTAAACGTGAAAGAATGAGAGATGTGACAAGCTTGGAAGTTGCATCAGTGGACAGATACTTGCGAATCGCGCTTACGCGCCGTAATTGATAGTAGCAAGACTGGCAGGTCTGGGTGATGAATTTTTTCATAGAGAGTGTGTTGTCAAGAACTACTCCAAAATACTTCACAGAGTTGGACAAAGGAACTGACGTATTGCCGAATTCTATTGAAGTTTTTGTGATAGAGGAAAGTTTATGTTGGGTCCCTATGAGCATGGCTTCGGTTTTATCGGCATTAAGTTGTAACTTGTTCTGAGTCATCCAGTTTGAATGTCTTGAAGGCAGTAGGACATATTTGTCAAGAGGGAAGGCAAGTTTTCAACAGTATCGCTGCACTGAAGTTGAGTATCATCGGCATAGAAATGATGATCAATAGGGTGGTTGTTTATTATATGTGAGAGTGGAGCAGTGTAGAGAGTAAAGAGAACAGGGCCCAGGACTGATCCCTGCGGGACTCCACATTCCATTTTTGACAGGTTTTGATTGAATTTTGTTTACAATAACTTTCTGGAACCGGTCTGTGAGGTATGAAGTAAACCAGGTGAGGGCTGTGCCATTAATACCAAACGTATTTTGGAGGCGAGAAAGAAGAATTGAGTGATCTATGGTATCAAAGGCTGCAGATAAGTCAAGAAGAGTGAGGAGGGAGATTTTTCCTGCATCAGAAGCAAGTAGAAGTGTATCTAAAGTATGGACTAGGGTGGTTTCGGTGCTGTGGTTGGGGCGATAGGCAGACTGAAAAGTGGGAAGAAGATCATTGGAATGAAGGTGACTGTTGAGCTGTTTGAGAACAACTTTTTCTAGTACTTTAGAGATAAAGGGTAAGTTTGAGACAGGCCTATAATTTCTTCAGAATGTTGGGATCGAGGTCGTGCTTTTTCAGTAGAGGTGTGACTATTGCTGTTTTAAGAGCTGATGGAAAATTTCCTGACTGAAGAGATGAGTTTACTATTTAGTGATAATAGGCCAAGTTGTGGAAGGCATTGTGAGAAAACAGGAGCAGGTATGGGATCAAGGTCGCATGATTTTATAGTCATTTCCTTTAAAATTGTCATGATTTCTTTTTCACTTGTGGGATGGAAGGAAAAGAGAGGAGTGCCAGTGAACTGGGGGTCAGGAGGCGCAGGCTGGAATTGAGTTTGATCAAGTCTGGAGCGTATGTTTCGAACTTTATCTGAAAAGAAGGCAGAAAATATGGATGGAAGTTCAGACAGGCTGTGGGTGTTAGGCAGGATTGCTTGTGTTCCTACAGCGTTGACCCTGTGCATGCCTATTGTGGTTAGGAAGCTAGCAGACGACAAAGGACTGGAGGGGGTAGAGTGTATGCTGAAAACAATTTCAAACCTACCAAGTTTGTAAAAAAAAAATCACATGACTTTTGAGTCAGAGGCTAGTCTTTTACAAAAAAGGGATTTATATTTCTGTAGATGCCTTAGTACATGCAGTATGAATGCAAGATATCTGTTTATCCTGATGCTTGTGGACGGTTGCATGCGAGTGAATGATTGGAATGCAAGCACTTCGATTTGTTTACTTTACAAGATTCAGCCCTAATAAATCCCATCCATACTACTACAACATACGACATATTTATTTAAAGCCTAAGATTTTCCTCTCCTGCCTCATCTCATAGTTTTTCCCTACGAACAGACAGTGTGTTTGGTGCCATAAGTTGGGGACCTATCTTGTTAGGTACCATGCCTTCCAGCCAGTTGGACTTTCGCACTACATGTGGTACCTTTCTTCCAGTATACCTGCATTTCATGTGGCGAAGATGTCAACTCAAAAAGGCAATGCCGGTGACCATGTTGAAAGTTCGCTCCCGTACCACCGGTGTCTTCCTTGGCTTGACCCTCCTGTACCTGTTTTGGGGGGACAATTTGTTCCTGCATCACGGTGGGGTGATCAGCTCCTGCGCTGTGGAGACATTGAGGCCAACCCGGGCCCCCAACCCCGGAGACTCCAGCGCCTCCTCGTCATCAGGTAACGCCCGGCAGACCAGGCTGTCTGCCTCCTACACCTCTCGCTCTGCTAAGGAACCATCACTCACTGAAGTCATGACAAAGCTGAATGACATGAGCCAGAAAATAGACAGTGTGCAGGAGGACACCAGGCAGATACGACAGGATCATAATGCCCTGCGTGAAGTTGTGACAAGTATGAAGGAGGAAATAAAAGAACTGTATCACCGAAATAAAACGTTAGAACAACAGAACAGTGACTTACGTGACAGAGTCAGTGATCTTGAGCTTAAGTACGATGATCTTGAGAATCGGTCCCGTAGAAACACATTGATTTTTCATGGTGTTGGCAAACGTGATGGTGAGACAACTGAGGAGTGTGAGAACACTCTTCGGGATATAATTACTGACACACTTGAGCTGGCCGATACCATTGAATTTGATCGAGTCCATCGGCTTGGTTCCAAGTCCGATTCTCCAATTATCGCTCGCTGCTGTTCCTACAGGCTGAAAGTCAAAATTCTGAAAGCAAGGCAGAAGCTTAAGGGGACGAACATCTTTGTAGGCGAAGATTTCTCGGTGAGAGTTCGTGAGGTAAGGCGGAGGTTGACCCCTCACCTGAAGCAGGCGAGGAGTGAGGGAAAACAGGCCCGCATGGTGCATGACCATCTCCTTATAGATGGCAAGAAGTTTGGCCTGGACTCTCAGGACTCTCTGAGAGAAATCAGATAGGGGTTCGGCCGGCCCTGTGTTGGAAGGAAAAACGGTAGGGTTGTTTTTCAGAGGGGAACAAAATCTACCTCTGCACCTAGAATCTCGCCAGCAAACACATGCAACTCTCTTCCCACAACCCGCTCAGCCACACAGGCAGCACGTGCGAGGTTGCATGCATACCATACTAGTTCAAGTTTGTTTGTTGATGATGTGCCCTCTCCTTGCACGCAGGATAGTTCGGAAGGAAGTTGTCAGTTAACATTCCAAAAGAGGGGAATCCCCCCTCGTGTCGGAGATACCACGTCATCGTTTGTTGCAAAATTCAGAAGTTTTTCTTTTCTTTCCTGGAATGTTAATGGTTTACGATCAAAATTTATACATAATGATTTTGTAACATATATTTCATCCTTTGATTTCATTTGTCTTCTGGAGACGTTTGAAGAAGTGGTTGACTCTGATTTTTTTGTAGGATTTAAAACATTTGGCAAACCAGCAATTAAAATGTCAAAACAGGGGAGAAAATCAGGGGGGATACTGTGTCTAGTTAATAACGAGATGTGTGCATTTATTCGTGAATTGAATACTAGCTATGAAAATGTTTGTGCATTTTTGATTAATAAACAGTTATTCAGTCTCTCAAAAGATGTTTTATATGTATGTGCTTATGTACCTCCTGAGGGTTCCCCGTTTTACTTACACTTTGATTATGATAATGGAATAAATGTTCTTGAAGAGTGCTTGACTGATTTATTATTTCAACTTGACAATGTTTATATTATTCTTTGTGGTGACTTGAATAGTAGAATTGCAAATATTTCACTATTACAGGTATCAAATGACATCGAACTTCAGTACAAAAGTAGTACTGTTAGTTCTATTCATTGCTCTCAAGATATTCACACTAATCTTTATGGTAATTCTCTTCTGAGTATGTGCACTGCGCTAGATATGATTGTTTTAAATGGATTGTGTAATGGTGACCAGGAAGGTTGCTACACATACGCTGGAGATAGTGGATGCAGTGTGAACGATTATTCCATTTTGTCTGCTGATCTGTACGAAGCTATTCATGATTTGTGTGAATTGCATGTTGCTGATCGCTTGGAATCAGACCACTTTCCTGTAGAATTTCGTGTTTTGTTTTCAAGTTTAGATGATCTATGTAAGGAACAAGCAAATGATGTTCAAGTCATAGAAAAGCTAGTTTGGAATGAGGAATATAGTAAAGACTTTTATCATAGATTACATGAATCAGATATGAATGATAGAATAAAATATGCCATGGAAATGATTGATGTGAATATTAATGGTGCTTTGGATGTATTTATTGGTTGTATCAGAGAAAGCACAGAGTGTATGAAGAAAACTGTTAGAGTTGATGGCAACAGAAGACAGCAGAGTTGGTTTGATGAAGAGTGTAAACGAATGAGAACGAATGTACGTAAATTATTAAGACAGTTTCGTAGAAATGTAAATAACACTAATAGAGATTTATATGTTAAAGCTAGAAGAGAGTACAAAAACACATTGATAAGAAAGAAAAAACTATTTCATGACAATTTGGTAGCGGATCTTGTATCTAACATTAATAATCAAAAAGAATTTTGGCACTGCATGAGAAAAGTGTCACTAAAAAGAAGCAACCAATGAATAATATTGCGTTAGATGATTGGTTTAAACACTTTAAAGCCTTACTTGATAAAGATTGTATTTGTGATACTGATAGCATTGATCATGATTTTCTAGATAGTGAATATTGTGTCATGGATCGCCCGATATCTCAAGAAGAAGTTGTGTTTGCTCTTAGAAAACTTAAGAATCGCAAAGCTCCAGGTCCTGATGGGGTTATTGGTGAACTTTTCAAAGCTCCTTGCAAACAAATTATAGACTTTCTTGTCCAATTTTTTAATACTCTGTTTGATAAAGGCATTTTTCCTGAAAACTGGTGCGAATCTATTATTCTTCCATTGTATAAAAAGGGTAATGCAAATGATACAAATAACTATAGGGGCATTTCTCTGTCTGACATTTGTAGTAAAATATATAGTGTTGTCATTAACAGAAGACTTCAAGAATACGTAGAAGAAACAAATATAACTGGCGAACATCAGGCTGGATTTAAGGGAGGCTATTCCACAATATACCATATGTTTACTCTTTTGGCCTTCATTCAAAAACAGTTTTCTTATAACCGTAAACTGTATGTAGCGTTTATAGATTTTGAGAAGGCGTTTGACTCTATTAATAGAAATTTGTTGTGGCCTGATTTGATTAAACATGGAATTAAAGGAAAATTGTTTAAATGTATAAGAAGTATGTATGATGTTGTCAAAACACGAGTCAGATCTGGTAACAAGCTTACTGATTATATAAACTGCACAAGAGGAGTAAAACAGGGTGACGTTTGTAGTCCGATTTTGTTTTCGTTATTTATAAATGAATTGGCAATACAACTGATTGAAAAGGGAAGACATGGTGCAAGATTTACAGTTGATTTCGAAGAATTGTTTATTTTACTGTTGGCTGATGATATAGTTTTGCTATCAGAAACGGTTGTTGGATTGCAATGTCAACTTAATAATTTAAAGAATGCAGCAAATGAACTACAGTTAAAAGTCAATATGAACAAAAGTAATATTATTGTTTTCAGAAATGGTGGGTTTTTGGCAGCCAGAGAGAAATGGGTGTATGATGGAGTTGCAATGTCTGTTGTGAATGCTTATAGATATCTGGGTATTATTTTTTCTACTCGTTTGAGTTTTGCTGCTGCCTGTAAAGAACTTTGTAGCAGAGCAAAGAATGTATTGTTTCTTATTATGAGAAAGCTATCGTCGATAAATAATAATTCTTTTAAACTTTTTCTTAAAATATTTGATGCTCAGATACAGCCCATTGTACAATATGGCTCTGAGTTATGGGGTTTAGACAACAGTGCTGCTGTACAGTGTGAGTCCGTTCATTTATTTGGTTTAAAAAAATTTTTGGGTGTAAAAATGAGAATTCCAAATGACTTAGTTTATGGGGAAACAAATAGGTATCCCATCTATATTAATTCTGTGGTTCAATGTATTTCGTTATTGGTTTAAATTGTTAAAATGAGTAATGATAGACTACCAAGTAAGGCCCATAATATGTTATATAATTTAGATGCAGTGGGTAAAACTAACTGGGTAACTAACGTCCGCATATGCATATGTGAACTGGGGCTGGGGTATGCATGGATATTTCAGGGGTAAGTTGATGAAAAAATATTTGTGCAAACTCTTCGCCAACGGCTAGTAGACTGCAGATGGCAAAGTTGGGAAACTCATATTCAATCTAGTAGTAGATTTGATATATACAGAATTCATAGCTCGACACATATTTTGAAGAAATATCTGTCAATTACTATGGACAGACATTTACGATTTATTTTAACCAGATTCCGGTTTGGTATATCTGATATTAATGTTCATGTCTATCGCTACCGACGTACGAATGAAGCTGATTTCTTGTGTCCACTGTGCAAAGTGTCAACTGAAGATGAAGTTCACTTTGTTTTGATTTGCCCTTTCTTTTATAATCTGAGAGTAAAGTTTATCCCACCAAAGTTCTATAGGACGCCTTGCTTATTTCGGTTTTCTTTATTAGTGACATCAAATAACGAACATATTGTGCGTAATTTAGCG
>CM054165.1:1149037-1181537 GCA_028751875.1 Rapana venosa | reverse complement strand
GAGAGGGAGAGAAAGACATAATTTTTAATTATTTATTTTATTCTTTTATATCGAGGATACTGAAATAAGCATTCGTGTGCTTTTTTAATATTGCAAACGCAATTTTATTTCACGAGGGTAACAGATTAAGTAACAAGACACTTTTTCATCCAGCCCTCAAAATGAAAAGAAAAGAAAAGAAAAAGCTGCAAGAAAAACAAAAGCGTAATTGTGATACATATGAAAATACACACACATGGATATCAACAAATGCACGAGAGACAGACAGACAGACAGACAGGTAGACAAACAGACAGATAGACAGGCAGACAGACACTCTGAGATAGAGACAGAGATAGCGAGACAGAGAGAGGAACAAGAAGTATGGAAACGGATATAAATGTTGTATTAATGCATCTTGGGAAGGAGATATGTTGTATCACATTGTTTCATCAAAAGATCTTGATACATTGTTTTAAATTTTTTCAGATTATTTTCATTTTTAGTTGGTAGGGAAGCCTATTCCATAGCCAGCCCCCAGAATATGCTAGACTTGATTTGAATAGTGTTATCTTAGGTAGAGGTAGATTAATCAAATGAGTGTTTAAAATCATTTACTGTGAAGATGCTTTGTAATAAAGTTGGGGCATTTCCATGCAAGATCTTATGCATCAAAACTCCTTTATTGAAAAGGAGCTTGGACTAAATGGGAAGAATATTAATATCTGAATGGTAAGCAACTTTTAAAGATGATGATTTGTTTAGGATAAGCTTTAGGGCACGTTTATGCACCCCCACTATTAATTTAAGTAAATTATTGCTGGCCTGACCTGAGGTAGGCAAGCCCTCCTTTCCCAACTGCCATAGTGGCATGCAACTAGACAGTCTTAAGGCAAGTACAGCCAAGTGGAGCCCATCCCTCTCCTGACTGGTTTTTGGGGTCGGGGTTGGCTCCTCCACATGGAACGGGCAGTACTGGTTTACATGGTTACCAGTAGCAGGAGCAACACCCTGACCTGACACGCTGCGGAGGAAACCTAAATGGTTCAACGGAGACAAAGGCGGTTACAGCACTGCGCTGTGGAGCGCACAGGGCAAGTTGAGGCACTAAAGATAACTAAAGATAACTTGGCCATCCACTGCATCCGGTTCCATCACCAGTCGTCTTGAGTCATTCTTGCCACTGGACATAGGTGGTCTCGGACGAGAGAGTGAGGTCGACGTCGCACAACTCTTCTTCACCTAAAACAAAGTCATCGCGCAACTCATCATTCATCCATCATCCATCATCAAAAGCCCTGTGGCAACAGGCAAGCGGCGAAGCGACAGGTGTGGGTACACTGGCAGTCGTAGTTGTAACCCTGCACACAGGCGGCTCAGGCTATTAGGGTCGCTACCTACTGAATGGAGCAGCGGTAGGTTTCGGCAGCCGTCTGAGCGACTGAGCAGCCCTCTTCAGGAATGCACTGCTCACCTCCTTAGCATGAGGAAGGGGCTAGAAAAGGTGCCCTAAACATTGCCTGCTCCACATCACCCTGGCTAGCTTACCGCGGCTGGCGGGGACCCTGCTCATGCGGTCGAAACATAGTGGAAAAATCAAGAAAAAAGAATAGGATACAGTGTCTGAACCTTGCTAGTTGGAATGTGAGAACACTTCTCGACAGGAACGAGAGCACAAGACCCCAGAGACGAACCGCACTTATCGCAAGCAAACTCGCCAGATACAACTTCTACATTGCTGCCCTTAGTGAGACCAGGCTAGCAGGCGAGGGCGAACTATGCGAACGAGGCACAGGCTACACCCTCTTTTGGAGTGGACGTGGGCCTGAAGAGAGACGTGAGGCTGGAGTTGGCTTTGCAGTAAGAACAACGCTTGTTGGCAAGCTGGCTGGACCCTCAAAAGGAATGAATGATAGACTTATGACGATGAGACTCCCCTTATCTCATGGGAAGAATTTTGCTACCCTTGTCAGTGCTTATGCTCCCACCATGACAAATCCAGAGGACATCAAGGACAAGTTTTATGAAGACTTGAATGCTGTTATTGCCTCTGTTCCAACGCAGACAAGCTCATCATCCTTGGTGACTTCAATGCGAGAGTAGGCTGTGACAGTACCGCGTGGAAGGTGTGATTGGAAAGCATGGAGTTGGCAACTGCAACAGCAAACGGCCTACTGCTCCTCCAGACTTGCGTGGAGCATGACCTACTGATCACAAACACGACTTTCAACCTCCCTACACGTAACAGGACATCATGGATGCATCCCCGCTCTAGGCACTGGCATCTTATTGACTATGTCATCACCAGGAAGAGGGACAGGAAGGATGTTCGTGTCACAAAGGCCATGTGTGGAGCAGAATGCTGGACAGACCACCGTCTCATCGTCTCTAAGCTCAGGTTGCGTGTCCAGCCCAGGAGACGGCCACAAGGTGTGAAAGCACCTAAATGCCTGAATGTCAACAAGATGAAGAACGACACAGTCAAGCGGTCTCTTGCTGCCGCCTTGGAGGAACGCCTAGAGCCCATTGTGCTGGATAGCCAAAACGTGGAATCAGCATGGGGAACACTCCGTGAGATCGTGTATAACACAGCTATGGAGTGCCTCGGCCCTACTTCCAGGCGACACAGGGACTGGTTTGATGAGAACTGTGACGAGATCACACAGTTATTGGAAGACAAGCGCTGTGCCTATAAATCCCAAACAGCAAAGAGATGCACTGAGGAACAAGCGTAGCACCATTCAGCTAAAGCTGCATCAGATGCAAGACTACTGGATCAGCAATAAAGCAGATGAGATCCAAGGATATGCTGACAGGAATGACATGAAGAACTTCTATGATGGACTCGAAGAGATCTATGGTCCCACCACATCAAGATCACCACCTCTCCTCAGTGTAAATGGGTCTACTCTCATAACTGACAAAGACATGATCCTTGAGAGATGGGCTGAGCATTTTGACCATGTTCTAAACCATCCTTCCACCATCAACGATGAAGCTATTAACCGCCTCCCACAAGTTCCAGTCCACGAGACGATGAGTGGCATACCAACCTTTAAGGAGATCTAGAAAGCAATTCGCCTACTGTCCAGTGGTAAAGCACCCGGCGCAGACTCAATCCCAGCTGAGATCTACAAAGGGGGTGGCAGAGCACTGACTGAAAAGCTTCATGAGCTCTTCCAAGTCGTATGGCAGCATGAGACACTTCCGCAAGACTTCAAAAATGCCTCCATCATACATCTATACAAGAACAAAGGAAACTGCCAGGCCTCTGACAACCACCGAGGAATATCCCTGCTGTCCATCGCAGGCAAGGTCCTGGTCAGAGTACTGCTGAACCGGCTCATAGTCCACCTTGAGCAAGACCTTCTTCCAGAGAGTCAATGTGGCTTCCGGAAAGATCGCGAGACTATCGACATGGTGTTTGCTGCCAGGCAGCTCCAAGAGAAGTGTCAGAAACAAAACACTGACCTCTACTCCACCTTTGTTGATCTGATACTGTTAGCAGAGAGGGTCTATGGAGAATCATGGCGAAGTACGGCTGCTCAAGAAAATTCATCGCCATCGTACGTCAGTTTCATGATGGTATGCTGGCCAGAGTACAAGACAACGGAGAGGCATCTGAATCCTTCCCAGTCGCCAACTGAGTGAAGCAGGGCTGTGTTCTTGCTCCCACCCTGTTCAGCCTCATGTTTTCGGCAATGCTGTCAGATGCGTTCAGAGACTCGGATGTTGGTGTCAGCATCAGGTACAGGTATGATGGATTACTCTTCAATCTCAGGAGGCTTCAAGCTAAAACCAAGGTCTCAACAAATATCATCAACAACTTCCTGTTTGCTGATGATTGCGCCCTAAATGCTGCTTCTGAAGCTGACATGCAAGACAGTGTTGACAAGTTCTCTGATGTTTGCAACAACTTTGGGTTGACAATCAGTACCAAGAAGACTGAGGTAATGCACCAACCAGCCCCAGGGAAGCCCTACGTTGAACCAAGCATCTCCGTAAATGGACATAGACTCAAAGCAGTGGACAAATTTACTTATCTTGGCAGTACCCTCTCCCGCACAGTAGCCATTGATGATGAGGTCAACACCAGACTCGCCAAAGCAAGCGCTGCCTTTGGCAGACTCCGAAAGAATGTGTGGGACAGGAGAGGCATCTCAACAGAAACCAAGATCAAGGTCTACAAAGCAGTAGTGCTCACCACCCTGCTCTATGGCTCAGAGTCATGGACAGTCTACCAACGCCATGCTAAAAAGCTGAACACACTTCCACACACCTGTTTGAGAAAACTGTTGGCATCAAGTGGCAGGACAAGATCCCAGACACTGAGGTGCTCACTAGAGCAACCTTCCCAGCATCCACACCATCCTGATGCAGACCCAGCTTCGCTGGGTTAGGCCATGTAGTTCGCATGCCAGACCATCGGCTTCCCAAAGAGAACTTCTGTTTGGCGAATTCAGCATGGAAAGCGCTCCCAGGGAGGCCAGAAGAAACGCTTCAAGGACACTCTGAAAGTCGCACTGATAGCTTCCAACATTGAGATAAACTCATGGGAGCAGGCAGCAATGGAGAAGCCACAGTGGCGAGCAGCTGTACGCAGTGGCGCCAAGGCCCATGAAGCAAACAGAATTACGACAGCTGAGCAACGCAGGCAAGACAGGAAAGATAGAGCCTCCAAGTCTCCAAAAGCAGCCACTATACCCTGTCCATACTGCTCAAGAACTTTTCAAGCGCGGATTGGCCAAATAAGTCATCTTCGCACCCACAGAAATGGACCCTCCCAATCCCAGGATGAATAGATGGTCATCATCGATCCGATAGACAAAGAGGAAGATTGCTGGCCATATTCCACAGTGTAGATGCATAATCTATTGTTGTTTGAATGTAAGAATAAAAGAATATTTTTCTGGCATGCAGAGTTAGGAAGTTTTTTATCTTTCGGAGTTGGTATATTTTTGAAGCAATGTTTTTTGACTGGTTTTGGATGTGGGCAGACCATAATAGGTTGTTGTCAATAGTTATTCCTAAAATTTTGTAATTTGAGACTTCTTCAAGTTTTACATTGCCAATGTAGAGAAATTGTAGATTGCTATTAAGGTTCTGTCGTTTATGTCTTGTGGAAATAAGCATAAAATTGATTTTCTTTGGATGAAGGGCCATATGGTTCAAGTGAGTCCATTCCAGAAGTACATTTATATCTTTTTGCAAATTGCAAAAGACTTCAAACGAGTTAACATGGTTAATATCAATAGTGGTGTCATCTGCAAATAAATCACAGGAAGCTTTATTAAATAAGGGAAGATCATTAATGTAAATAGAAAATAATAGGGGACCCAGAAAGAACCCTGTGGGACGCCAAATGTATTGGGTAGAAAAGTCGAAACATATTTATTGACATAAACTTTTTGTTTTCTGTTAGAAAGGAAGGAATATATAAGATTTAAGGTATCAGATGCTAGTTTGTAATATACAAGTTTCCTTATTAGCAGATTGTGGTCGATAACATCAAAAGCCTTTCCAAAATCTATGAAAGGACTCCAGTAAATTCCTTTTTATTAATATTAACTAACCATCGGTCTATAAGTTTTACAAGGGCAGTGTGGCATGAGTGATTTACTCTGAACCCAGACTGATTGGGGTGAATAAGGCTGTTTTCATTTAAATGAGTAAGTAGGCATTTATTGTGTTTCTCTAATGGTTTTGAAAGGACAGATAGAATTGAGATGGGTCTATAGTTAGAGGGGTCTGTTCGATCTCCTTATTTATACAAAGGAATACTTTTACTGTCTTTAAACATATTTGGAAATGTATTGTTGCTTATACAAAGATTACAGATGTGTGTGAGCTATAACTGGTGCAGCTAATTTCAGGATTTTACCATTCCAACCATGTAGGCCACAAGTTGCTGTTTGCTTCATACTTTTTAAAGTAGTAAATACTTCATGTACACTCATACATGGAATTCTTAGTTCAGAGTTAATATTTTTGTTGCAGCAGAATGCTTCTAAGACATTCAAGTCATTAGCTTTTGAGTTATCGTTGGTTATTATTCGATCTGAGATATTTGCAAAGTGGTGGTTTAAGTCATCAGCAGAGATTTCATCTAAAACGTTTTCTGTTTTATTACAATTGTTTTTTGGTAAGAAGGTTGACAGCTTTCCATACAGACTTGCTGTCTTTCTTTTTGTTGATTAGATCTTCGAAGTATTTCTTTTTCCAGCTCGTAGTAGGTAGGTTACATAATTTCTTTGCTTTTTATATTCTTGATTCCTTCTTTTTTCAAAAGATAATCTCTTTGATAAATATGTTTTTGTATTTCTTTTGTCAGCAATGGAGGTTTGGATTGGTAGTTGACTTTTGGTTTGAAGTGGAGCATGCTTATTATAAATACTGCAAAAAATATAGTACCATAGTTCTATGGACTGATTAATAATAATAATAATAATAATAATGTATAGAATTTATATAGCGCAGAATCTTGTAAAGCAACAAATCAAAGCGCTTTTTTTTCGAGGATAATGGAATAAGCACTTATGTGCTTTTTTTACATCCTGTCCCCGTGTGTATGCGATTTTGTAAATTTTGTCATCTGTTCCCACCGGCACACAATGGCCTACTCAGGATTTAACGTGTGCGCAAGATGTTCTGCATGCGTTTGCACACGGGGCCTCGGTTTAGTCTCATCCGAAGGACTTAGGGTCAGTACACTGATGTACATGGTTTAAAGGCGAGTTTAATAGATCTGAAAGAAATTCATTATTATCAAAATTAGAAACATTGCTATAAGTGATTATTTTGTGATTCCTCTTTGGAAATTTTAACCCTTTTTTACACCACGTAACACAGATGGGGAAGCATCACTACAACCAAATATTGGAACATTTATTCCAATGATTGAATTCTGGTTATTAACATATATATGGTCAATTAAAGTCTTAGAGTTTTTAGTTACACGAGTTGGTGATTTTATTAATTGCTTTAAATTGAAAGACTCGTATGTCTGTGTCCACCTATTATTAGTTTTTAATAAATCAATATTAAAGTCAACTTATAGTATAATATCTTTGTAATCTTCATTAATGTCATCCACCACAGAATAATAGTTATCAATCCACTCTGAAGTTTCTGTAGGATTCTGTAAAGAAAACATAAGAACTGGCTTGGACTGTTTTATTTTACCTTCTATCCAAATTGTTTATACACTATGTTGTTCTAAATTACAAATGCGTTTAAACTGTATCGACTGATGAATGTAAACTACTAAACCGGTTTCACGAAAACGAGAAGGATCTCTGCGGATTACTTTATATCCTGGTATTGAAAAATCATTATCAGAAATGTGAGAAGTTATGTGTGTTTCTGAAAAGCCAAATAAGTGAAATGTTTTCCCTGTATTCGATAACATTGATGAAAAGTCTCTTACTTTGTTTATTGCATGATTGATGTTTAAATGCCCAATGCGTAGACCCTCTTTAAATAGCCAGGGCTTGATTGTGTTAGACATATTAGGAAAGTTGACAGAGATGAAAATTAGATAACAATAAGGCAAAAGCCAAAAAATTGTGGAGAAAGCCCGATTTTGGAATAGAGGATGCTTGAATAGAATAAAGATATAGAGCATAAAGAATGCAGTTATACATAATGTGACTCTAACTAACAACTTGGGTGGGCGGAGGACAACTAAGCAATGTACAAACAACAAACAAACAACAAAGCAAGTCAAAAGGAAACTTCAAAAATTGCCAAAGAGATTCAAGGCTACAAAGCAAATGGATAACACACTAATTCATCTGAAATTAGATTCAGCAAATATGACAAGACAAAGAGCTATACGCAACGACTTCAAATCAATCAGAGTAAAGATATTCTCCAAAATCTTTTTCCGCAGCCAAGCAAGGGTCTGGAACCAAGACATCGATAACAACACATACCATACACGCTTAAACATCATCATGTGTTAAAAGGAGACAAGTGTGTATATCAAGTCATATTCATGGGATGGGCATAGGGGTACCTTCCTTGCTGTGTTTTGAGTTCAGAAGCCATAGAAAGGAGAATCCAGGTATAGGGGTGGAAGTAATCTTTAAATAGAGAGGGGTAATGAAAGGGTGGTCTAAGCGGCATAGGACTGTTGAATTCCAGAGAAGGATGTGAGGGATGTGTATCACTAGGAAGATTGGGAGGAGGTGCTGTTAAAGAGATTGCTGGATCTCGTGAGTGTGAATGTGAGCTTCCTCTATTAAAGTGAGGATCAGCAGGAGGTACTAAAGATACATTATTTTGTGTCCTTGGAATAAGAGGAGGATAGTGCTGGATAGAGGACAAAGGAGGACATGGTGCAGAATTGCCATGTGTGGCCTGACTTCCAGTTTGAGATTGTGGCATGGGTGCAGAGGAGTCACTCCCATGAGAAGTTGGATGAGCTAACGGGTACCTAGTATCAAGGTATCAAGGTTGGAAGCGTGTGTATGCAGTTTTGTAAATTTTGTCATCCATTCCCACCGGCACACAATGGCCTACTCTTACGAAAAGCGGAACGGGTTTTAACGTGTGAGCAAGATGTTCTGCGTGCGTTTGCACACGGATTGAGAGAGAGCGAGAGAGAGAGAGAGAGAGGGGGGGGGGGAGATTCAAGTCCAGTCAAAGCACACACACACAGACACACACACAAACACACACACATAAACTCTAATTGTGATTTTAAAATCTTACTTTTACTTTTACTTTTTCCTTCCGCTTGTACTCTATGGCGTCGCGGGGAGATATAACTGTCTGTCTGCTGCAAGGCGGGTAGTTTGGAGGAGAGACAATCCATGGACTTTCAGTGTTTCTGCCACGGAATCACTCCAGCGTCGCCTGGGTCTACCTCTGGCCCTCGTGCCAGAGTACCTCAAGTTGTAAGAAGGCAAGGCTGGCTGGTTTGGCGGCATCCGTGTGAGGTGCCCGAACCACTTGGTTCGTTGTCGTTCAATATGATGTAGGACGGGTGTGGCTCCTACCATGTCTCTGATCACTTCGTTTCTTATCTTGTCTCTCCTGGTCTTGTTGACAGCTTTCCTCAAGCACTTCATCTCACAAGTTACCAGTTTCTGCTCCAGGGCTATTGTCAGGGGCCATGTCTGGCACTGGTAAGTGAGATTTGGCAGGAAGATGGCGTTGATCAGCTTTGCCTTGGTGCTCATAGGGATGTTAGGATGTCGCAGAAGTGGGGCAAGTTGATAGCTGACTGCGTTTGCTTTTTGACAGCGTATTTCTATTTCTCTGTACAGTTCTCCATCTTCTGTGAATATACTGCCTAAGTACTTGAATTCAGTTGTCCACTTTAGTTGGTCTCCGTTGATGTTGATTTTGAGCTTTTCTGGAGTTCTACTGACTGTCATGGCTTCGGTCTTGCTTACGCTGATTTTCATGTCATAGGTTTCACAGCATGTACTTGAGCTGGTCTGTGTGCTCTTGAAGCTTGTCTTTGTTATCATTGATCATGACTTATCGTCAGCAAACAGAAGTTCGTTGAGTGCCTCCAGGTCTGAGTTGGCTTCCTTTTGTGATCTGGCCCATATATATGATGAAGAGCAGAGGGGAAAGGACGCAGCCCTGTCTCACCCAAGACGTCACAGGGAACCAGTTGGAAAGTCCACTTGAAGTGCGAACTGCGCTTTTGCTGTTGTTGTATACAGCTCTGATGTTATCTAAGAGCTGCCCCTTGATGTCATACTGCTCCAGGACCCTCCAGAGCTTATCTCTGTTCACTCTGTCAAATGCCTTTTCTTGGTCGACAAATACTAGGTGGAGTGCTTGATTGTACTCAAGAGCTCTCTCACTCAGTTGTCTCAGTGCAAAGATCAGTCAGCACAGCCTCTCCCTTTCCTGAAGCCAAACTGAGCCTCACACAGTAGGTGTTCTGCTTTTGCTCTGGAGCGCTGCTCTAGGATTTTTGCGTACATCTTTACAACATGGCTGAGGAGTGAAATGCCCCTGTAGTTACTACAGTCCTTTTTAGTGCCCTTCTTTTTACATATTGGCACTACAATAGCGTTCTGCCAGTCTTCTGGAACTCTTCTTTCCTCCCATGCCTTTTGGAAGATGGTTGTGATCCATTTGAGTCCAGTCTCTCCACAGGCCAGGATGGCTTCTGTTGTTATGCCATCTGCACCTCCTGCCTTCCCTTTAGGGCTAATCTTGATGGCCCTTCTTACGTCACACTCCAAGATGGTGGGTTTGGAGTGGTCTGAGTGTTTGGGAGTGAATTGTGATTGTGTGTCAGTCGTCCCTGATGGGTTTAGAAGGCCTTTAAAGTAGTCTTCCCATCTCTGTATGATCTCATCCTCTTCCTGCAGTGGCTGTCCGTTTGCATCGTTGACCGCAGTGGTGGGGTCAAAGGGTCCCTCCCGTATTCTCACGGCTTTTACACTTTTTGTAGAACTCTCTTGGGGAGTGTTTATACATTTCGCTAAGTTCTTCACCATACTTTTCCATGAAGCCTCCTTTGCTGCTCTCACCACCTGCTTGCTGTTTCTTCTTGCGAGTCTGTAGTTCACGTAGTCATCTTCTTGATTTGACTTCAACCAGATCTTGAAGAGTCTCTTCTTTTCTTTGATGGCCTCCTTGACTTCTTCATTCCAGCACGCTGTTGCCTTTCTGGCTCCATTTCTGTCCTCCCTGTTGCCGCATGCCTCTTGCAAGGTGTCCAGGATAGCTGTTTTAAAGGTACTCCAGGCCTCCTCCATATTCATATCTGTAGGATTCACCCCATTCAGCTTTTGAGCTACAGTGTTGAGGATTTTTTAAATGACACTCATAATTTCTCTATTGAGACATTAAGACAACCTAAGACTTCCCCTCCTGTTTCATTTTATATCTGCCCCTGCCTTCAACAGCCAAAATTCCCATCACCCTGCTGAAGTGTATACGCTTGTGTGTGTGTGTTTGTGTGTGTGTGTACGTGTGTGTGTGTGTGTGTGTGTGTGTGTGTGTGTGTGTGTGTGTGTGTGTGTTTGTGTGTGTACGTATGTGTGTGTATGTGTTATGTGTGTGTGCATGTGTGTGTGTGTGTGGATGTATGTGTGTGTGGCGCGCGCGCGTGTGTGTGTGTGTGTGTGTGGATGTGTGGATGTATGTGTGTGTGTAGATGTGGGTGTGTGGATGTGTGTGTGTGAATAAGAATCAGAAAACTCTACTGCTATTAAATCAGAAGCAGACTTAGTTGACACCAAACATACACGTATTCAACATTTCCTAAACGATGCAGATTCTCAGATTCACGTCATTTGTCTATGCTCTAGCTCTTCAGGAAAAAGAATCATGCACATAATATCTGATCATGTCGATCAGTCCTCCTTGTTGAAAAACTTACTCACGTTCTCGTTGTTATTCATGAGATTCATTTGTTTATTTTTAACACTAGATTTTAAAAAAATCTTTCTTAAATCATCATATATTTTACAATCATCAAGCAATTGATATTTTGTTACACCACTTAAATTTTCTTTTTTCTCTCGGCATATTTGTATATCTCCCTTGCTTTATCATTAAATCATGGGAGCTGGTGCGAAATCTACTGAATTTGCCCCTACAATGTTCATTCCTGCATATCAATAGATATGGCTCCAATCTATAAACATGAGAAACAGAGTTGTAAACATTCAACTCAGAAATTAACTTTATTTGGGGGTTGATTCCAAAACACTCTGTACAGTTCTTCAAGTTTTGTGTAGCATAGCATAGCATAATCTTTTGACATTCAATGTATTGTGATTATTCCACACATGTTTAAATCCAATCTTATGAATTATTGATTTGACTATAAAAAATCCAGTGATGTTTTTCATTATTTTCATTTTTTATTTCTTATTCATTTTATTCTTTTATTTCGAGGATAATGGAATAAGCACTCATGTGCTTTTTTCTTCCAGTCCTTTGTGTATGCAGTTTTGTCAATTATGTCATCCGTTCCCACCGGCACACAATGGCCTACTCTTCCGAAAAGCGGAACAGGTTTTAACGTGTGCGAAAGATGTTCATAATGATGTGTGTGCGTCTGTCGGTATGTTTGTCTCTGTGTGTGTGTCTGTCTGTCTATATGTCTATATGTCTGTGAGTCTGTCTATCTGCCTGTGTGTGTGTGGTATTGTTGGATGCAGGGTTGAGCGGCTTTATCGGCTGCATGGTCTTCGTGGGGGAGTACGAGAAGGTGGCCACAGAGGCGGACTCTGAGGTGCCCTACGGCTGGGCTTTTGCCCTCACCCTGGCTGCCTGCCTGCTGAGCATGCTCAACGCCATCCTCCTCTTCCTCTGCAACAACCCCGCCACCACCGACACCACCCCTGATGCTGCCACCTTCATCCCTGCTGCTGATACCACCGTCGGTGGTGGCAGCGGCGTCATCTTGGCAGGGCCACCTCCAGGGGGTAACCCAGCGGCAGCCCAGTATTCTGCAGAGTATGTCAAAATCTCGGATTCTCCTTAGCTGCAAGCTGGTCAGACCTACAGTGGTTGATGTCAAAGTTCAGTCCAGACAAAATGTGACAAAACTGCGTACGCACGGGGACTAGGTGTGAAAGAAAAGAGCGTGTGAGTGCTTAGTCTGTTGTCCTTGAAATAACAGAACTTAACACACACACAGACACACACAGACACACACAGACACACATAGACACACACGCGCACACACACACACACACACACACACACACACACCACACCACACACACACACACACACACACACACACACACACACACACACACACACACACACACACATAGCCTTGTCTCTGTTGCAATCCCCAGTATTCTCTTTTTTGTAAAGTATGATCTTCGGAATCTATATTTTGCTTGTTTCACAGCTGCCGTTACAAGTAGTTCACAATTGTTTGTTTTCCAACTTTAGAGTATTTTTCAATTGTTCGGGGTTTTTGTTAATTGTTGTATTTCTTTGCCATGTTTTTTGCAACATACTGTTTATATAGTTTGGAATAGTCTTTTAATGTGCATTCATACCAACACGTATTTTTTCTACTTAAAGCCCTTATCTCATTATGCTGCCCCCCCCCCCCTCTTTCCCCCCCCTCACCCTGCCTCCATCGTCTAATATCACTTTAAGTGAACAGACGTAAAATTGAAGACACACACACACACACACACACACACACACACACACACACACACACACACACACACACACACACACACACACACACAACACACACACACACACACACACACACACACACACTGCTGAAGAGCTGAAGTGAGGGGGTATGGGGATGTGGGAATAGAATCTACACTTTGTTGCTGTCTTGGAGGTGGTGTGTGTGTGTGTGTGTGTGTGTGTGTGTGTGTGTGTGTGTGTGTGTTGTGTGTGTGTATGTGTGTGTGTGTGTGTGTGTGTGTGTGTGTGTGTGTGTGTGTGTGTGTGTGTGTGTGTTGTGTGTGTGTTGTTGTTGTTGATGATGTCTTCAATTTAACGTCTGTTCACTCTGAGTGATATTAGACGAGGGGAATAGAAAGTGTAAGGGAAGTTAAAGAAGGGAGAGGAAGGAGTGGAAGGAGACAAGGTTAAGAAATAGCATCAGTGTTGGTATTTTGTGAGAAAAAAAAGAAAAAGAAACCATAGAAAAGTAGGGATAATACTTTTAAACAGGAGTAAAATATGAACTCAACAATGTGGAAACATGAAATAACAATAATGTAATTACACACACAGGCAGCAAAACATACAAACACACACACAGGCAGCAAAACATACAAAAACAAACACACACAGGCAGCAAAACATACAAAAAACACACACACACACACACACAGACACACATAGACACACATTGTGTGTGTGTGTGTGTGTGTGTGTGTGTGTGTGTGTGTGTGTGTGTGTGTGTGTGTGTGTGTGTGTGTGTGTGTGTGTGTGTGTGTGTGTTTGTGTGTGTGTGTGTGTTGTGTGTGTGTGTGTGTGTGTGTTTGTGTGTGTGTGTTGTGTGTCTGTGTGTGTCTGTGTGTGTACGTGCGTGTGTTGCCGTGTATGTGATTGGGGTTTTGTTGTTGTTTGCTGTTCGTTGTTGTTGTCTGTTGTTGTTGTTTGTTTGTTTGTTGTTGTTTGTAATTCTTTGAATGTAAGCACAGAAGCACAAGCATGAAGTCCAGTTGGAATTAATTTTTAGAATTCTGAATGATTGGTACGTGGACCAGTCTAATTAATCATGTGTATTCCAGTTTCCTGTGTTATGTCAGGAAAATATATGTAAACATTCTATATTTTGTTGATATTTTCAGAAAAAATTACTATAGGAAATTTGGCTATACCACCAACAATACAATACAGTACACTTTTTATATATCTTATGACTGTGTTGTTGTTGTTGTTTGTGTTGTTGATAGTTTGCCATATATTCTGTCATTATTTTTAACAGAACATTTTCTGTCTGCAAATGCTTGTTGATGTGATACCCTTTAACATTTTGATGATACTATGTTGGGTATTATGCAAATATGTATGGTTAAAAAACTTAATGTATATACAGAAAGCATAATGTGCTTAGTGGTAACTTTCACAGGAAAGGACACTTGTGTGTGTGAAGTTTGTTTGTGTTGCTTGGCAGTTTTAGTGATGTGATGACATTGAAAGGTGACAACTCTTCAGTGTGGGACAAAATCAATACAACACACACACACACACACACACACACACACCACACACACACACACACACACACACACACACACACACACACACACACACACACACACACACACACATACACACACACACACACACACACACACACACACACACACACACACACACACACACACACAATTTGAATATAATGGTTTCTGATGTCCGATCCCACATTCATTATACGTATTTTGACCATTTACAAATTTATACAGACGGATCACGTCTAGATAATCAAAAAACAGGTTCTGCTTTTGTTATACCAGCGTTGAAAAATTGAAAAATCATACTATGTTGGTAAACATCACTCAATATTTACAGCAGAACTAATAACAATATTAATGGGTCTTACTTATATTCTTGATTTGCCATTGTATATATTCCAAATCCTTCTTTGCGTTGATTCTAAGTCAGTATTGTTGTTGTTGTTGTTGTCTTCAATTTAACGTCTGTTCACTCTTAGTGATATTAGACAAGGATGTGGAAAGTGTAGTGGATGTAAAAGGAGAGGGGAATGTACAGAGAAAAGACTGATTAGGTAACATGTGTGTTGGTATTTTCATGCAATTAAAGGGGTGGGGGGAATCTTAAACATGAGTAAACATTTAAATTCAACAAATTGTTAACATGAAACATCTATAAAATAACTACAACAAATACTCTAATGGGCTGTGCAATAGACATTTAACAATGGCAAAGGCTAATTTCGGATTTTTAAAAACAGTTTCCACAGACTGCTCACAAAATGTGGGTAAAAAAGGTTTTACAATTGAACACTCAAATATGATGTGAGTGTTGGAAATATGTTCCCCACAGAGGCACCTCACATTTTTACAAAATTTTGTTATAAATGCATTTAATTTTAATCTAAAATATAGTGCATTAACTCTTCTTGTGGTTGCAATACTTAAATGTGTTTGAGAAGGAGTCATGTAACATGAAATAAGGCCATTAGTCAGGCAATTCTTTAAAGATCGTTCCTTGAATTGATCTGATTCTCTCCACTTACTCCACGACGTCTGTTCTAATAAACTGTATCCCTCCTGTAGAGATAATGGGACATGCAGTTCTATTGATTCAAAATGATGTCTTGCCCCCCTTTTTGCAGCTCTGTCAGTATTGTATGCTTTAAAATACCCATGTTATAAGAAAACTTCGAAAATTATATTAGAAATTAAGCATACCATCCATCTATTAACATTAAAGGGAATAAGTGTGAATTTTTGTTGGGTGCCTTCACACACTGGGTTCTTTCCAAATGAGTGGGCGGTTAGAGCTGCCAAAAAGGGTGTAAAACATGGACGGGATGCAATAGAATTGCATGTGCCTCTATCCGTAAAATAATAATAATAATAATAATAATAATAATAATAATAAAATGTATAGAATTTTAACTAGACGCTCGATATTTTAAAGCAAACAAATGTAAAGAGGCTCTAGATTTTTATATTCATACCAATTAAGCATGGAATATCTTTGTGAAATTCGCTGCTCTACCTTTGGATGCAGAGGGAAAACTCGTCGCCATTAGCGCTGCGCCACCCTTTCACCCTTTTTTTTTTTTTTTTTTCTGCAGCTGTATTTGTTTTTCCTATCAGAGTGGCTTTTTTCTAAGAATTTTGCCAGGGACAACTCTCTTGTTGCCGTGGGTTTTTTTACGTGCGCTAAATAATTACGTGTAACACACGGGACCTCGGTTTATCGTCTCATCCGAAAGACTAGCGCCCAGACCACCACTCATGGTCTAATGGATGGGGGAAAAATTTCCGGTCCAAACGGGGTACGAACCGCCGCACACTTCAGACCCGGACTTTTCGCTTTCTAGACAGGCGCGTTACCTCTAGACCACCGATCCACCAACGAGGGGTAAAAGAGGGGTACAGCTTACTAGAACAAAAATCATGGAGAAAGGTCACCGAAACTAATCAGCAAAATGATAGATCTTTAACTAGAACTGCAATTAACACCGATAATTTAACAGTCATGAACCATTCAAAGGCTTGTGTAAATGTAGAATTACTGCTATATTTTGTAGAATGAAACTAAATGCATTGATAACCAAATTCAGCAAAAATGGTAAATATCTATGTGGTGAGAATATCACCAATACTCATATACCTTTTGACTGCCAGAGTGTAAAACCTTTCATGCCCCATTTTTCTGAAAATTCCCTCACCAGCGTATTCAATAATTTAAAACTGGCATTTGAAATTGTGAAAGGCCTTTATCGCAGCCGCTTAGGACATTTGTTATAGTTGCATTAACGTTTATGACTTGTTTTCATGCTTTTATAATTCCTGTTGCATTGCCAAGTTTCTTTATGTGATATTTTTTGTAAAAGCATGGCTGGTGTTTTTTAGTGGGGTTATTTTTATTATTATTTTTTTTTTAATAAGACATCCACCCCTTCATTTGTCACCCCTCGTCTAATATCACTAGAAGTGAACAGACGTCAAATTGAAGTCAACAACAACAACAACAACAACAACAACAACAACAACAACAACACACACACACTGGTTTTGTTGTTGTTGTTGCTTTCTTTCTTTTTCTGTTTTTTATTTTCGTTTTTCAATTTTTATAAAAAATGAACGTGAAAAAATGGGTCAGTGTGTGTATGTGACTTGCAGAGTATTGTTTTATTGTTTTTTTCTTCTTGGAATATTTTCTTCTTAAGGGGTGTAATAGTGTTACAGTTATATATTATTATTAAGTAATTTTTGTTCCCAGATAGATGGCTTCATGAAAAAAAAGAAATGTATTGCTTATTCAACGCACCATCTGGAAATAAAATTTTGACTTTGACTTTGACTTTGATTTTCACACACACACAAGCAGATATCATTAGATATGTGTATCAATGTTTTGAGAAAAAAGAAAATAGAATGCAACTTGTTTTTAATGTACATCGTTTTGTGCCAAATAGATAATTATAACTGATGTTGCGTCCAATAAGTCTACATGACTTATAAAAAGGTAAAGGTGTCCCACAACCTATAAGGTCGTAGGGGAGCGAGGCATCAGAGACCTCACTTCTCTAGGGCCAGCATATTGAGGGCGGCGCCCATCTCCTCTCCCTCGCTGCTTTACCTTCCTTGACCCTAAATAGGGCAGGTACCCATTTACAGCTAGGTGAAGTGGGGGACTGTACTGAAGCGAAGGCGTGCAAACGGTCACCCATCCAATGGTAGCCACGCTCGATTCTGCTTAACATTGGCTGGGGGAAAGCGAGTGCTCTGACCACTGAGCTATCCCGTCCCCGAGCTCACCATAACATTGTAAAAGAAACAACATGTGAACATTAGAAATCTAGAATTTGACACTTTGCTTATCTCAGAAAGGAGCCGGGTTCGATTCCGTTCAAGGGGATATTTTCCTCTGGAGTTAACATCAGTGCAGACTCCACTCTCCCCAAAAGTCCTTCGGATGAGACTATAAACCGAGGCCCCGTGTGCGAACGCACGCAGAACATCTTGCGCACACGTTAAATCCTGTTCCGCTTTTCGTAAGAGTAGGACATTGTGTGCCGGTGGGAACAGATGACAGAATTCACAAATCCTGCATACACCCGGGGAGTGGATGTAAAAAAGCACACAAGTGCTTATTCCATTATCCTCGATATAAAAGAATTAAAAAAATAAATAAATAAAGGAGCCGGTCAACGTGGGACAGGCTTATGACTATATTGACATTATCTGTTGACTTTATCTGTTATCTTTATCTTTATTTCTCTATGGTAACATTGGTCAAGGAGGAAGGTGGCAGGGTGGTTAAGACGTTCTCCTGTCCAACAAGTAAACTGTGAGGTTCTGGGTTCGAGATTCCCAGCCTCGCCCTTTCTTCCCAGTTTGACGAGAAAATCGAACTGAATGTCAAAGTCCTTCAGATGAGACTATAAACCGAGGCCTCGTATGTGAATGCACGCAGAACATCTTGCCCACACGGTAAAAACCCGTTTATCCTTTTGGAAGAGTAGGCCATTTCATGCCACTAGGAATGAACGGAATTTTAAATAAAAAAAGGAAGCACCCAGATGTCGTGTTTAGATACCACCCCTGAAGTCGGAATACGTTTACCTAAAGGGTAAGAAAGGGAAAAAAACTAGACCCAAACACAAAATCTCACCATTGAACCTAGGAGCTCTAGCCGAGGAACGAAAACTAAAGAGAAAAAGACATTCTATTTCATGTTACAGTGTCTGTGCTTTTTCATCATATATTTCCAAACACTGGTTATGGCATTTTTATGCTGTTTCAAGTTGAGTTAGATCAGTTGTCGTTTTCTGCTCTCTCTGAAAGTTGTATCAACTTGAGACAGTCAGCAGGCAGCCAGGGAGTGAGCTAAGACGTCTCTAGATATGACTTCATCCACCTCAGCAGTTTCTCTCTACTAGCTGTCCTCCGTTTTTCAGTCAGGATGTTAAACGTGTACATGAAAGGATTGATAGCCGAGTTTAAAGGCAGCACGAATATAGCCAGGCCAACGTTCATTTCCCCTGGAATGGGAACCCCAGTCAGAGCTAAAATGCCACACAGGCCAACGGGAAACCAGCACAGGAAATCTGTAGCCGCGACAGTGATGAGTCTGCGAGCTATGGTCATGTCCCTGGACACTTTGGTGGTGTTGGTCTTCAGCGTGTTCTTCTGTATGGACCAGTAGATGAAAGCCTGGCCTGAGGAGATCAGCAGGAAGAGGACGAAGTTGAAGACGATTAATACCCCGAAGGAATAGAACCTCCCTCTGAAGGCTTGTCTGGTCACTGGTAGCGGAATGCAGATGCCTGCCTGGCTGTAGAACTCCCAGTGTGAGGTCACTGGAAGTAGAGGAATCAGAGCGAGGAGGAAACCCACCATCCACGTCACCAGACACACCGCTGATGCTGACGTTGGTTCAAATCTCAGGTTGCTGAAAGGGAACGTTAACACGATGAAACGATCCAAGGTGATGAGGCAGATGATGACAGCCGACACCTCACTGGACAGCAGACACAGAAACCCTGCCACTTGGCAGGGGACGCTGCTTTTCCAGGTGTCGTCGTGATGGAGGTAGTTGCCGCGGTATCGCTCGTCGGCCACCCCGATGAAGACGATGTAGACCCCCATCAGCAAGTCCGCTAGCGTCAGGTTGGTCACCAGCACGCTGAAGCCACTGCGGGAGGTCAGGCTTCTTGCCGTCAAGCGTGCACACAGACAGAAGACATTCCCGGTGACAGAGAGACACGCCGTCAGCCACAGGAACCCACGGTATGACCACGACTCCAGCAAGTCTTCGCATGAAGAAACTTCGTCTTTGGGGGCACGACAGGATAAGCCCTCAACTCCATGGGGAAGAATTTCATCACAGCACAGTTTGTAGTTCTGTGTGTCTATGACACGTAAGTGAAGCAGTTTCTTAAAGACTCCGGGTGGGAACGTTTTGATAGGACTTCCAGCAAGATGGATTTCCCTCATTTGTGGAAGGAAGTGAAAACCTTCAGATGTGATGGTATGAATAGAAGTGAAGGTTAAGTTCAGCTTCTGTAAGTGAGGAAATGGTGCCAAGGACTGAAAGTCAAACCTGGTTAATGCAGTGAAGGACAGATCAACGGATACCAGTGTGGTTTGGTGAAGATCTGAGGTGAGGGGAGTATGGAGCAGGGTGAGGGGGTTTCTGGACAAGGACAGAGACTGCAGGTTGCCCAAACTCAGAAAAGAGCTGGTGTTTACTTGGCGCAGGTCGTTGTCACTCAGGTCAAGAATCCTCAGATTGGGCACGGTCATCTCCGGCAGCAGGGTCAAAGAACAGCGGACAAGAACCAGGTGCAGGAGGTACTGGTGATGACCGATGTCAGACAGCGTCAGACCAGATCCTGTGGCATCCAAGGAATGCAGATGAGGGAAGGGGGAGACAGAGAAGGCCTGAAAACACAGAAAGGTGTGACCTTGACACAGACAGCCCACAGGGCAGGTGACATCACACAGCAGCTCGTCATCGCGCTGAGGGCAGTGAGGCCAGCCGTCACACGTGTGGTCCTTGTGCACACACAGCTTGGACAGCCTGCACCTGAAAAACCCTGGACACCTGAGGTCCTCACATCCTTCTTCGTCCTGGTGGTCCAGACAGTCATGCATGCCATTGCAGCGTGTGTAGACAGGCAGACAGTCATTGAAGTCACCAGGACAGCGGTAGTGGCTGTCAGGACAGGACTCGCTGACATTCATACGAGTGACGATAAAATTTGTTTTGTCATCAAAGTTGATCAGTGCTGGGGAGGGAAAAGATGGCGACTTCCAGAGTTTAACACAGGGGAAAGACTGGCAGTCCTCTTCATCTGATGTGTCTGGGCAGTTGTCCCTGTGGTCACACAGGGCGCTGTAGGGCACGCACTGCTGATCCTGACACGTGAAGGCGTTGACGCACACAGGGTGTCGGCAGAAGCTTTCGTCACTGGCATCGGGGCAGTCCGCTCTGAAGTCACACACCAGGCTGTAGGACAGAGCCGTGACTTCATCCCTGCAGGGGAAAGTGGGCACTGCAGTCCCACCAGGGGGCGCTGCAGACACAGACTGCTGCTGCTGCTCTGGTAAGGGGGAAGAAAAACGACAAGGGAAAGAACCCTGCTTTCTACAGCCTTGAAAGTTGACAGAAGGACACAAGAAAATGTGGAGCGTCATGTGACCATCATCACACACGGCCATTGACTGGAAGTCTTGAGAGAGAAACCCGTGTGTGCTTCGTACAGAAACTCCATCGGGATGGTAAGATCTGTCCCCACTCCTGTTTGTTCTCACTTCACAAAGCGCCCCAAATTGCGATTTCAAAGACACATCATAGGCCCGTCACAGGTACCGCAAACCACACCACCCTGCCAGGCGTAACAACACAGCTCACCACTCTCGTTAGGATAGTCCCTCATGCTGAAAGTGTGATAAAAAACAGTGCGGTCGCTACCCACGAAGCTATTTTTGTACATGAAAGGGAAAGAGCCGGCGTTCACTCTCAGCCCTAACAGAATGGCATTGAGCGCATGCCTCACCTTGGTCACCTGTCTAAACCTGCCCAACCAGTCATGGTGGCAGGTGGGCACGCCTAATGCCCCCCTTACCGAGTCCCTGCAGTACCGGGAGCCTAGCTCGTGCATATCAGTCCACGAGGTGAGCAGGTCGGGCATGGGCCAGGTCAGCGTGTAGCAGCGCCCACACACAGCCGCCATCCCGCACATTCAGGGCTGCTGGAGGGACACTCGCCCGTTTCATCCCGCCCGTCTTCACACTCCCTCTTCAGGTTACAGTCTAGGTGGTGCCGAAAGCTGGGGTAGGTACCCGCAGAACAGTTCCACAAACCGCCGGGCACACACTCAGGGGTGTCGGTCTGTGTAAACGCGGTAAAGAACAGGCGGAAACAGCTGGAAGAGGGGCAGGTTTTGCTCAGAACGCTGACTGTGAATGTGGGGGTGTTGCACATATGCGCGAAGTTAGATCGGTACTGGCTTCTGGTCCAGACCTGGAGGAGGCTGTTTTCCCGGGGGTGTCCCTTGGAGGGATGGGGGAGGAGGCAGCGGCAACGAAGTGAGACTGTGGGCAACACCGACACGCCTGGTTGGAAGCTGAACATGACTGCACTGGAGTTGGAGAGAGACACGGTCCTCCTCTGCACAGAAGCCGGGTCACTGTGGCTCAGGTTTTGGACCGTGACGTAGCCTGACGACCGTGACGTCAGCATCACGGCTATCTCTTTGGGTCAGTACAAAGGATACTGATGATCGTGACGACAATGGTGATGATGGTGATGATGATGATGATGATGATGATGATGGTGATGGTGATGATGGTGATGATGATGATGGTGATGATGGTGATGATGATGATGATGAAGAGAGCGCGGCAGATTTTTGAGAAATTTACCATGAAATAATAATAATAATAATAATAATAATAATAATGTATGGGATTTATGAAATGTTGACTAAAAACTTAGAAAAGTAATTTGTTAGAAAATGAGGATATATATATATATATATATATATATAATTATATATACATATATATAATCATATAAACTTCAGCAGCAGTCACTATGGCACCTTTAGTAGCAGTGGAAAGTGGATCGGTGGTCTAGAGGTAGCGCACCTGCCTAGAAAGCGAAATCCCGGGTTTGAAGAGAAGTTTGGGTGGATCAATCTTCGTTTAGGCCCGAAACTTTTAACCATCCACGAGACCGTGAGTGGTGGTCTGGGTGCTAGTCTTTAGAATGAGACGATAAATCGAGGTCCCGTGTGTTACATATAATTATTTAGCGCACGTAAACGAACTAGCGGTAAGAAGAGAACTGTCCCTGGCAAAAATCTGTAGAAAAAAGTCACTCTGATAGGGAAACAAATGCAGTTGCAGACAGGAAGGGAAAAAAGGGTGGCACTGCTCTTGTGGTGACATGCACTCCCCGTGGAGAGCAGTCCAAATTTCACGCAAGAAATGTGCCGTGACTTAAAGTGACATACAATACAATACAATACAATACAATTAGAGGTATGATGATATCCCAGTGTTAATGATTTGACCCCTATTCAAAAAGCCATACCCTATCATTGTCAAGGGCACGGGATAGCTCAGTGGTCACAGCACTCGCGTCCCCCCAGCCAGTGTTAAACAGCTTCGAGCGTGGTTACCTAGAGGATAGGTGACCGTTTGCGCGCCTTGGCTTCAGTACAGTCCCCCTGTTCACCCAGCTGTAAATGGGTACCTGCCTCTTTAGGGTCAGGGAAGGTAAAGCAGCGAGGGAGAGGAGATGGGCGCCGCCCTCAATATGCTGGCCCCTAGAGAAGTGAGGTCTCTGACGCCTCGCTCCCCTACGACCTTATAGGTTGTGGGAGGCCTTTACCTTTTATCATTGTCAAATTCCTTTCATTTTAAACGGCTTCTCTACAGGTTTTGTTTTGGTTTGTTTTGTTTTATTTACCATCTACAGCTCCTACCAGCACTGCTTAGAAAGTTCAGAAAATGTGGGTTTCTTCTTCGTCGTCCTCGTCGAACGCTTAGATAGCAGCTACTCTTATCTGCGTGAACAGAAAATGCTTCGCGCTGCCGTTAAGCGCCTGGCAAGTCAGGCCCAGCGCATCCTACTTCGGCGAAGAAGAGAATTGCCATCTGTTAAGTCTTTCTGGAAACGAAAAAGGAAGGAGAGTGAACCCAAAGGCAGAAAATAGGCAAGAAAGAGGAGGTGACAGGAAAAAAGGAACCAGGCAGAAACAAAGAGAGGGATAGAAAAGAGGGAATTCGTAGCACAGAATTTCCAGAAGGTGGCAGGGTGCTATATATATGCTGACACGCCCCCCGGATATCCATCCCCCCCGGGGGTGGGGGGTGGGTGGGGAGAAGACGTTGAAAATCTGGTGTTCTGCTCTTCTCCCTTCTTTCACAAATGGTATGCAAGCACAGACCATGCTCAAGTGGTGTGTGATAGGGGAAAGTAACGGTAAAGGTGTCCCACAACCTATAAGGTCGTAGGGGAGCGAGGCGTCAGAGACCTCACTTCTCTAGGGCCAGCATATTGAGGGCGGCGCCCATCTCCTCTCCCTCGCTGCTTTACCTTCCCTGACCCTAAAGAGGGCAGGTACCCATTTACAGCTGGGTGAAGTGGGGGATTGTACTGAAGTCAAGGCGCGTAAACGGTCACCTATCCAAGTGTAACCACGCTCGACGATGCTTAACCTTAGCTGGGGGAAAGCGAGTGCTCTGACCACTGAGCTATCCCGTCTCCTGTTAGGGGCAGGGTCGTTGTAACCACTTCACAACAGTGCCAGGCTTTGTCCTCTCAGACTGGACACGCATTTCTCACCCGTACTTTCAGAATTCCCGGTGCATCATTGCCCATTCGCTGTTAAAAGCGATGTAGTCGTCAGGCACCCAAAATTCTGAGGGCACAGATTACTGCTGTTCTTGCCCGTTTCCTAGTTTTACAGGGGACGGGATAGCCTTGTTGGTTAGAGCGTTGCGCATTGCGCTCGTGATCTGCTGACCCGGGTTCGAATCTTGTTCCAGGGGATTTTTTCCACCCGGAGTTTACATCAGTGCCGACTCAACTCTTCCCAAAAGTCCTTCGAGTGAGACTATTAACCGAGGTCCCGTGTGCGAACGCACGCAGAACATCTACCGCACACGTTAAAACTTGTTCCGCTTGTCGAAAGAGTAGGCCCATGTGTGCCGGGTGGGAGCAGATGACAAAATTGACAAAACTGTATACACACGGAAAATGGATGTAAAAAAGCACATTAGTGCTTATTTCATTTTCCTTGAAATAAAAGAAGAAATCGATAAATGAATTAAAAAAAATAAATAAAACACATCCGGATGTCTACGCACTATAATGATATGCACTGTCACTGGGCTGCCTATGGTTCTCTTCAATCTTTCCCTGTCCTACCAACACGAATGATGATCTCCTCATGATCAGGCAAGACGTGCCAAGTGGTTAACGCCATGGTTTCCTGGCTGGAAGGTTGCAGGTTTAAATCCCATCAGAGTCTCAAAGTTTCTTTTCAGGCTCCGGCCAGCTCCTGTTTAATTAAAATGAGTTTGCCACGAGCTCATTCGAAAGACCAGGACCACACAGTCGAGCTGTGTGCGCCGTAAAAATGCAAATGTTGAGAATGTCGCTCAAATCATGACCAACACTGTGGGTGTCTGCATCTCTCGGGCCTGGTGGATGCGGGGTGTGTTGTGCTGGAGCAGAGCTCCGCCCTGTGGAGTGGCTTCAAAGCAGAGGTAGCGTACTTCCAGAGCAGCAGCATGACATCATCCTCATCACCACGACAACAAAACTCTCTACTGATTCGGGACGGGATAGCTCAGTGGTCACAGCACTCGCTTTCCCCCAGCCAAGGTTAAGCAGCGTCGAGCCTGGTTACCAGTTGGATGGGTGACCGTTTGCGCGCCTTGGCTTCAGTACAGTTCCCCCAGTTCACCCGGCTGTAAATGGGTACCTGCCCTCTTTAGGGTCAGGGAAGGTAAAGCAGCGAGGGAGAGGAGATGGGCACCGCCCTCAATATGCTGATCTCTAGAGAAGTGAGGTCTCTGACGCCTCGTTCCCCTAAGACAACATAGGTTATGGGACACCTTTACCGTTACTGATTCGGAGGCTCCCATTGCTCTGGTCTCACAGTGACCGCAGTTTTGGATTTCCAGTTATTTCCCTGCCAGTGGGGAGTTAGCTTCCAGACCTCCGGGGCTGGAGGTTCCAGGCTGGAGGTCGTTGCCAGGACGTTGTGGTGGTCACCACCTCGGGGGAGTGTCTGGCTCAGTCTGACTCTGCAACTGGGCTGTTCGTGTGGTCAGTGGGAGAAGGCTTAGTAGGTGGTGGTGTCTTGCCTGTGTTTGCTCAGAACAGACACCACTGGACGCCACCATAGCGACCCGGCAGCAGTGCAGGGCCTCTCTAGATGGTGGCCCCACAGTGGCCTGACATTGCCTGGCTCCTTGCGACACTGAGGATAGAACAAACCATGCCTAGGTGGGGTGGAGAGATGGAAATGAGCGGCATTGGAACAGAGGACAGGAACGACACAGAAAATAAAGAAATACAATGGAAAAAATAAGACGTGACCTCCTATGCAAACATGGCGATCTCCCTACTAAAAGCTAAAACCCTCATGCCTGTCTTTATGTGCCTCAGCAGTGGAACATGTCTCTGGATATGCAGGTATGCTTTATACTGTTTCTTTCTTCTTCGTCGTCAAACGCTCAGACAGCAACTCCTGAGGCCCTGACAACTGCTGCCGTGTTACGCTGAAGGCCCTCCTCCCTCCAGGGGTCCGAAGTGTTTGTTCCTCATCGGCAGGTCAGTAGGCCAGATATCGGCCCTCAGGTTTTGGTGTGATGGAGGGACAGGTCTGGAGGAAGTGTTCTTCCACTGTCATGGAAGAAATGCCACAGGGGCACGCCTTAGAATCACAAAATGTGGAACTTGATAAACATGTGATGTCTGAGTCTGCAGTGTCCAGTCCTCAGCCTCACAATTGTTACTTGGTCTTCTCTGGGGAGGAGGTAGAAGTCATCCCTACTGTTGAAGTCAGGGTGTTGCTGAAGCCATCTTCTCTTTTGCTTTTCCTTCACAATTGTCTTTGCCTCTTCATACGTCACCTCCTGCTTCTCTTGAGGCATCTGACCTCCTGTCTTTGCCAGTAGTCAGCTTCCTGGTTGCCATGGATGCTGCAGTGTGAAGGAAGCACTGGATGACTGTATGCTCAGTGGCCTGCTGCAGGGCAACAAGAGCGGAGGCAAGGGCGTTAACTTCCTTGTTCTGTGAGTTTTCAATGGTCTGAAGTACAGACAGCGCATCTGAAAAGATAAGTCTAGGGTGAATTGTCTCTCTGTTTCCTGATCATACACTTTCAACATCTGCTGTTATGGTCCACACTTCACATGCGTACAAATATGGACATGGTCAGGGAACGCATCAGTCTGATCTTGAAGCTGACGGCGATGTTCTTGTCGTTCCAGAGGACTTTCAGTCTGGTCATGCAGCTGTGGTCTGGGCTATCCTGGAGAGAATTTCAGGTTTTGATCCTTCATCCGATACTCTAGCTCTCAGATATTTACAGCTGTGGACGGATACAGGCAATGGAGATGAGATGCTTTCGCAAACTCCTTGGTATCTCATACAGAGATCACATCACTAATGTAGAAGTGAAAACCAGAATTGAAAATGCTATCAGGCCATATAAATAATAATAATAATAATAATAATAATAATAATAATAATAATAATAATAATAATAATGTATGGAATTTATATAGCGCTGAATCTTGTAAAGCAACAAATCAAAGCGCTCAGATAATTGTTTAAAAAATATTATATCGAGGACAATGGAACAAGCACTCATATGCATGGGTTTTTTTACATCCAGCCCCCATGTGTATGCGGTTTTGTAAATGTTGTCATCTGTTCCCACCGACACACAATGGCCTACTCTTTCGAAAAGCGGAACAGGATTTAACGTGTGCGCAAGATGCTCTGCATGCGTTCGCACACGGGGCCTCGGTTTATAGTCTCATCCAAAGGACTTTGACATTCAGTTCGATTTCTTTGTCAAACTGGGAAGAAAGGGCGAGGCTGGGAATCGAACCCAGAGCCTCACGGTTTACTTGTTGGCAGGCAAACGTCTTAACCATCCTGCCACCTTCCTTCCTAAGGTAAAAAGAGCTCTTGACTTCAGTGAGAAAAAAAACCGCAAACAAAAGTGGCACGGGCACGTAACACGAACATGTGGACTGGCCAAGACTGTCCTACAGGGAACAGTACAAGGAGGGAGACGAAGAGGCAGACAGAGAAAACGATGGGAAGACAACATCAGAGAGTGGACTGGCCTTGAGTGGAACGCTTTCCTACAGAAAGCAGAGGACCACCGCGGGGAGTGGAGGAAGCTGGTTGCAAAATCTTCAGTGGTGGCCCCCATGGTCTACAGGACTACGGGATAGGTGAAGGTGAAGGTCAGTCGTACACGTACCTGATGGGTGTTGCATGGACACGTATGGTGAATGGAGCAATGATCGCTTTGGAGCAAGCACTGGGGACGGAATGGGGAGAGAGAAGCCACCAGAAGTCGTGGAGACTTCCAGAAACAGCCACGTCTGTCCGTCAACTCTCTCCCCACTCTCGGTCCACGTGATACAGGGTTCTCAAAGCAGCATGCAGGCATCGCCTCTAGCACAGGCATCCCCAATAGGGAAGAAAGTGGCCTAGCTCAGGGCTATGGTAGGCCTTGCAGGGCTGTTTCAGGTGGGTGACCTAAAGGCTGCCGCCCTTCCACGTGCACTGTCTTAGGACTGCCACTGCAATACCGAAGACACCTTGGAGGTGCTGTGTTTATTTGTTTATTTTAGTATTCAGTTACTCTTCTATATATCGAGAATAATGCAATAAGCCCTTGTGTGCTTTTTACACCTAGTCCCCGTGTGTATGCAGTTTTGTAACTTTTGTCATCCGTTTCCACCGGCACACAATGGCCTACTCTTCGGAAAAGCGGAACAGGATTTAACGTGTGCGCAAGGTGTTCTGCGTGCGTTAGCACACAGGGCCTCGGTTTATAGTCTCATGCGAAGGACTTTGGGGGGGGGGGGAGGTGCCTCATCTTCCGTGACGTCCCCCGTCCTGCTGTTCCCACGTCGCTCATTCCAATCTCCCCGCCACAGCCGTACCCAGATTCGTTATGTCTCATCCTCAGGGTCGGAAGTCCACAGGGAGCCCATCACTATCCAGCCGCTGTGGAGCCACCAGCCAGAGGGGCCCTGCACTGCTGCTGGGTCACTTTGGCGGTGTTCAGTGGTGCCTGTTCTGAGCTAGCATACGCAGGATACCACCTACTAAGCCCCCTATTGACGACAGCATTAGCTCATTCGCGGAGCCAGACTGAGTGAGTTGCCCATCCGACGTGGCAACCACCACAACGTCCCTCCAACGACCGTCCCCCGCGAACCTCCAACCCCAAAGGCTTTGACACAAACTCACCACAGGCACAGAAGTGTATGGGAAAACCGAATCTGCGATCACCATGAGACCAGAGCAACTGGGACCACCGAATGAGAGGCATTTTAAAAAAAAATTATTGCATGATGATCAATGACAATGAGGATAACGTAATGATGCTGCTGTTGAAGTGCATATGCTTTGAGACTACTTGATAGGGTTGTACTCTACGCTTACTATCATAATATATCCTGGCGTCAACCGGGCCCGAGAGATACAGACACCTGCAGTGTTGTCAGGTAATTTGAGCAACACTCTCAAACTCGCATCCGTTAAGTGGATGAAGCACGACTGTGTGGTCCCAGTCTTCCCACTGAGCCCACAGCACACTCACTTTGGGTAGGAGCCGGCCGGAGTCCGAAAAATCCCTATGACTCTTATGGGAATCAAACCCGCGACCTTCCAGTCCGTAACCCAAGGCGCTAACCACTGCGCCATGACGGCTAGTGCGAAGGGTTTTTAGGGAGAGTGGTGTCAGCACTGACGTTAACCCCTGAGCGTTTAGTGTAGTGTAGTGTAGTGTGGTGTAGTGTGGTGTGGTGTAGTGTATGTGGTGTAGTGTGGTGTTGTGTAGTGTGGTGTAGTGTAGTGTGTGTAGTGTGGTGTAGTTTTAGTGTGTGGGGTAGTGTGGTGTAGTGTAGTGTGGTGTAGTGTAGTGTGGGGTAGTGTAGTATGGTGTAGTGTACTGTGGTGTAGTGTGGTTTTAGTGTTGGTGTAGTGCGGTGTAGTGTGGTGTGTGCGGTTGTAGTGTGGGTGTGTGGTGTAGTGTGGTATGTGTAGTGTAGTGTAGTGTGGGTTTTAGTATAGTGTTGTGCATTGCGTGTAGTGTTGTGTACTGCAGTGCAGTGTAGTGTTGTGTAGTGCAGTGCAGTATAGTGCAGTGCAGTGCAGTGTAGTGTAGTGCAGTATAGTGTAGTTAGTGTAGTGTGGTGTAGTGTGGTGTAGTGTAGTGTAGTGCATTGCAGTGTAGTGTAGTGCATAGCAGTGTAGTGTTGTGTAGTGAGTGCAGTGTAGTGCAGTGTAGTGTAGTGCAGTATACTGTGTGTGTGTAGTGTAGTGCGATGTGGTGTGGTGTTGGTATGTAGGTGGTGTGGTGTAGTTTAGTGTGGTTAGGTAGTGCAGTGCAGTGTAGTGTAGTGTTAGTGTAGTGCCCGTGCAATGTATTGTAGTGCAGTGCAGTGCGTGTAGTGTAGTGAAATGAAGTGCAGTGCTGTGCAGTGTAGTGTAGCGTAGTGCAGTTGGTGTAGTGTAGTGTAGTGTAGTGTAGTGTGGTGTGGTGTAGTGTAGTGTAGTGTAGTGTGGTGTGGTGTGGTGTGGTGTGGTGTTAGTGTAGTGTAGTGTAGTGTGGTGTGGTGTGGTGTGGTGTAGTGTAGTGCAGTGTAGGTAGTGTGGTTTTAGTGTGGTTTCAGTGTAGTGTTTGTGCAGCGTAGTGTAGTGTAGTGCAGTGTGGTGTAGTGTGGTGTAGTGTAGTGTAGTGTGGTGTAGTGTGGTGCAGTGTAGTGTAGTGCAGCGTAGTGTAGTGTAGTGCAGTGTGGTGTAGTGTGGTGTAGTGCAGCGTAGTGTAGTGTAGTGCAGTGTGGTGTAGTGTGGTGCAGTGTAGTGTAGTGTGGTGTAGTGTGGTGCAGTGTAGTGTAGTGTAGTGCAGTGTAGTGCAGTGTAGTGTAGTGTGGTGTGGTGTAGTGTGGTGTAGTGTAGTGTAGTATGGTGTAGTGTAGTGTAGTGTAGTGTGGTGTAGTGTAGTCTAGTGTAGTGTAGTGAAGTGCAGTGCAGTGCAGTGTAGTGTAGTGCAGTGTAGTGCAGTGTGGTGTAGTGTAGTGCAGTGTGGTTTGTGTGTGTGTGGTGTAGTGTAGTGTAGTCTGGTGCAGTGTAGTGCAGTGTAGTGCAGTGTGGTGTAGTGTAGTGCAGTGTGTGTTAGTGTGGTGTAGTGTGGTGTAGTGTGGTGTAGTGTGGTGCAGTGTAGTGTAGTGTGGTGTAGTGTGGTGTAGTGTTGTGCAGTGTAGTGTAGTGTAGTGCAGTGTAGTGTAGTGTAGTGTTGTGTAGTATAGTGTGGTGTAGTGTTGTGCAGTGTAGTGTAGTGTGGTGTAGTGTGGTGCAGTGTAGTGTAGTATGGTGCAGTGCAGTGTAGTGTTGTGTAGAGTAGTGTAGTGCAGTGTGGTGTAGTGAAGTGGAGTGGAGTGTGGTGTGGTGTGGGTGTGGTGTAGTGTAGTGGGATGTGGTGTAGTGTAGTGGGATGTGGTGTGGTGTGGTGTAGTATGTAGAGTGGTGTAGTGCAGTGTAGTGTAGTGTAGTGTAGTGCAGTGCAGTGCAGTGTAGTGTAGTGTAGTGCAGTGTAGTGTAGTGTAGTGCAATGTAGTGTAGTGAAGTGCAGTGCAGTGCAGTGTAGTGTAGTGTAGTGTGGTGTAGTGTAGTGTAGTGTAGTGCAGTGTAGTGCAGTGTAGTGTAGTGGAGTGCAGTGTAGTGGAGTGGAGTGCAGTGCAGTGTAGTGTAGTAGAGTGTAGTACAGTGCAGTGTAGTACAGTGTAGTGCAGTGGAGTGCAGTGGAGTGGGGCGTAGTGAGGTGTAGTGCAGTGTAGTGAAGTGGAGTGGAGTGTAGTAGAGGGGAGTGGAGTAGACATTTAGGGTAGTGTAGTATAGCGTGGTGTAAGGTAGTATAGTATAGTACATTGTATTTTATTGTATTCTGTTGTGTGGTATTATATTTAATGCATCGCATTGAATTGAAATGAATGGACGTGTACTGTATAGTCTATTATACCGTATACTGCATTGTATTGTATTGCATTGCATAATGTTGTATTGCAATGCATTCTATTGTATTCCATGATATTGTATTGTATTGTATTCTCTTCTTTTCTCTTCTCCTCTCTTCTCTTCTCTCTCTTCTCTTCTCTTCCCTTCTCTCTTCTCTCTCTCTCTTTCTTCTCTCTCTCTTCTCTTCTCTCTCTTCTCTCTCTCTTCTCTTCTCTTCTCTTCTTTCTCTTATCTTATCTTCTCTTTTCTTCTCTTCCTTCTCTCTTCTCTTCTTTCTCTCTTTTCTTCTCTTCTCTTCTCTCTCTCTCTTCTCTCTTCTCTTCTCTTTCTCTTCTCTTCTCCTCTCTTCTTTTCTCTCTTCCCTTCTCTTCTTCCTCTCTTCTCTTCTCCTTCTTCTCTTCTCTTCTCTTCTCTTCTCTCTTCTCTTCTCTTCTCCTCTCTTCCTCTTTCTCTTCTCTTCTTCTTCCTTCTCTTCTCTTTCCTCTTCTCTTCTCTTCTCTTCTCTTCTCTTCTCTTCCCTTCCTTTCTCTTCTCCTCTCTTCTCTTCCTTCTCTTCTCCTCTCTTTCTCTTCTCTTCTCTTCCCTTCCTTTCTCTTCT
>CM054165.1:1126537-1144037 GCA_028751875.1 Rapana venosa | reverse complement strand
CTCTGCACATGTTACTTAGAGCCACTGATCCTATCCACAGATACAATTTATCTAAATATGTGTTTCATGCAAGCAATAGGCGGAAGAAAATACTTTAAGTCTACAAGGTAACCAATCCTATGATGTACGTCTGGTAAACCATTTAAACATGTTCACTTTTGTTTATATTGCGTATTATCAAGAATTCGTGGCATAACATGACCATGTTTTTCTGTATCTCCCCTTTTTATACTAATGTCTCTGGCTCTGATCATTTCAGAAAATGTGAAATGTAAACTGTGATTTGACAACTATCCTTAAAATTTGAACTGTAGTAGATATGAGATGTATAATTATGATTTTCAGTTAACCAATGATTGTAGAATATAGATAGGTGCTGTTATATAAGATATTTTCTTATTTTCTTTTCTATATTGTATTGTGGCCTAAGGCCAATGTGCAATTAAATCATTTCAGAGTTCAGAGTTCTCTCTCATAAAGAGAAGTATGATGTGTATCTTCTTCTTCAAGTGTCCGGTCTGGTCCTGCAGACATCGAGGATCATGGCTCTCCATTCTTCCCTGTTCTCGGTCCCTCTCATGAGCTCATTGTTGGTGCCCTCTTTATTTGTTGCGAATTTGTTTAAGCTGTCTGTGAATTTTGTGCGTTGTCTTCCTCTGCTCTTGTTTCCACAGATTTTGCTACTCCATAACAGTTTCTCTAGTCCGTCAGCCCTGATTATATGGCCGAAAAATTTGAGCTGTCTTTCTCTGATGGTGTTGAGAAGGGATCTCTTGTACCCAGCCATTTCCATTACTTCTGCATTTGTTTTTCTTTTAGTCCATGAGACTTTCATGATTCTCCGGATGAACCACATTTCCACTGCTTCTAGTCGCTGTTCTGTGTCCTTGGCTAGGGTCCAGCACTCACATCCGAACAGAAGAATGGACCATACGTAGGCTCTCAAAACATGGATCTTTGTCTTGAGGCTTATCTTACTGTTGGTAAAAATGCATTTCATGTTGTTAAAAGTTGCCTTAGATTGACCGATTCTCTTCTTGATTTCTGTGTCACACTTGCCGTCCGGGGTGATAGTACAACCAAGGTATTTAAAGGTGTTTACTTGTCTGATTCTCTCTCCTTTACAGGCTATGTTGCATTGTGGTATAACAGCTTTTTTCGAGATCACCATGCATTCTGTCTTCTTTGCATTGAGCTGTAATCCTTTCTTTTCGCTTTCGTCTGTTACTGTTGTTAAAATCTTTTGCAGTTTTTCTTCAGAGTCCGCGATAAGGACTGTGTCATCTGCATATCTCAGGTTGTTGATGTTGCCAGGTGCAGACTGTGGAAGTGATCATGTCCCAGTTATCGGGACAATGCGACTAAAATTGAAAAAGTTGTCAAAAGCAAAAAGAACACCAAAACTGCAAATGAACATGCTACAAACTGACGAAGAAATCAAAGAAAAATACAAGATCAAAGTTGGAAACAAATTCGATGGCCTAGATCAACTCGCCACTACAGAGGAAAAATGGCAGATGATGAAAGATAGCATCAGCGAGGCAGCAAAAGAATATATACCAGTCATAAATAGAAAGGAACATAAGAAGTGGATGAGCTCCGAGATTTTAAACCTAATGGAAAACAGGAGAAAGGCAAAAGTAGAGGAAAAGAAGTATAAAGAACTCGACAAACTGGTTAAGAAAAAATGTAATGAAGCCAAGGAAGAATGGATCAATATGCAGTGCAAGGAAATTGAAATGAATGCAAATTTTGATAGCAAACTTATACATGAAAAAATAAAAGATGTGACAGGGAAGAAATCATCTGCAAAAACAGGTTGTATAAAGTCGAGAGATGGAGATATACTCATGGAAAAAGAAGATATTCTTAACAGGTGGTCAGAATACATCGAAGAGTTATACCACGACGACAGAGGTCCACCTCCTCATATTAGCAACGAAGATGGCCACATAATCATGGAAGACGAAGTGAGACATGCACTCAGCAAGATGAAAAGTGGTAAGGCGCCAGGACCTGATGATATCCCATCTGAATTGATAACAGCCCTGGATGAAGTGGGAATTAAGGCAGTCACAAACCTACTAAACAATATATATGACACAGGAGAGATTCCGACAGATATGAAGAAGTCCATCTACATTGCGATCCCTAAGAAACAGGGTACAGCTGAATGTGACCAACATCGTACAATCAGCCTGATGAGTCACCTCACCAAAGTTCTTCTACGAATACTCATGAAGAGAATGAGAAATAAAATACTCCCAGAAATATCAGAAACGCAATTTGGATTCATGGCAGACAAAGGCACCAGAAATCCAATCTTCGCATTGAAAACTCTCATGGAAAGATCCATCGAGGTCCAGAAAGACCTGCACCTCTGCTTCATTGACTACTCAAAAGCGTTCGACAAAGTACGACACTCCGACTTGTTTGATATTCTGGCAGGGCTATACATCGACGGGAAAGATCTTCGAGTCCTCAGAAACATATATTGGGAACAGGAGGCAGCCATTAGAGTCGACAATGACATCAGTCAATATAGACCAATCTGCAGGGGTATGAGGCAGGGCTGCGTGTTCTCGCCTGATTTATTTAATGTATATAGTGAAATAATTCTACGAAATATTGAGAATCATGAGGGAATTAGTGTAGGTGGCCACAACATCAACAACCTGAGATATGCAGATGATGTGTATAGATCGTTTATAAGTATTTTTGTAAAAGAGCAGTATTTAAACTCTATAGATGTCTACTGCTTTCGTGTAGCAATTACACAAGCAAGAATGAATGTTTTACCTCTTAACAATAATGTGTATAGATATAGTGATAATATCCGAGATAAATTATGTCCATTTCGTAAAACGAACTTTGAAAATGAATGTCCACTTTCTATTGGAATGTTACATATACTCAAACTTAAGAGAAAAGTTTTTAAGGAAATGTATCAATGTACCATTGACAGATATGTTCAAAGTAAGAAATGATGAGTACAAACATAGTTTGTCTAGCTACATGTTTCATTCTATTAACAAAAGGAAAACAATGTTGGCTCAAACACTTTATTGAAAAACTGCTACGATTTGATATACTCAATATGGATGATTTTTCTTAGACAGCATCTTCTTTCTATGATTGGGTTATGATTGATTTAAGGTTTATAATAAAGAAATACAATAAATGTTGTTTTTCTTCTTTATTCAGTCATAAATTGTTACTGACATAATCTTTTTGCATTATTTGGCTATGTATATGTTGGTGTTTTTCTTCTCTAATCAGTCATAAATCATTATTTGTTTGTGCATTTGCTTTGCCAATGATATGAATAAACCCATTGTTCTATCCAAAGCCCAAGTATTGTGGTCCAAGGCCAATATGCATTAAATCATTTCAGAGTTCTCTCTCTCTCTCTCTCTCTCTCTCTCTCTCTCTCTCTCTCTCTCTCTCTCTCTCTCTCTCTCTCTCCTTTAGAATATTTTGAGACCACACGTTGTAAATAACTTGTACCGAGAGAGTCAGTTTATTCACAACTATACATCTATACACTATATATCTTCTCTCGTACGCTTTTTACACTGTCAGAAATAGTGTCCAGTCCTTTCCAGCTCCTCTCGTGGGCCGTACAGCTTGGTTTGCTGGGTTATCTCCGTCGGCCACACAATCTTCCCGAGGTCGCTGTATAGCGTGCACCTCTGAAGGATGTGCTCGCCAGTCTGGTTTTCTTTGCCACAGGCACACAGGGGAGAAGGAAGGAGTTTCAGCTCTGTGGACCTGTGGGGATTTAGCCTGTTGTGCCCTGTGCGGAGTCTGAGAATGATGACTTGTTCTTCTCTTTTGAGATAGTGGAAGTCGTTCTTCTCTACTCTGGGTCGGCCATTGATTTGATGATTGTCTTCTTTTCGTGGAAGGTGAGATGCTTTCGCACTGTTTTTTTCTGTTTCGCAAGTTCATCATCAGCCTGTTCGTTGCCAGGTATAGCACAGTGGGCAGGGATCCATTGCAGCACCACACGTTTGTCTTGTGTGAGGAGCTGTAGTACCTGCTGGAGTTCTGTTTCTTTGTCTGCAGACAGGCTTGTAGGACTGACAGGACATCGGTGAAGACAACCACTTGCTGGCATTCGTCTTTGGCGTGTCTGATCATGGTGGCAGCTTGTTTCAGGACTGGGGTTTCCTTCTGCCTGGCAGGATGTGCAGTGTGGCCTGTAGGAATGCTGGCTGTTTCTACTTCTCCAGATGGCGACTTGCTCAGCACAAGCATACAGTGAGCGAAGGTGTTCTTTACCATCTTCCTGTGACTCTGTTTCTACGCGTCAAATCTTTCAGAATCTGTCTGTGTTCAAAACTTATTTCATGTGTGAGAAAACGTACTTACAAAAAGTTTTTGTGGGCGGAAGAGTTTAGTGGTCACAAGCGGTAAGTTATGATCTAACAATCACTGAAGTGAAGGTCTGAATCTCCGTGAAGACGTCTGCTCGAATAGACTTCTCTCTTACAGTCAAGACCTCTACGGTGAACTTGTGCAGGGAAAACGTCCCACAGGCAGACCACAGCTGCGATTCACAGACGTGTGCAAGAGGGACGTCAAAGCTCTGAACATTGCCTGGGCTGCAGCCTATCTTCTCCTTCTCTTTGCCTCGTGCTGCTGAGCAAGTGTCTCTTCGAACTTGAAGAGACCTTTCTGCACAGTCTGTCTCCAGGCTGACTGTTCGCGGGCTGTTGCTTCCCTGTTGTTCTGGTCGATGTTCAGGGCTTTGAAGTCCCTCCTGCCTGGAGACAGACTGTGCAGAAAGGTCTCTTCAAGTTCCAAGAGACACTTGCTCAGCAGCACGAGGCAAAGAGAAGGAGAAGAAAGGCTGCAGCCCAGGCAGACAGACAGACAGACCAGCATTGTCAGACTTCATCTGTGCCCTCCTCTGCCACAGGCACTGTCTGTCATTCCTGTGTGGGACTGGCCAGCCACACCCCACGCTACTGTACCAGAATGAAGAACACCTAGAGCACAGCAACTCCAGAGTCTTCCCAGACTGACGGATGCCGAAGATTACTGACACCCTTCCTGAGAAAATCTCTCAAAACTGGACACAGACGTCCCGAGCTGCAAACGCACGCAGAATATCTTAAGAGAAGGTCAAGGTGTCCCCAAACCTTAAGGTGTAGGGGAGCGAGGCATCAGAGACCTCAGCTTCTCCAGGGACCAGCATATTGAGGGCGGCGCCCATCTCCTCACCCTCGCTGCTTTACCTTCCCTGACCCTAAATAGGGCAGGTACCCATTTACAGCTGGGTGAACTGGGGGACTGTATTAAAGCCAACGAGGGAAAACGGTCATTACACTTGGTAACCACGCTCAATGCTGCTTAACCTTAGCTTGGGGAGAGCGACTGCTCTGACCACTGAGCTATCCTGTCCCCTGAATATCTAACTCCCAGGTTCAAATCCCATCGATCTTTTGTAGAAGAGACGGGCGGGTACGAACGGTTGCCTGAATGGCAGGAAGGCACTGTAGTCACCACCTTCACTTTCACCTATCCCATAGTCATTTAGACCGTGGGGGGTACCACTGAAGATATTGCAACCAGCTTCCTCTTCTCCCCGCGGTCTTCTGCTTTCTGTAGCAAATCGTTCCACTCAAGGCTACCAGTCCACTCTCTGATGTTGTCTTCCCATCGTTTTCTCTGTCTGCCTCTTCGCCTCCCTCCTTGTACCGAATCCTAGAAAGTCATATACCACTGTCTGAATGGGGAAGTACTCTAAAAACAGTCACACACACATACACACACACACATACACACACACACACACACACACACACACACACACACACACACACACACACACACACACACACACACATAGACACACACACACGGACACACACACACACACACACACCTTTCATCCAGTGTGGGTTTTGTTTCCAATGTCAAAGGGAATCCCAGGTATGATGAGTGAGTGGGACGGGATAGCTCAGTGGTCAGAGCACTCGCTTTCCCCCAGCCAAGTTAAGCGGCGTCGAGCGTGGTCACCAGTTGGATGGGTGACCGTTTGCGCGCCTTGGCTTCAGTACAGTTCCCCCAGTTCCCCCAGCTGTAAATGGGTACCTGTCCTCTTTAGGGTCAGGGAAGGTAAAGCAGCGAGGGAGAGGAGATGGGTGCCGCCTTCAATATGCTGGCCCTAGAGAAGTGAGGTCTCTGACGCCTCGCTTCCCTACGACCACATAGGTAATGGGTCACCTTGACCTTTTACCTGAGTGAGTCAGAGTGCACACTCTGGGGAACAACCCCCCAACGCCACCCCCCCCCCCACCCCCCGCACACTGCCCCTCCACTCCCCACACACTCGATGGGTGATCTAAGCACACGCCCCACCACACAAGTGAAAAGTCCGGTTTCAATTCCAGTGTTGGGTGTTTGTGTCATGTGAGAGGGGGGATCCCGTTGTGTGGTCAGAGCTTCTTTCTGAACATCCCCCCACCCCCCCCCCGCCAATCCACAAAACAACCCAAGCTACACACAAGCGCCCCACTACCATCACCAATACCCACCAGACACCCCATAACCACAACAACCCCCAATAATAACACAATACTAACGAATGATACAAGCAATAACGACACAACAGAAACAAATAATCGTTATCAAGGACAACGGTATGTACGAACGAGGAGAAAAAAGGGGGGGGGGGCTGGATCATTTGTGCTGCGAACTCGCCCTTTGTGGTCCCGAATATCGCCACGCCAATCACAAACCACGGAAGAAAGCAGCTCCCATACAGCGAAGCAAGCAACTGACAGAACGTAGATCTTGACGGAAAATAATAATACATAATAAATAAAAAAGAATAACAATAATAACAAAAAAAATAACAAAATAAAATAAAAAAAAAAAATAAAGAAAAAAAAAGTACTAATAAATTTCGTCCACATAGATGAGGCATTTGTGTAGGTCAATCTTGCATGCCTAACAACAATCAAAGCGCTCAGATGACTTTGTTTTTATGCGTGTGTATGCGGTTTTTGTAAATGTTGTCATCTGTTCCCACCGGCTCACAATGGCCTACTCTTTCGAACAGCGGAACAGGATTTAACGTGTGCGCAAGATGTTCTGCATGCGTTCGCACACACGGGGCCTCGGTTTATAGTCTCATCCGAAGTGCACACACTGGAAACACGAACTCGGCGGTCTAGAGGTCACGCGCCAGCCTAGAATGCGAAAAGTCCGGGTGGGAAGTGTGCGCTGGTTCGAATCCCGTTTGGACCCGAAACTTTTCCCCCATCCATGTGTGGTGGACTGGGAGTTAGTCTTTCGGATGAGACGATAAACCGAGGTCCCGTGTGTTACACATACTTATTTAGCGCGCGTAAAAGAACCCAAGGCAACAAGAGAGTTGTCCGTGGCAAAATTCTGTAGAAAAATAGCCACTCTGATAGGGAAAGAAATACAATTGCAGACCAAAAAAGGGAGAAAAAGGGAGGTGCTGCTCTTGTGGCGACGCGCTCTTCCCGGGGAGAGCAGCCCGATTTTCACGTAGAGAAATCTGCGTGATTTAAAAGATCAAAAGTTAATGTTCTCCTTCACCTATCCCGTAGTCCCATGGATCGTGGAGGCACCAATGAACATTTGTTGCAACCAGCTTCCTCCACTGTCCGTGGTCTTCTGCTTTCCGAGGCAGATCGTTCCACTCAAGGCTACCAGTCCACTCTCTGATGTTGTCTTCCCATCGTTGTCTCTGTCTGCCTCTTCCTCGTCTCCCTCCTTGTACTGTTCCCTGTAGGACAGTCTTGGCCAGTCCAGATGTTCGCGTGACGTGCCCGTACCACTTTAGTTTGCGGATTTTTTCACTGAAGTCAGGAGCTCTTCATATTGTCCAATAGCGTTTTGGATTCTGGTTTTCACTTCCTCGTTAGTGATGTTATCTCTGTATGAGATACCAAGGAGTTCGCGAAAGCACTTCATCTCCACTGCCTGTATCCTTCATTCAATGTCTGCTGTTATGGTCCACGTTTCACATTCTTAATTTTTGTTTGAATTTGAAATGCCTCTTAAGTGTATTGTATTGTACTGTATACCACTCTAAGTCACAGCATATTTGTCTGCGTGAAATTTGAGCTGCTTAATCCAGGGAAAGCGCGTCGCCACAAGAACAGCAACTCTGTGTGTGTGTGGGGAGGTGTGTGTGTGTGGTGTGTGTGTGTGTGTGTGTGTGTGTGTGTGTGTGTGTGTGTGTGTGTGCGTGTGCGTGCGAATGTGTGTGTGTGTGTTTACAAACATGTTTGTATTGGTATAATTTCTTATTTACTTAATATTGTCTTTTTTTTTTCGTCGTATAAAACCATGTGTATCACCATTGTTGATTTATAGGCATAAAAATCCATAGATAACTCAAGTCTCTTTAGCTGACAAAAATAATATAAATTATATGTAGCATTTTGGTTTACATCAGTCATATAGCCATCATATAATGTAAAATACCTAGACCTATATTCATGCCGTCAGCGCCTGGGATTTATCACAGTTCTTGATTAAACCATTGACGCTGGGGGCAACAGCAAAGTGAGAGGCTGTATGACCAGTGGCTTTCCCACTCATGGAATTCCACTTTACAGCTTAGTCTTTAGTGATCGACTATGACTCTCTGACTAGGAGGTTTGACTCACACAGTCCTATGTGCTGCAGCCTTGGGGGCTGGTTGGCCTTTGGAGAACTTCTCCAACGCTAACTGTCCTTATGCCCACTTGGCCGAGAGAGTGGGGATGTACTGTGGGCAAGACATCTCCACTATAATCAAATTTCTGCCCAATTTCTGAAACAGCAGCTGCCCCCTCTGCTGTTTTGGAGGTCATCGTTGAACACGACGGAGAAACATACAATATTCACGAGGAAGCAATAGAGAGTAAAAAGGTAAAGGTGTCCCATAACCTATGCGGTCATTGAGGAGCGAGGTGCCAGAGACCTCACTTCTCTAGGAGCCAGCATATTGAGGGCAGCGCCCATCTCCTCTCCCTCACTGCTTTACCATCCCTGACCTAAAAAGGGCATGTACCCATTTACAGCTGGGTGAACTGAGGGAACTGTACTGAAGCCACGGCGTGCAAACAGTCACCCATCCACTTGGTAACCACGCTGGATGCTACTTAGATTTGACTGGGGGAAAGGGGGTGCTCTGACCACTGAGCTATTTCATCCCCCACTATCTAAAATTTACCCCACAAAAGTTATTTGTAGATCAGGCTTTACCTTACTAATCATATTTCATTTGTTCCCCTTCCCCTTCCCGTGGGGATGCCGGGAACCTGTCAGTATAAATAGCATCCCCACCTTCTGGAAATTGTGTGCTAGGAATTCCCTTTTTTCTATCCCTCTCATTGTTTCTTCCTTGTTCTCTTTTTCTTCTTATCACCACCTTCTCGTCTGTGTTCTGCCTTGGTCCATTCTCCTGCCTTTTTTCCCCAGAAAGACTTAGAAGATAACGATTCTCTCCCTGGCCAAAGTCAGAAGCGCTGGGCCTGACTTGTCAGGCGCTTAACGGCAGCGCAACACATTTCCCCTCATATGACAGACAACAATAGTTGCTGTCTGAGCTTTCAACGAAGAAGAAGAAGAAGAAGAAGAAGAAGAAGAAGAAGAAGAAGAAGAAGAAGAAGAAGAAGAAGAAGAAGAAAAGAAGAAGAAGAAGAAGAAGAAGAAGAAAAGAAGAACAAGAAAAGAAGAAGAAGAAGAAGAAAGAAGAAGAAGAATGCGAAGAAGAATGCGAAGAAGAAGAATGGAAGAAGAAGAAGAGAAGAAGAAGAAAGAGAAGAAGAAGAAGAAGAAGAAGAAGAAGAAGAAGAAGAAGAAGAAGAAGAAGAAGAAAGAAGAAGAAGAAGAAGATATTTCATTTGGAACAGGAAAGACCACATCGCAGAACTCCTTGAAGACCGACACGGAGAACAGGCCACCCCCCACCCCACCCCCACCCCACCCCCACCCCCCCTCACTGACATCTGCCCTGGCATCGAGCACCTTCCCCACCCCCACCCCCACACCACCATCCTGCCAGTCAACCTGACAGACTGTGACACCGACTTGCCTCACACACCAGCACACCAGGGTGTGGTGTACGGGCTATGCCCGGATTCCCCCTCCTCCTCCTCCTCCTCCTCCTCCTTCTGTAAAATGCACGTGGAGGTGGCACAGGGAAGGCACGTGCGAGTTCATCGCCTCCGGCTGGACTACTGGTGTGACCTTGGCTCTTGGAGGTCGTTTCTGTCTTACTGCCCCTTCACCAGCCAGGAGTTCGTCATCAAGATGAAGATGCAGCCGCTGTGCAGAGTGTCGGGGAATCTCATCTGTGACTGTCACGGGCTGGAAGACACCTATTTCCAGTCAGCTCAAAACCACCTGTACGTTTGGAATTCTAACAACCCGAGGGTGAAGTATAACATGACTGTGGTGGACGACCACAGCTTCCTTGTGCATTACGTGTCGCAGTGTTGGGGATATGTAACGCTGCCCCATTCTGGAGAGATCCCCGTTCAAGCCCAAGAAGAAATACAAGTACCTCTTGGACATGTCATCATGATCAGTGTTCGGCAACAGTCATCATTGGGAGGTACTTTCGTTTTGGTGACAAAACAGGTTGACCAGAAAGGAGCAACGAAGGCCAAGTCTGTCTTCACCTATTTCGGCTTGTCGGAACAAGCCAAAGTGTTCCCTGCCCCTGCCCTGCAACTGCTGCTCTACTTTCTCAGGAGGAACGTCTTCAACATGAAGCTGTATTTTTCCGCCGTGTTGCAGGATGAACGGCCTCAGAAGGGCAGCAGCGGGCTCTTCAACTGCTCCGTCCCTCACTACGGGGCCTTTCAGCGGCACCTGCACTGTAACCTGAGGCGGGAGTGTGAAGGAGGGGAGGACGAGACAGCGCGGTGCCCCTTCAGTAGCGCCCAGTGTCGGGGCCTGCTGGCTTCCCGGAACAAGTGCTTCAGCCTGGCCTACTTCCCTCTGGGCTGCCGCTCCTTCACCTACATGCAGGTGCAGTGTCAGTCCACGGGAGGGAGACTGGCTTCCGTCAAAACCAGGAGAGAACAGATGGATTTCTTGCGGCTGGTCAGAAGCGTGGACAGCTTCTTGATAATCACCGGGTATTCTCAAGGCAGGCCTGGGGTGCCTTTCCTCTACAGCCGGATCCACAGGTGGCAAGACAAAACCATCATTTATGACAACATCTACACGTCTTGCTATCCGAAAACTTCGTCAATCTATCTGCTCAATTTCAAACCTTCTGCAGACAAGCTGACCTATTCCGCACTGAGCTCGATGTGTCTGTTGCCATCCAAAGCAAACATGAATGCCTTTACGCTCTGTGAGAAACCATGGCAGTCAGGTAACGTGTTTCCTGATCCAGTGAACACCACAGCACTGACATCTCCTCAAGCCATGCTCAGGCAGACACGGCAGTTGTTGGTGACGTGTGCTGAAGGGGAGGTGACCCTGTCCTTCCTCAGTCCCAGTGTCTCTCCAGCAGAGAGGCCAGCTTCAGCAGCTTCCTGCGTGCTGCGGAACACAACCACTGCCCACGTCGCCCTCACTGGGCAGTTCAGCTGTGGTGACCACACGGCCATCCCTCACACCCTGGTCTGTGACTTCACGCAGCACTGTGCAGCCAACGCTGACGAATCCTTCTGTCACCACCCTCCCTGTCTGGGCTTTCTATGCTCTAACAAGCAATGCATATCCCCAGCCCAACATTGCAACACGTATTCTGACTGTGTGGACGATTCTGATGAACTCCTGTGTGAACACACGGCGCCATTGCCGGCTGCAGCCATGGCGGGGGACAGGGGGCAGAGGGTCGTCCTCAGCGCAGACGGGGCTGGGTCCTTCAGCTCTCGCAGCATGAGGGCAGGCGAGCCTTGCCCCGACACTCACTACCAGTGCACAGGCGAGTGGCTGCACTGCCTGCCTGTCTACACCCGCTGTAACGGCTTTGCTGACTGCGTGCATGGCGAAGACGAACTGCACTGTGACGGCCGGCAGTGTCCAGGACTCTACAGATGTCCAGCGTCCACAGTGTGTCTGCATGGAGATCACCTATGTGACGGCTGGGGTCAGTGTCCACAGCGGGAGGATGAACTGCTGTGTGACATGACCTGTCCTGAAGGTTGTGTGTGTCAAGGTCGTTCATTCACTTGCAGAAGTGCTTTTGCAGCTTCTCAGTTCCTTCTGCTGCGGTATGTAGAGGGGGCGGGGTCTGGAATGATCCTGGAGGACTTCAGCAGGAACGCTTATCTTGTTCACCTAGGCCTGTCCTTCTGCTCCTTAAGAAACGTTTCTCGTGTTCAGCTTGCTAACTTACATTCCGCTGATTTGACCAACAACTACCTGGAAAGGGTTGACATGTCGCTTTTTCTTCATATGCCAAACTTGCACATTCTTTACCTAGGCGATAACCCTCTCAGTACACTGACAAGTCAGGTGCCAAACCCTGTTCATTACAATCTCAGACGTGTGGACATGTCACACACACGCCTGACCACGTTCAACACAGCCTTGTACATGTACTTGCCCCGTGTCAGCTATCTGAACGTTTCCTTTTCCACCATCAGAACCTTTGGGTCAGCAGGTTTCAAAAACATTCCGCGACTGACCGAACTGGACATGAGAGGGAATCCCATTCACGGTGTCCCATTGAACCTGGTACCCACTCCAGCCATTTGGCCAGATTCCATTCACCGAACTACAGACTCTGCTGTGACAGTCTGCTTCCTAGCACCTCGACACCAGTGCTCTGTTCAGCACCTCACAGCCGTCTTGCTGTCCTGCGCCACGCTCCTACCCGCTGATGTCCACACCCTCTACTTCTGGCTCACCGGCCTCTCCGCTGTGTTGGGAAGCTTGGTTTGTCTTGCAGTCTCATTCACAGTGCAAGATATAATCGGGAAAACCTTCGCAACGCTCATAACGAATCTACACTTTGCGAATCTGTGCATGGGGGTTCACGTGGGCCTCACACTAGCAGCCAACAGCGTGTTTCACCAGCGGTACATCTTGTACGAACAGACGTGGACTGAGAGCCTGGGCTGCAGACTGAGCGGCTTTCTGTGTCTTCTCTCCAGTGAAGTGACCCTCGTCCTTATCTGGTTTGCCACCGCGCATCACCTCACCGTCCTTTGGTTCCCCACGAAGCGGTGGAGGTTTGGTCAACAGTTAATACCCGCAGCCTGTTTAGGGACCTGGCTCACCGGTTCCTTGTTAGCTCTGGTGCCCCATCTTCCTGGGCTGTCTCACTTAGGACTCCGGCATCAATCCGGGCTGTGCCGCCTGGCTCTGTTCCAAGACCAGCACTCTAACGCCCAAGTCCGATGGTTTCACGTCTTAGTCTTCGTCAACTTGGCTCTGTGCTTGACCATCGTGCCCGCTCAAGTCGCTCTCTACGCCAAACTGCCCGCGTACAGGATTGCTCTGGATCCTGCCCAAAGGTCAGCCTTCTCGTCTGTCCACGTCATGGTCAACATGGCCGTGGCTGATGTCGTCTGCTGGTCTTCCTTCGGTCTGGTGACCATGACGTCATGGATTGGTGGTGGAGGGGGTGGTGCGGGGAGGGTGCAGGGCGTGATGGTCGTGTTCCTCTTACCGCTCAGCTCGGGTATCCACCCGCTTCTTTGTCTGGGTACTGTCCGCTCACAGCGGAGCAAGCAGGCGAGGGAAGACAGGCTGTTACGGGTGGTGAAGTCGTCGGTGCAGCGCAGAGAATAAGAAGATGAAGAATGAAGATAGGAATGGAGGAAGGGAAGAGGAAGGAAGGAAGGAAAGAAGGAAAGGAAGGAAGAAGGAGAGGAAGGGAAGAAGGAGAGGAAAGAGGAGGGAAGGAAGGAAGGAAGGAAGGAAGGAAGGAAAGAAGGAAGGAAGGAAGAAAGGAAGGAAGGAAGGAAGAAGGAAGGAAGGAAAGAAGGAAGGAAGAAGGAAGGAAGGAAAGAAGGAAAGGAAGGAAGAAGAAGGAAGGAAGGAAGGAGGAAAGGAAGGAAGGAAGAAGGAAGGAAGGAAAGGAAGGAAAAAGGAAGGAAGGAAGGAAGAAGGAAGAAGGAGAAGGAAGGAAGGGAAAGGAAGGAAGGAGAGGAAGAAGAAGGAAGGAAGGAAAGGAAGGAAAGAAGAAGAAGGAGAAGAGAAGGAAGGAGGAAGGAAGAAGGAAGGAAAGAAGGAAAGAGAAGAAAGAAGGAAGAGAAGGAAAGAAGGAGGAAGGAAGAAAGGAAGGAAGGAAAGAAGGAAGGAAGGAAGGAAGGAAAAGAAGGAAGGAAGGAAGGAAGGAAGGAAGGAAAGAAGGAAGGAAGGAAAGAAGGAAGAAGAGGAAGAGAAGGAAGAAAAGAAGGAAGGAAGGAAGGAAGGAAGGAACAAATAAATGAATGAATGATGGATGGAATGCAGGAATGAATATCCCTGAAGTTGCAATGTGGTTACCTTCATGGTGGGCTAAAAAACAACAACCCGGGTCGCATGCGCAAACTGTCGCCATTGGTGAACGCTTGAGCTGTATCCGTATAATAAAGAGAAAGAAGAGAAGAAAGGAATAGACGAATGAATGAACAATCAAGTGGATGAATGCATGAGTGAGGAGATGGATGGAGGAATGATTGAATTAACCGATTGATCGACTTAGTTTGATCAATTATCGATCGATCGATCAATCAATCAATCGATGGACTGGTCAAAACTGATAAATTGACTAAGCTATCCATCCATCCATCCATCCATCCATCCATCCATCCATCCATCCATCCATCCATCCGTCCATCCATCCATCCAACCATACGTCCGTCCATCCATCCATCCATTCATCCATCCATCCATCCATCCATCCATCCATCTATCCATCCATTAGCCCATTAGGGAGGCGCGAAAGCAAAAGGAACATTGACAATGGGGATAATAATGAACACAACAGTAACTGTATGACTATGACTGAGGTGATGATAGCCATAATAAAGAATATTAGAAAGTCAAGTCAAAGTCAAAAACACTTTAATCATCCCATGAAGGGCAATTACAATACTGACAGGCACTTTGATACGTATGATTATCTCACAAGACACAAAAAAACACATTTCAGATTGTTATAAGCATTCCAAGATAGCTTAAAAAAATTATCATACACAAACCCAGGTGCGCGCACACACACGCACCGCGTACACACACACACACACACACACACACACACACACACACACACACACACACACACACACACACACACACACACACACAACACACACACACACACACACACACACACACACACACACACACACACACACACACACACACACCAATGCAGGAATACAATATTGTAAATACCAATGATTGGAAGAGTAATAACAATTTTTTTGTGCGTGCACGCACGTGCGCATTCACACACACGCGCACACCCATACATACACCAATATATGAACACAGTTTTATCACACATACACACACACACACGTGCACCCACGCACCATAATGACCATTACCTAGTAAAGACATAAACACACACACACACACACACACACACACACACACACAAACACACACACACACAATTTATAAATTATTCTTGAAAGCCAAAAGCAAGATACAGGAGTACTTATTTTCATTACCACACACACACACGCACACACGCACTTGACAATCAGGGGGGTATATCAGAGAATGTAAAACTGTTTGGTCAGTGCTGTTTTGAATTTAAAATTCGAATGACTACTGGAACAAAGGAATTTCATTTTCTATTTGTTTTACTGTTGGAGCACCGAAAGCGGCGTCCTGAAGGCAACAACTGAAATTCCGAAGACATAGCATGGAATGAGAAAGAAGTCTAGAGGTAACGCGCTTGCCTAAAAAGCCCAAAAATCCGGGTCGGAAGTGTGCAGGGGTTTGATCACCGTTTGGGCCTGAAACTTCCCCCCCCCCCCATCCATTAAACCATAAGTGGTGGTCTGGGTGCTAGTCTTTCGGATGAGACGATAAACCGAGGTCCAGTATATTACCCAAAATTATTTAGCGCACGTAGAAGAACCCACGGCAAAAAGAGAGTTGTCCATGGCAAAATTCTGCAGAAAAAGAGACACTCTGGTAGGGAAAGAAATACAGTTGCAGACAGGAAAAAGAAACAAAAAATGGGTGGCGCTGCTCTTGTGGCGACGGGCTCTCCCCGGGGACATCAGCCTCAACTTCATGCAGAGAAATATGCCGTGATTGAATACATAAAATAAATACATAAATAAATATAACCAATATTATTTTTGTTCTATTATGTCATCAGATACAACACCTTTCCATTATTCTATGTTGTCATCATATACAACACCTTTCCATTGTTCCATGTTGTCATCAGATACAACACCTTTCCATTGTTCTTTGTTGTCATCATAATTATACAACACATTTCCATTGTTCTTTGTTGTCATCATAATTATACAACACCTTTCCATTGTTCTATGTTGTCATCATAATTATATAACACCTTTCCATTGTTCTATGTTGTCATCATAATTATACACCACCTTTCCATTGTTCTATGTTGTCATCATAATTATACAACACCTTTCCATTGTTCTATGTTGTCATCATAATTATACAACACATTTCCATTGTTCTATGTTGTCATCATATACAACACCTTTCCATTGTTCTTTGTTTTCATCATATACAACACCTTTCCATATTTCCATTATTCTATGTTGTCATCATAATTATACAACACCTTTCCATTGTTCTATGTTGTCATCATAATTATACAACACCTTTCAATTGTTCTATGTTGTCATCATAATTATACAACACCTTTCCATTGTTCTATGTTGTCATCATAATTATACAACACCTTTCCATTGTTCTATGTTGTCATCATATACAACACCTTTCCATTGTTCTTTGTTTTCATCATATACAACACCTTTCCATATTTCCATTATTCTATGTTGTTATCATAATTATACAACACCTTTCAATTGTTCTATGTTGTCATCATAATTATAGAACACTTTTCCATTGTTCTATGTTGTCATCATAATTATACACCACCTTTCCATTGTTCTATGTTGTCATCATAATTATACACCACCTTTCCATTGTTCTATGTTGTCATCATAATTATACAACACATTTCCATTGTTCTATGTTGTCATCATGATTATACAACACCTTTCCATTGTTCTATGTTGTCATCATATACAACACCTTTCAATTGCTCTTTGTTGTGTCCCTAGTCTAAAACTAGCGGACAGGATAGCTCAGAAGTCACAGCACTCGCTTTCCCCCCAGCCAATGTTAAGCAGCGTCGAGCGTGGTTTCCACTTGGATGGGTGACCGTTTGCGCGCCTTGGCTTCATTATAGTCCCCCAGTTCACCCAGCTGTACATAGGTACCTACCTCTTTAGGGTCAGGGAAGGTAAAGCAGCGAGGGAGAGGAGATGGGCGCCGCCCTCAATATGCTGGTCCCTAGAGAAGTGAGGTCTCTGACGCCTCGCTCCCCTACGACCACACAGGTTAT
>CM054165.1:1116537-1124037 GCA_028751875.1 Rapana venosa | reverse complement strand
CTCCTCCTCCTTCCTCCTCCTCTCCTCCTCCTCCTCCTCCTCCTCCTCCTCCTCCTCCTCCTCCTTCTTCTTCTTCTTATTCACCTCCTCCTCCTTCTCTTCTTCTCTCCTTCTCCTCCTCCTCCACCTCCTCCTCCATCTCCTCCTTCTTCTTCTTCTTCTTGATAGACGCTCCCCAGATAAACATACTGGCAGTTACCTGTACTCCTCTCACTCATCCCCCCTGGGAATCACTGCGAGACCCTGATTATTATTAAGTACACACTGTGATGAGAAGTTTGTGTGTAAAGCTTGATTTCAAGTACTTCACTATACATATAGATATCCATACTCCGACTTCAGAGGGGTTTTTGTTCTCTCCACTCCTTTAATAGACTGTGCAAGGGTTTGTTTGTTTGTTTACCAAGAGCCTGTCACGGCTGAAGTCGATCTCAATGACATCTGTCAAAGCACATCAAATGTATGTGTCAATAATATAACAACATGTCACTGTAGTCCTTGACACTCAGCTTGACATCAATAACTGACAACCGATTGTGACCTGGGTCACATGACTGTTGTGTCGCTAACTCCAAAATACGTTTGGCATTAACGGCACAGACCTCACCTGGTTTACTTCATACCTCACAGACCGGTTCCAGAAAGTTATTGTCAACAAAACTCAATCAAAACCTGTCAAAATGGAATGTGGAGTCCCGCAGGGATCAGTCCTGGGCCCTGTTCTCTTTACTCTCTTCACTGCTCCACTCTCACATATAATAAATAACCACCATAGTAATCATCACTTCTATGCCGATGATACTCAGCTTCAGTGCAGTGATACTGTTGAAAACTTGCCTTCCCTCCTGACAAATATGTCCTACTGCCTTCAAGACATTCAAAACTGGATGACTCAGAACAAGTTACAACTTAATGCCGATAAAACAGAAGCCATGCTCATAGGGACCCAACATAAACTTTCCTCTATCGCAAAAACTTCAATAGAATTCGACAATACGTCAGTTCCTTTTGTCCAACTCTGAGAAGTATTTAGTAGTTCTTGACAACACACTCTCTGTGAAAAAATTCATCACCCAGACCTGCCAGTCCTGCTACTATCAATTACGGCGCATAAGCGCGATTCACAAATATTTGTCCACTGATGCAACTTCCAAGCTTGTCACGTCTCTCATTCTTTCACGTTTAGACTACTGTAATTCTCTTTTGGTTGGCCTACCAGCATCATCTATCCACTCTCTTCAACGCATACAAATCTCTGCAGCTCGACTGGTCCTAAAAAAAGAAAAAATCTGAACACATCACTCCTCTTCTGCGATCCTTCACTGGTTGCCTGTCTCACAAAGACTGGAGTATAAAATCAATACCCTCTGTTTCAAATGTCTCCACAAATCTGCACCCTCTATCTCTGTAACTGTCCTCACCTGTACACTCCATCCCGTTCCCTTCGTTCAGCTGCAGATACTTTGTGCTTTCAAACACCCAAATTCAAACAAACCACTGTTGGCCGTCGCTCCTTCTCTGTTTCTGTTCCATCCACCTGGAATGATCTCCCTCTTTTACTTCGCCAAAAGCCTTCACTTGATACCTTCAAATCCAGCCCCAAAACACTTATTTCCTACCTGAGACTTTCCCCCACATATCTGTCCCTAATTTTCAACAGCATCTTTCACCTTCTAAGTGTTGTTCCGAGTGTGTGTGTGTGTGTGTGTGTGTGTGCGTGTGCGTGTGCGTGCATGCGTACGTGCGCGCACATGGATTTGAAATCTGTTGTTCATTATGTTTAAGGAGAGTTGCATGCGTGTAAATGATTTGAGTACAAGCGCTTCGATTTTTTTAAACAAGATATAGCGCTATATAAATTCCATATATTATTATTATTATTATTATTATTATTATTGTCGTAAAGTGGACAGGCTTAATGGAAATATTTAAAGAACAATTTAATATCTCAACTACATAAATTTTGAGTGGTATTCTAAAATTACACAGCAGGCATTATTACACAATACAGATGTTTTTTTAAAAAGACAGATTATTTTAAAAGCCGACAATACTCTTTGCCACACACACACACACACACACACACACACACACACACACACACACACACACACACACACACACACACACACACACACACACACACACACACACACACACACACACACACACACACACACACACACACACACACACACACACACACACACACACACACACACACACACACACACACACACACACACACAAGTAATAGTTAACAGCAACAAAGCGAAATAATAACACAATAATCATTTAACCACATCTCATAAAATATGTCATCAGTAAAATCAATCCATACATCACCAGCATAATAAGTTTACTTTAAATAAAAACCCAAATGACAAAAACATGTTGAAAAAAACGTTCAACACTCTTTCTCCCCTTCACCCATCACAGCGCACATCTATTATTTTATCTATTTATTTATTTATTTCATTTATTCTTTTATTTCGAGGGTAATGGAATAAGCACTCATATGCTTTTTTTACATCCAGTCCCCGTGTGTATACAGTTTTGTAAAATTTGTCAACCATTCCCACCGACACACAATGGCCTACTATCCCAAAAAGCGGAACGGGTTTTTAACCTGTGCGCAAGATATTCTGCGTGCGTTCGCACACGGGGCCTCGGTTTATAGTCTCATCCGAAAGACTTTTGGGGGGAGAGTGGAGTCGGCACTGACGTTAACTCCAGAGGAAAAAAAAATCCTCTTGAACGGGAATGGAACCCTGGTCAGCAGATCACGCTCACCACCAGGCTGCCCAGACCCCTGGGCAGGACAGGGCCGAGTGGGGAAAGCAGACCTTGGAGGGTGTGGTGCTCCTGCAGTTGCACATGCTGACCCGGCCCAGTGATCGTGTGTAAACTGGGGAGCGCTGTGCCCCCTGTGTCGCGGTTATGGAGATTCTGCCGCAAAGGTTGAAACCTTCAGGCAACGTAGAGCATCGGGGGTCTAGAGGTAACGCGCCTGCCTAGAAAGCCAACAGTCCGGGTTTGAAGGGTTGCGGTGGTTCGATCCCCGTTTGTGCTCGAATATAGATTGGACTGCAGTATACTACAGTACAGTACACTACGCTACGCTGCGCTGCGCTTCGCTACACTACAGTACACTACGCTACGCTACGCTACGCTGCGCTGCGCTGCGCTACACTACATTACACTACACTGTACTGCACTACACTACACTACACTACACTACACTACACTACACTACACTACACTACACTACACTACACTACACTACACTACACTACACTGCACTGCACTACACTGCACTACACTACACTACACTGCGCTGCACTACACTACAGTACACTACACTACACTGCACTACACTACACTGCACCACACCACACTACACTACACTACACTACACTGCACTACACTACACTACACTACACTACACTACACACCACTGCACTGCACTACACTACACTATACTACACTACACTACACCACACCACACCACTCCATACCACACCACACCACACCACACTACACCACACTACACTACACCACTGTACACTACACCACACCACACCACACTACACTACACTACACTGCAGTACACTACACTACACTACACTGCAGTACACTACACTACACTACATCACACCACACCACACCACACTACACTACACTACAAACCACTGCACTACACTACACTACACTACACTACACTACACCACACTACACTACACTACACTACACACCACTACACCACACTACACTACACCACTGTACACTACTCTACACTACACCACACTACACCACACTACACTACACTACACTACACTACACTACACTACACACCACTGCACTGCACTACACTACACTACACTACACCACACCACACCACACCACACCACACTACACTATACTACACTACACTACACTACACTACACACCACTGCACTGCACTACACTACACTACACTACACTACACCACACTACACCACTGTACACTACACTACACTACACTACACTACACTACACTACACTGCACCACACTACACTACACTACACTACACCACACCACACCACACCACTGTACACTACACCACACCACACTACACTACACTACACTGCACTGCACTACACTACACTGCACTACATTACACTACACTACACCACACCACACCACACAACAACTACACCACACTACACTACACTACACTGCACTGCACTATACTGCAACTGCACTACACTACACTACACTACACCACACCACACCACAGAACACTACACCACACTACACTACACTACACTGCACTACACTACATAACACTACACTACTCTACATAACACTACACTACACAACACAACACTACACTACACAACACTACACAACGCAACACAACACTCCACTCCACTTCACTGCACTACACTGCACTGCACTACACTAACACTACACTAGACTCTATGTGTGTGTGTGTGTGTGTGTGTGTGTGTGTGTGTGTGTGAGTGTGTGTGTGTGTGTTGTGTGTGTGTGTGTGTTGTGTGTGTGTTGTGTGTGAAGCTTGAAATTGTAACATATTAGTTTGGGGTGGGTATTTCGTTTGATTGATTCGTTGATTGGTTTTTGTTGTTGTTATTGTTACTGCTGTAGTTGATGATGTTGTTGTTGCGGCTGATGTTGTTGCTGCTATTGTTGTTGCTGTCGTTGTTGTTGATGTTCTTGTTGTTGCTGTTGTTGTTGCTGCTGCTGCTTTTGTTGTTGCTGTTCATGTTGCTGTTGTTGTTGATGCTGCTGTTGGTGTTGTTGGTTTTGTTGTTGTTGCTGCTGCTAGTACTGTTGCCATTGATGTTGTTGCTGCTGTTGCTGTTATTGTTGTTGTTGTTGTTGTTGTTGCTGATGCTGTTGTTGTTGCTTTTCTTGTTCTTGTTCTTGTTCTTCTTCTTGTTCTTCTTCTCCTTCTTCTTCTTTCTTCTTCTTCTTCTTCTTCTTCTTCTTCTTCTTCTTCTTCTTCTTTCTTCTTCTTCTTCTTCTTCTTCTTCTTCTTCTTCTTCTTCTTCTACTTCGCAATTCTTCTTCTTCTTCTTTTCTTCTTCTTCTTCTTCTCTTCTTCTTCTTCTTTCTTCTTCTTTTCTTCTTCTTCTTCTTCTTCTTCTTCTTCTTCTTCTTCTTCTTCTTCGCAATTCTTCTTCTTCTTCTTCTTCTTCGCAATTCTTCTTCTTCTTCGCAATTCTTCTTCTTCTTTTCTTCTTCTTCTTTTCTTCTTCTTCTTTCTTCTTCTTCTTCTTCTTCTTCTTCTTCTTCTTCGCAATTCTTCTTCTTCTTCGCAATTCTTCTTCTTCTTCTTCTTTCTTCTTTCTTCTTCTTCTTCTTCTTCTTCTTCTTCTTCTTCTTCTTCTTCTTCTTCTTCTTCTTCTTCTTCTTCTTCTTCTTCTTCTTCGCATTCTTCTTCTTCGCAATTCTTCTTCTTCTTCTTCTTCGCAATTCTTCTTCGCAATTCTTCTTCTTGACTATAATGTATAAAGGAATTGCATTGAACGAAATAAAGAAACATTATCTTCATTCCAGCAGTGACAAGCCATGCCTTCTCATTACCTCTTTGGGTTAGAGACCTGTGCATGTGGTCTCTTACATGAGAGAACAATGAGACGAGACTCTGTGTGGCGCGTGTGTGTGTGTGTGTGTGTGTCTGTCTGTCTGTTTTTCTGTCGGTCGGCATATCACACACACACACACCCGCCCGCACGCACGCACTCACTCGCACTCACACACACACACACAACACACACACACACACACACACACACACACACACACACACACACACACACACACACACACACACACACACACACACACACACACACACACACACACACACACACACACACACACACAAGTAATAGTTAACAGCAACAAAGCGAAATAATAACACAATAATCATTTAACCACATCTCATAAAATATGTCATCAGTAAAATCAATCCATACATCACCAGCATAAGTAAGTTTACTTTAAAATGAAAACCATGACAAAAACATGTTGATAAAAACGTTCAACACTCTTTCTCCCCTTCACCCATCACAGCGCACATCTATTATTTTATCTATTTATTTATTTATTTCATTTATTCTTTTATTTCGAGGGTAATGGAATAAGCACTCATATACTTTTTTACATCCAGTCCCCGTGTGTATACAGTTTTGTAAAATTTGTCAACCATTCCCACCGACACACAATGGCCTACTATCCCAAAAAGCGGAACGGGTTTTTAACCTGTGCGCAAGATATTCTGCGTGCGTTCGCACACGGGGCCTCGGTTTATAGCCTCATCCGAAAGACTTTTGGGGGGAGAGTGGAGTCTGCACTGACGTTAACTCCAGAGGGAAAAAAATCCACGTGAACGGGAATGGAACCCGGGTCAGCAGATCACGCTCACCACCAGGCTGCCCAGACCCCCTGGGCAGGACAGGGCCGAGTGGGGAAAGCAGACCTTGGAGGGTGTGGTGCTCCTGCAGTTGCACATGCTGACCCGGCCCAGTGATCGTGTGTAAACTGGGGAGCGCTGTGCCCCCTGTGTCGCGGTTATGGAGATTCTGCCGCAAAGGTTGAAACCTTCAGGCAACGTAGAGCATCGGGGTCTAGAGGTAACGCGCCTGCCTAGAAAGCCAACAGTCCGGGTTTGAAGGGTTGCGGTGGTTTGATCCCCGTTTGTGCTCGAATATAGATTGGACTGCAGTATACTACAGTACAGTACATTACGCTACGCTGCGCTGCGCTGCACTACACTACACTACACTACTCTACACTACACTACACTACACTGCACTACACCACACCACACTACACCACACCACACTACAAACCACTGCACTACACTACACTACACCACACTACAACTACACTTCACTACACCTACAGTACACTACACTACACAACACTACACTACACTACACTACACTACACTACACTACACTACACCACACTACAAACCCCACTACACCACACTACACTACACTACACTACACTATACTGCACTACACCACACTACACTACACTACACTATACTGCACTACACTACACTACACTACACCACACACACACCACACTACACTACACTACACTACCCACCACTGCACTGCACTACACTACACTACACTACACTACACCACACCAAACCACACCATACCACACCACACCACACCACACAACACCACACTGCACTACAACTACACTACACTAGACTACACTACACTACACTGCACTGCACTGCACTGCACTGCACTACACTAAACTACACCAAACTACACCACACTGCACCACACACACCACACCACACCATACCACACCACACCACACCACACTACACTACACTGCACTGCACTGCACTACACTACACTACACTACACTACACTACCCCTACACCACACCTCACTACACCACGCTACACTACCCCCACACGCACTACACTACACTACACTACACTACACTACACTGCACTA
>CM054165.1:1099037-1111537 GCA_028751875.1 Rapana venosa | reverse complement strand
CATCAGTCTAATGTATCGTTTTCGCTTAAACACTCTCCATATAAAATTTTGCAAAACTATTCAATGCTAGCGTGGTGAACAAATCACAGTGGATCATTTGCTTGTGCGCTGCTCATTAATGCGACTGTCAGCTTCACAAAAGCTTAGACATTGCCATCCTCCCAACTGTCCTTTATCTCTAGAGCATATTTTGAATAACTGTTGGTTTCTTCACGAGTTTTCTGTTTATTTCAATAGCAGTCCGGTTGGTATCTACCTTTCATTCACGTTAAGCTGCTATGTGATGATTCGGTTAATGTTATATTAATTACTAGCTATGTTGAATTAGTTATGGTATACAAGTTATGGTATTTCAATAATGTTGTGCTATTTTTTGCCCTCTAAGTTTGTTCTTTTTAATACTTCTTCCTCAGCACACACACACAAACAAAATAAAATCAGAAATAAAAATAAAATAAGTAAAAATAAAATCAGAAATCAATTTTCCAAAAAGATCAAAACAAATATCTTCTTTAAAGCCAATTGGTACGTATGTTTCAGACCCTTTTGAAAAGTCTGGAATCAATCAACATACCATGGACACACAAACTAAAGTTCTACCTTATCCTTCATGGGAAATGAACAAAGCAAATTTTGACATAGAGTACATTAATATGGCAAAGAGTGAAAATCAAAATATTATGATATCTAAAGTTCGATCTCATATTCATAATAAATATTCTCATCATTTAAAAGTATTTACAGATGGTTCACATCAAGATGATCAAGAAACAGGTTCAGCTTTTGTAATACCATCGCTTAAAATAGAAAAATGTTATTATGCTGGTAAACACCATTCGATATTCACAGCTGAGATAATAGCAATTTTAATGGCTCTTAATTATATTCTTGATCTTCCGGTGAATGTATTTCAAACTTTACTATGCGTTGATTCGAAATCGGTACTCTATGCATTAAAATCCACAAGCTCTAAGAAAAATTAATGTCTACAGTTGTACTAGAGATCAATCATGCCATACATGTTTTAGCTTTAAGGGGTATTTGTGTCACCTTCTGTTGGGTACCTTCGCATGTGGGGTTCTTACCAAATGAGTGGGCTGACAGAGCTGCAAAGAGAGGTGCAAAGCATGGAGAGGATTCTGTAGAACTACATGTTCCACTATCTTTACAAGAGGGCTATCATTTACTAGAAGAGGCATCGTGGAGCAGGGCTAAAGAAGCTTATCATCAAAATGAGCACCTTTCAGACAGATCTTTAATCACTATCCCTGTTTTTAGGAATATTGATTACTCTGAAACCTACAAAGTTTGTTCATGGCAAGAAGGGTTAGCGCTTTATTCTTTAGAATAAAACTGAATGCTTTTATCACTAAATATAGTAAAAATATAAAATGTTTGTGTGGTGAGAAAATTACTAGCATTCATATAATTTTTGAATGTAAGAGTCTAAAACCGATGTTACCTTCTTTTTCTGAAAAGTCCTTGGATAAGATATTCAAAAATATTGATTTGGCATTTCGTATAACAAAATCTTTAATGAACAGTCCTATAGGACATTCTTTATAGTTATAAATCGCATTAGCATTTCTTATGTATTTATTTGTTGTTATCATTGCTTAGCCTTTTTCTGTATACTGCCTAGGATATTTTAGCAACAGATACCAATTTCACAGCACACAACCATCAACATCAATGTCCCCTCCCCTCCCCTTCCCATCGTCTAATATCACTTTGAGTGAACAGACGTAAAATCGAAGCAACAACAACACACACAAACACACACACACACACACACATACACATACACAAACACACGCTCACACACATGCTCTCTTTCTCTCTCATATATATTTAACCTTTGTCTTGAAAAAACCCATTTCCCCAATGCCTTCAAAACAGCTAAAGTAATCCCGGTCTACAAATCTGGTGACACTTCAGACCCCTCAAACTATAGACCAATTTCCATCATATCTATCCTTTCCAAACCCTTGGAACAACATATAAACAAACACATAGTCCGTCATTTAGATACTACCAACTTAATTCACCCTAATCAGTCTGGATTTAGACAAAATCATTCATGTCATACTGAACTGATTAGCCTCGTAGACAACTGGCTATCAAACATTAATAACAATAAATTTTGTGGAGTACTATTTGTAGATCTCATAAAAGCTTTTGACATAATTGACCACACACTTCTCATAAAAAAACTAAACCTGTACCATTTCTCTACAAATACCTTACAACTACTTGCTTCCTATCTAGAAAACAGGCAACAGTGTGTCTCAATAGGCACAACTACATCCACACTACAAGCCATCAATTATGGAGTACCACAAGGATCCATACTAGGACCTATTCTCTTCTCACTATACATAAACGACCTCCCTCTCCACATCAAATCCAAATGCAAACTATTTTCTGATGACACAACTATTCATACGAGCCACAATAACCCTATCTCTCTAGCAAAAGCATTACAAAAAAGTGTTGATCAGCTTATTGAATGGACCGAACTAAACCATATGTCTATACACCCCCAAAAAACAAAATGCATGCTTATTACCACTAGACAAAAGCGTCAAAACTTAACCCACAAACTTACTCCCATCAAAATTAATAAGGAAGTAATTGAACAAACCCATCCCCACAAGGTTTTAGGGGTAACAATTGATGAAAATCTCAGTTGGTTCTACCACATATCTCAACTATGCAAATACATGTCCCAAAGAGTATACCAACTTTTTAAAATCAAGCACTTTCTTGACTTTCATTCAAGGAAATATTTTTCCAATTTTAATACAACCTAATAACTATGCTTCTCCCCTGGGGGGATTCTGCTAGTGCAAAACACATGAAACCTTTTACTGATCTGTACAAAGTGCTCTTAAACGGGTCCTTTTAAAAAAGACAAGCTATTAAACTGACTATACCAAAATTTAAATTTTCCCCCCCTTACCCCAAAAGATTAAAAAAAAACAAAGGAGTCATGATGGTCAAGATCAGACAACTGTTCCATCATATTTAAAAAGAAAAATTTCCCCTAAACCAATCCGAAATACTTAAACCCGTGTCCCTTTTCCCGAAATAACTTATTCAAATCATTTACTTTACTCGGCCCACTGGGGAACTCCCTTCCAGATTCAGTTAAACAACATAAATCAATAACAATCCAAAACTAAATTTTATCACTCATTTTGATACATCAACAATAACAACCAAAAGTCCTAGTTTTTAAAAAAAAAGTTGCATATCCTCCCTTCCCTTTTCTGCCCTTTCCACCCTCCCTACTCCCTTTCCCTTCCTTCACCTTAGTTGTCGACTTTGCCTCTCTCCTCTCCTCCTCTTCTCTCCTCTCCTCCTTCTCTCTCTTCTCTCTGTCTCTCTGTCTCTCTCTCTCTCTCTCTTCTCTCTCTTCTCCCTCCTCTCCTCTCTCCTTTTTCCTCTCTCTCTCTCTCTCTCTCTCTCCCTCCCCTTTCAAATTTTCAGTTGTTGAAAAAGTGGGGTTTACAAAGGAAGCTTTAAAAAAAAATTTAATTTTTATTATTATTTTTAATTTTTTTTTATTTTTTTATTTTTTGAAACTCCCTATATTTAAAAAATTTATATCTATAAAAAACAAAATTTTTTTTAATCTGTACGATTTAAAAAAAAAAGAGTGTTGACAGTGATATGTGCTGTTTTTGAGAAGAATTTGATTTTTTTTCTATGTCTTTTTTGTTTTTTTTGTTACAAACAAAAAGCTTTAATCTTTAACCCCACACACACACACACCACACCAAACCCACACACACACAACACACACACAAACACACCCCGCACACACACACACCTCCCCCCCCTCTCCCACTCTCTCTCTTCCCCCCCCCCCAATCCTCTCTCTTATTTTACAATGTAAGTTTCATTTTAGATTTTAGCGATTTTGTTCTCCTTTTTGTAAGAGGTATTGATTTGGGCTTTTTTCTTTTTCATGGTTTCAATTTTGTACGATTTAAATTCGAAAAAAATTTTGATGGTGATCCTGTGCGTCTTGAGAATTTATATTTATATTACCCTTGAAACACACACACACACTCTCTCCTTTCTCTCTCTCTCTCTTCTCCCCCTCCTCTCCCTCCCCTCTCTCTCCCCCTCTCTCTCTCTCTCTCTCTCTCTCTCCTGCCCTTATAAATGGTTTTATCCCCCCCCCCCTTTCCCCTTCCTTTGTTTTTAGTATAGTATACGGGTATTAGTTTTTCATTATTTTGACTTTAAAATCTGCATGGATAATCAAAATATTGTTGACGGTGACGTGCACTGTTTGAGAATTAATTTTTAGAGTTATCACTGAAAACACACCACACACACTCTCCCCCTCTCTCTCTCTCTCTTCTCTCTCTCTCCCCTCTTCTCTCTCTCTCTCTCTCTCCCTCCCCCCACCTCTCTCTCTCACTATGACTTAAAATTTTGACTGGTTGTTGTTTTGTTTTTTTTTCTTTTTTCTTTTCCCCTTGTTTTTTTGTTGAGAGTAGGGGTATTGAGTTTTTTTTTTTTTTAAATTTATTATTTTTTTTTAAAATTTTTTTTTTATCAAACATATTTTTTTTTTGATAAAAAAAATAAGTGTTGAAGGTGACGTGTACTTTTTTGAAAATTTATATATTTAGTCCATCCTAAAACACACACTACACACCACACACACACACACACACACACACACACACAACCACCCCCAAAACCCCCCTCCTCTCCTCTCTCCTCTTCTCTCTCTCTCTGTATTGGGCCTAAGCCCGATAGCAAAATTCTTTCTCTCTCTCCTCTCTCTCCTTCTCTCTCTCCCCCCTCCTTCTTCTCTCCTCCTCCCCTCTCCCCTTTCTATTGTTGTTGGTATTCAAAAAAAAGGGCATATTAAAACTTTCGATTTTAAAATTTTATTTTGGCTTGTTACTGTACTTGAGCTCCAGTAACCCATTTTGATATCTTATTTAAAGTGAAAAAACTATGTTACTATTCTACAATATGAAGGGGTTCATTTTTTGATCTATAAGTTTGGCTTTCTCCTCTCTTCTCTCTCTCTTTTTCCTCTCTCTCTCTCCTTTTCCTCTCTTCTCTCCTCCTCTCTGTTATTATTGCTGAAATTTTTACTTTGTTTTTTTTTTGATTTTTTGGGTTTTTGTTTTTTGTTTTTTTTTTTTGGGTTGTATGTTTTGTATGTAGGTGTTTGTTGTGTGTGTTGGTTGTTTGTGTGTGTGTTGTGTGTGTTGTGTGTGTGTGTGGTTTTTGTGTGTGGTGTGTGTGTGTGGTTGTGAAGGGGGGGAAAGTGCTGTTTTTTTTTTATTTATTTATTAAAATATTTTTTCTCATTTTTTTGTTTGTTGTTGTTTTTTCTTGTTTTTTTTTTTGTTTGTTTGGGAGGGGTTTCGTCTGCTTTGTTGTTGTTTTTTTTTTTTTTGTTTGTTTGTTTGCTTGCTTTTTTTAGGGGGGCTGGGGTTCTGGGGTTTATTTTTTCTTTTTCTCTTGGGGGTTTTTTGTTTTTTTTGTTTTTTTTTTTTCCCCCCTTTTTTCTTTTAAAAAAAGGGTTTTCCATTTGATTTTCGGGTTTAAAGTAAGTTGAGTCATTTTTTTAAAGTGACCCCAAGGGCGGGGACTGGAGTAAAAAAACACATGATACTTTTTCATTATCCTGGGAAAAAAAAAAAATTTGTTTTTATTACTTTTAATGTTAGATTTCTTTTTATGCTTTTAATTGGGTTTTTTCCCCCCTTTATTTTGTAGTGTATGGGTATTTTACTTATTTTATTATCAGAAATTTATTTTTCATGAGATAATTTAAAAAATGTTTGTGTTGATCGTGTCTTTAATTACATATTTTTATTTTCCCTAAACACCCCCCCCACCCCCCCCCCCCCACCCCCCACACCCCACACACACACACACAACACACACAACACACACACACACACACCACACAACACACACAAAATCACCCCTCACTCACTCACTCACTCATATCCTCCCTCTGACTGTATAGGTTTAGATTTTTTTCTTTGTTTTGTTTCTTTTTTTTATTGTGTGGGTGTTGGGGATTAAATTTATTTCATTATCAAAATTAATTTTAAAAGAGTATAATTAAAATAGTGTTGAAGGGGTTCATACGTTTTGGGGAATTATATATTGGATTTTATTCGAAAAAACACACACCACACCTCGGTCTCCTGTCCTTCCCTCCCTCTCACCTTTTTTTCGTCTTGCTTATAGTTATATATATCCGATAAAATTCTATTTTTATTTTCAATTTTATCGGGCTTGCCCCTGTACTTAATTTTTTTGATGCCCCATTTCAATATCTTATAATTTTGTGAACAAGTATGTGTTTTCCCTTTTAAATTGGGAGATGTTTATCTTTATGACTTATTAATTTGGGGTTTGTTATTTTTCTTGGCTCGTTGTTGTTCTTGTTCGTTGTTGTTGTTTTTCTGTTTTTTTTTTTTTTATCATCGTTTTTTTTGGTTTGGGTTTTTTTTCTTTTTGTTTTTTTTTTGGTTTTGGTTTTTTTTTTTTGGGGGGGGGGTGGGGTGGGGTATTTTTAGGGTTTTCTTTTTTTTGCTTCCCCTTTTGGGGGGGGGGGGGGGGGAGTTGTTGGGGGGGAGCTGTTTTGAAAAGGGTTATTTCCCCTTGTTTTTTTTGTGAGACTGTATAAGTATTGGGTTATTATTATTAAGATGTATCCCTAACGGGCGAGGACTGGATGTAAAAAAGCACACGTGTGCTTATTCATTATCCTCGAAATAAAAGATTTTGTCATTGTCACTATGTACGCACTTGAACTTGCACATGCTTATTCATACACATACTTCCCTCCTTTTCTTTCTTTCTCATCATCATTTTTTCTATCGTCTAATATCACTTAAAGTGGAAGGACGTTAAAAAATGAACAACAACAACGCATGCACGCACACACACACACACATACACGCACGCACGCACACACACACACACACACACGCACGCACGCACGCGCACACACACACACAACACACACACGCACACGCACAGAGTTTAGGAGAAGCAGAAAGAAACTGAGTATAGATTAACGCGGAACAAACAATCTGTACAACACTGAAACAGACACACAGACAGACAGGCAGACAGACAGACAGACAGGCAGACAAACGGACAAGACAGAGACATCAGTGACAGGAAGATTGAAAGAAAAGAAGCGCGGGGAATTCTTGTCTAATCGTTCTGGTCTTGAATAAACCATCAGCACCCTTAATCTCTTAACACTGTACACACACACACACACACACACACACACACACACACACACACACACACACACACACACACACACACACACACACACCCTTCCCCATACTCTCCGGAGGTTTGGGAAAGACTTCATTAAAAAGTCACAGCTTGGAACGAAGCGTCAGGCGCTCACGTGATCAGTCTTCGGAGATTCATTGGTTGGAATTTTAATCTGGATTCGGTTCCGTTTGTAGCGGCACACGTCACACGCACTAAAAACCGAAAATGCTCTGGAGAACATTCTCTTGAATTGTTCTCTTGAGAAATAAGGATTGGGCTTACAGACATGGTAGTGGGGGTTGATGGGAAAGGGTGGGCGAGGGGATGGGGTGGGGTAGGAAATGAGGGGGGGGGGGGGGGTTGTCGTTCATGATATAGCTATCCTAGATCTTGATAACTGCTTTTTTTTTGGGGGGGGGGGGGGGTGAGGGGGGGGGGGATGTACTCAGGGGTGGTAGACTGTTTGTACGTGGCTACCAAGTTTTTTTGTTTAAAAAAAACTTTTAAATATGTAGTTTGTCTGACTTTTCTTCTTCTTCTTCCAGTCGTTAATTAAACCTAGAGCAGGGGGAGATGATTGTAGCCAAGTGGTTGGAACACTGTGTGTGGTGATGGGATGGCCTGGTGGTTAGAGTGATGCGCATTGCGCTCCTGATCTGCTGGCTCGGGTTCGAATCTCGTTCAAGAGGATTTTTCCTCCGGAGATGACATCAGTGCCTGCTCTACTCTCCCCAAAAGTCCTTCGGATGAGACTATAAACCGAGGCCCCGTGTGCGAACGCACACAGAACATTTACGCACACGTTAAACCCTGTTCCCCTTTTCGGAAGAGTAGGCCATTGTGTGCCGCTGGGAACGGATGACAAAATTCACAAAACTGCATACACACGGGGACTCGATGAAAAAAGCCCATAAGTGCTTAATCCATTATCCTCGAAATAAAAGAATAAAATAAATTTAATTAATTAAAAAATATTGACATTTTTTTCAGGATCCAGGTTCAAATCTCCATCGTATCGTCAGCTCCAAGGAGATATCTTCTATTTTCCTTAAGAGTTCACACTGATGTTGGCTGAACTTCACTCTCACAAAAGGTTTGGGTGGTTTTATTTTAAAAAGATGAGACCAGGTCTCGCGTGTTACCTATATGTATCGCACGTAAAAGAACTCGTGGCAACCAGAGAGTCGCCCTTGGCAAAATTCTGTAGAGAAAAGGCCACTCTGATGACAGGGAAACAGATGCAGCTGCAGCCAAGGCCCTGCACACACCTGACAGTCTGACCAGGCCTAGGTAGAACAGGAGGCAGGCTGCTATGGCTGGAGGGATGGAGGGATGATTCCAACTTCGTCGTCGTCGTCGTTGTCGAGTACTCAGACACTAACTATTCCTGTCCGTTATTTGAGCGGCAATGCGTCACGCTGCCTTTAAGCGCCTGACAAGTTAGGCCCTGCCCTGCACATCCGCGTAAGAGAGAATTATTATCTTTTTAACCTTTCTGGGTTAAAAAAAGAAAAGGCAGGAGAATGGACCAAGAAGGCAGAAAACAGACAAGAAGGAGGTGACAGGAAGAAAAAGGACAAAGGTAGAAACAGAGAGAGGGATAGAAAAGAAGGAATTCCTGGCACAGAATTTCCAGAAGGTGGGGATGCTGTTTATACTGACAGGCCCCCTGGCATCCTCCACGGGGGAGGAAAACACGAACATTCCCGACATGCACTTTGCAAAATGGAGAGGGATTGGACTTCTGTCATTAATATTACACACCATGGTAAGCGCCGACTCCACTCTCCCCAAAAGTCCTGCGGATGAGATTTTAAACCGAGGTCCCCATGTGCGAACGCACGCAGAACATCTTGCGCACATGTTAAAACCCATTCCGCTTTTCGGAAGAGTAGGCCATTGTGTGCCGGTGGGAATGGATGACAAAATTTACAAACCTGCATACACATGGGGACTGGAAGAAAATAGAAAATAAGCTTTAGTTCAAGTCAAGTCAAAGTCAAAAACACTTTAATCATCCCATGAAGGGCAATTGCAATTCTTATTCCATCATCCTCGAAATAAAATAATAATAAAAAATATTTAAATAGCTTTTGGCACTTTTCCTTCTATTTTCATATACAACTCTCGCATTCGCACTGCACGTACTGAGGCATCCACAGAAATAAAAACCACTTTTTGTGAAAGACTAGCCCCTGACTCAAAACTCAGGACAATGTGAACAAATTTTGTAGGCTTAAACTTTTGAAAAGAATTTCAGCAAACACTGTACCCCCCCTCAGTCCTTTGTCATCTGCTAGCTTCCTCACCACAATATGCATGGGCGTGGGGTCAACACTGTAGAAATCCTCATTTGATGATCATTTCCCACTTTCTCATCACTACCTGGTGTTAATATATGACTGCAACCACCCTCCCCCCCCCCCTCCAACAAGTACACAGTGCATTTTTTTCATGTTTTAAAAATCTGTGAAAACCAGCAAACACGTTTTCTGTCTGGTACTCTATAGTAGTGGGGACGGGATAGCTCAGTGGTCAGAGCACTCGCTTTCCCCCAGCCAAGTTAAGCAGCGTCGAGCGTGGTTACCAGTTGGATGGGTGACCGTTTGCGCGCCTTGGCTTCAGTACAGTTCCCCCAGTTCACCCAGCTGTAAATGGGTACCTGCCCTCTTTAGGGTCAGGGAAGGTAAAGCAGCGAGGGAGAGGAGATGGGCGCCGCCCTCAATATGCTGGCCCTAGAGAAGTGAGGTCTCTGACGCCTCGCTCCCCTACGACCTTATAGGTTATGGGACTCCTTTACCTCCTTTTTACCTTACTCTATAGAAGATACCACGTGACTCATGGAGCTAACCCCGCAGTGTAGCCTCATGGTTTTATGGATGGCTTTCCTTTCTCTCTCTCTCTCTCGCTCTCACTCGCTCTCTCTCTCGCTCTCGCGTTATTGGGATCTCCCTTCTTAAATATTGGAACTATGATAGCTTTTTCCCAGGCTTGTGGATAAATACCTTTGTCAAAAATAGAATTGAAAAGTTTTATGAGAAAACAGTGTACCTCTTGGCCTCCATTCTTCAGCATTTCAGCAGTAATGCCATCCAGTCCACTTGCCTTACCACATTTTAGTTTATCTATTGCTCTTTTTAGCTCCTCTTCTGAAATGCTTTGGTTAAGTTCATGATCTGCCTGCTCTAATAAGTCTGTATCACTATGACAGTCATTATAGCTAGCACTTCTGTTACTTTGGAAAACAAACTTAAAATGATTTACCCAATCAACTGTTTCTATAGTGTTCTTTAAATTAGCTCTAGTACCACAACCCATACTTTTTAACTGTCTCCAAAAATTTGGAGAATCCGAAATATTGTTAACTAAGCTTTCTGCTTTTAGTTTCCTGAATTCCTGTCTTTTTGTCTTAAGTATCTTTTTGTATATTTTCCTTGCATGCACATAGTTAATTCTGTCCTCTTCTTGCCTGGTCCTTCTAAAATGCTTTAAAGTATGCCTCTCCAATATTTAAGAAGGGAGATCCAATAACGTGGACAACTATAGGGGAATTTCATTGTTGAGTATCCTGTCAAAGTGCTTCACATCTATACTAAACAGTAGATTGTATTCTTGGCTAGAAAATAATCAAATGATATCTGAAAATCAGGCAGGCTTCAGGAAAAAATACTCTACTGTTGATCAGATCTTTAATTTGCATGCAAGTGTCCAGAAGTACATGAACAAGAAAGGCCGGAAGTTATATGTTGCATTTATAGATTTTAAAAAAGCTTTTGATTCTGTCAGACATGATTTACTTATAGGGTGCATCAAAGATCAGGAGTAAGGGAAAGTTCCTTGCAGCAATGTCAGCAATGAATCAAACATTATATTCATGTATACGGGCAAACAGTGAATTGTCTGAATTTTTTGAATGCCCAATTGGTGTGAGACAAGGATGTGTGTTAAGCCCTACTCTGTTTTCTTTATTTATCAACCATTTATCCGAGACCATGGGTAAAAAGGAAAACATGGAATACAACTAGTACCAGACATCATGGAAATCTTTATTTTACTCTTTGCAGATGATGTGGCTCTTATTTCAACAACTCCTGTAGGTTTACAAAACCAATTGAATGTATTGAAATCATGTTGTGATGATTTGCAATTAAATGTCAATTCTGATAAAAGTGAAGTAATGGTCTTTAGAAAAGGAGGTTTTCTTGGGAAAAATGAACAGTGGGTTTACGATAATTTCAAATTAGAAGTGGTAAATAAGTATTGCTATTTAGGGTTTAATTTTATGACAAAACTTAGTGCTAAGCTGGGCACAGATCATCTCGTGACCAAGGGAAAGAAAGCTGTTGTAGAATTAAATAGGGTTTTTCATAAAATATAAAGACATTAACGCTGAAACATTTTTCAAGATCGTTGACATTAAAATACAGCCAATCTTACTATATTCATCAGAGATATGGGGGTTACATAAATTGGAACATATAGAGAAAGTACACATGATGGCTTGCAAGAGATTTTTGGGTGTACCATTGAAAACTCCAAATAAAATGATATATGGTGAGCTGGGTCGATATCCTCTATACATCAACTCATGTATAAATACTCTTAGATATTGGATTAAATTATTACAAATGAATTCTAACAGACTACCATATAATGCTTATCAAATGTTGCTTGACATGGATATATCTGGAAAGAACTGTTGGGTTTCTATGATTAGACAAATTTTATGTGATGCAGGATTCAGCTTTGTATGGCTTCAACAGGGTGCTGGTGATGTCAAGGTATTCTTACATCTGTTTAAGCAAAGACTAGTTGATATGTTTATCGAGGAATGGTATAGTACAATCAGAGACCGAGACAGATATGACAGTTACAGGTGTTTCAAAACAATATTTGCTAAAGAAGAATATCTTCTACACTTAGATACCTACTGCTTTAGAGTTGCTGTGTCACAGGTGAGATGTAATGTTTTACCACTCAACAACAATGTACATCAATATAGTGCACAGAATCAGAATAAACAATGTCCATTTTGTAAACCCAAAGTTGAAGATGAAAAGCATTTCCTTTATGAATGTTTTGTGTATAATGATTTAAGAATTAAATTTTTAAGGGATTGTGTTGATACATCTTTGCATGATCTACTTAAAGCAGAAAACAGTAGCAAAAATCACTGCCTGTCTAGATATATATTCCATGCCATCAAT
>CM054165.1:1094037-1096537 GCA_028751875.1 Rapana venosa | reverse complement strand
TTGTTTTTCTTTCTGTCTCTCTGTCTCTGTCTATGTTTCTCTCTCTCTCTCTCTCTCTCTCTCTCTCTCTCTCTCTCTCTCTTCTCTCTCTCTCTCTCGCTCTCGCTCTCGCTCGCTCTCTCTCTCGCTCTCTGTCTCACTCTCTCTGCCCTTTATTTCTCTCCCTCCCTCTCCCTCTCACTGTGCTCCCCTCTCTCTCCCTCCGTCCCCCCTTCTCTCTCTCCTCTCTCTTCCCGCGCTTCCCTCTCTCTCCTTCTCTCTCTCTCTCTCTGTCTCTCTGTCTCTCTCTGTCTCTCTCTCCTCTCTCTCTCTCTCTCTCTCTCTCCTCTCTCTCTCTCTCTCCCTCTCTGTCTCTTTACCTCCCTTTCTTTCTCCCTGCCCTCCCTCCCCCCCTCTCTCTCTCCCTTCCCCCCTCTCTTTCTCTGCCCTCCATCTCTCTGACTCTTCGCCCCCCTCCATCCCTCTCCCCCCTCTCTTTATCTCTCTTTCACTCTCTCTCCATCTCCCTCTCTCTTTCTCTCTCTCCCCCTCTCTCTGCCCTCCCTCCTCTCTCTCCCTGCCCTCCCTTCCTCCCTCCCTCTCTCACTCTGTGCCCCCCATCTCTCTCTCTCACTCTGCCCCCCTCTCTCCCCCTTCTCTCTATCTTTCTGCCCCCCCCCCCCTCTCTCTCTCTTCATCCCCTCTATCCCTCTCTCTCTTCTCTCTCTCTCCCTCTCTCTGTCTGCCCCTCACTTCCTCCCCTCCTCTCTCTCTCTCTGCCCTCCATCTCTCTCTCTCTCTCTCTCTCTCTCTCTCTCTCTCTCTCTCTCTCTCTCCCTCCCTCTCTCTCTCTGCCCCTCACCTCCTCCCAATCCATCTCTCTCTCTCTCACTCTGTCCATGCTCCCTCCCTCCCTCCCTCTGTCTCTCTCTCCCCCCTCTCTCCCCTCTCTCAATCTCTTTCTGCTCCTCCCCCCTTCTCTCTCCCCCTCCCCCACCCCTGCCCCACCCCTCCCCCTCTCTCTCTCTTTCTGGTGTGAACTCTCTCACCCTTCTCCCCTCACAGAAGATCAGTTCAGACCCTGGTGTGAGTTTCTCCACACCACCACCACCACCTGCCCTCTAAAGCCCTCCCCCAACACACACACACACACACACACACACACACACACCACACACACACACACACACACACACACACACACACACACACACACACACACACACACACACACACACACACACACACACACATTTTTAGAATGAAGTTAAACGCATTCCTTACAAAATTTTTTGTAAACATGTCAGATGTCTACGTGGGGATCATATTTCCAATACTCATATCATATTTGAGTGCCCCTATTGTAAACCCTTTTTTTTACCTACATTTTCTGAACAGTCTCTGGAAAATGTATTTGAAAAATCAAAGCTAGCCTTTGCCATTTGCCAGATGTTTATGGCATAGTCCACTTCGAATATTTATTGTAGTTACATTATTGTTATTTCATGTTTCCACATTGTTGAGCTTACATTTTGCTCCTGTTTAAAAGTATTATCCTTACTTTTCTAGGTGTTTTTTTCCCCCCACAAAAATACCAACACTGATGCTATTTCTTAACCTTTTCTCCTTTCACTCCTTCCTCTCCCTTCTTTAACTTCCATTACACTTTCTATTTCCCTCGTCTAATATCACTTAGAGTGAACAGACGTTAAATTGAAGACAACAACAACAACAACAACAACAACACACACACACAGACAGACACACACACACACACAAACACACACACACAAACACACACGCACGCACACACACACACACTCCCCCCTCTCTCTCCCACTCTCTCTCATTTCTCCCCCCCCCCCACACCCCATCTCTCTCTCTCTTACTTACAATGTATAGATGTTCATTTTATGACTTAAGCGATTTTTTTCTCCTTATTGTAAGAGTGTATTGATGTTGGGCTTATTTCACACACACAAAAAACACACACACACACACACACACACACACACCACACACACACACAGACACACACACACACACACACACACACACACAGACACACACACACACACACAGACAACACACACACACACACACACACACACACACACACACACACCACACACACACACACACACACACACACACACACACACACACACACACACACACACACACACACACACACACAGTACCAGAGAGAAGGCAGAGATGACTACAAACACAGGCAGCGGATATTTCTGGAGAGAGGCTTAACGGATTTGGGACATTAAGGGACTGGGGCCATGCACAGCTGCTTAAAAAAAACCCACCAACGGGATAGCCTGGTGGTTAGAGTGATGCATTCGTGATCTGCTGACCCGGGTTCGAATCTCGTTCAAGAGGATTTTTCCTCTGGAGTTAACATCAGTGCCGACTCCACTCACCCTAAAAGTCTTTTGGATGAGACTTTAAACCGAGGTCCCGTGTGCGAACGTACGCAGAACATCTTTGCACGCACGTTAAAACCCGTTCC
>CM054165.1:1074037-1089037 GCA_028751875.1 Rapana venosa | reverse complement strand
AAAAATGCTTCCTGGCCATAAATGAGTCTGAAACGTACTAAGGATAATGCCAGGCTGTTTTAAAACAGCTACATCATGAGCCCACACTTGTTTACTAATAACTTTCAGGAGGTTAAGACTTTTCCGAGCCTTAGTATTTAAATAGCCAATGTGATCATTCCAACTTAGTGTAGACGTAAAATGTACCCCTAAAAACTTCGCCAAAGTTTTATATTCCAAAACATTCCCATCTAATTGGAAAACAGGTAGAACTGGTGGGTTAGCTCCATTATTGAAAAGTACGAGACTAGTCTTTTCAGGAGATAGTGAAAGACCATTTTTTAAAATGTAGTCATTAAGTTTGTTTAGCTCAAGCTGATACATATTTTTTATGTAGTTTAGATGCCTCTTTTGTGTTTTCTTTTTCATTGTAACTTTCATCCACATACAAATGTCATCAGCGCACTGGACATGGATGGCATTACTGGAAAGACACTTAGGAAGATCATAAAGAAGAATAATGAAAAGATGTGGAGTGACGAATGATCCTGTGGAATACCCATTGTTGGAAATCGTAAAGTAGAATAAGAGTTTCCAACTTTGGCCTGCATGCATCTTTCTGAGAGAAATTCTTTAATATAATGATACAAATTACCAGATAAGCCTATAGTTTTTAATTTATATAGTAGTCGTTTATGCCAGAACTGATCATATGCTTTCTTTATATCAAAAAAGGTGGCAAGAAAAATTTTCCTACAAGCAAATTGATGTTTAATCTGTGTGCTGAGTTTAATCAGATGATCTGCTGTGGATCTACCTTTTTGAAAACCTGCCTGACTAATAGGGATTATTTTGTTTTTATCACAGTAATGTATTAGTCGGTTTAAAATTACCTTTTCCATAAGTTTTCCTGTGTGAGAAGTTAACGCAATAGGTCTGTAACTGTTTTTATCACTTTTAGATTTACCCTGCTTTGGGACTGGCACTAAAATGGAATGTTTCCATATGCTTGGAATGACCCCCTGAGATCAGCAGCATTGGAATAATTCTAGCAATAACATTATCAAATTTTCTGGCAGCTGTTTTAACAATTCATTTGAAATAGCATCAATACCAACGGATGTTATTTTTGTTCCAAGAGATAGGAGAGCATCTTTAAGCTCTTGCAATGTTAGGGGAGCATTGACTTAATGATTATTATCTCCCACAGGGTCTTTATACATATCTTTTTGTGTCTCTTTATCTATGTACACTTTGCATTTTTCTGAAAGACTTTTATCACTCATTGTGTCTGTAAACATTTCTATGAACGTTTCAGCTTTCTCTGAATTAGTTGGAAGTTCCTTGTCTTTAATCTTAATTGGACAGTTTGAAAGCCTAACCCCACTTTTCATATCTTTAAATTTATTCCACACCTTTTTCAGATCGTTACAAGTGTTAACTTCTTGAAAGCAAAAGGAAGACCAAAATTGACGTTTGCTTTGTTCAACGGTTTATCACAAAGTAATTTTGCCTGTATTTGTTTCCCTATCAGAGTGACTTTTTTTCTACAGAATTTTCCAGGAACAACTCTCTTGTTGCCGTGGGTTCTTTTTTTCGTGCGCTAAATAATTATATGTAACACACGGGACGTCGGTTTATCGTCTCATCCGAAAGACTAGCACCCAGACCACCACTCATGGTCTAATGGATGGGAGAAAAGTTTCGGGCCCAAACAGGATTCGTACTACTGCACACATCAGACCCGGAATTTTCGCTTTCTAGACGGGCGCGTTACCTCGAGACCACCGATCCACTGTCAGTATAAATAGCAACCCCACATTCTAGAAATTCTATTGTAAAAAAAATCCTCTTTTCTATCACTCTTCTTTGTTTCTGCCTTGTTTCTTTTCTTCCTGTCACCTCCTTCTCGTCTATTTTCTGCCTTCTTGGTCCATTCTCCGGCCTTTTTTTTCAACCAGAAAGGCTCAAAAGATAACAATTCTCTCTCATGCTTAAGTCGGATGCGATGCGCTGGGCCTGGCTTGACAGGCGTTTAACAGCAGCTTGACGCATTTTCGCTTATATACTACTACTACTACTACTACTACTACTACTAAATGGAATTTATATAGCGCTGTATCTTGCACAGACAAATCAAAGCGCTTTCACTCAACTCATTCTTACACAGTCATGCAACCAATAGCAAGTAATAGTTCTAACAAGTCCAAATGCGCGCGCGCGCTCAACACACACACACACACAAACACACAACACACACAACACACACACACACACACACAAACACACACACACAAAAACACACACACACCACACCACACACACACACACACACACACACGTTATACACTTTGGCAGGGTGATGGAATTTTTGGCTGTTGAAAAGCAGGGATAGCTATGAAATGAAACAGACAACGATAGTTGTTGCCTGAGCGTTCGGCGACGACGACGACGAAGAAAAAGAAACCCTTCCTTAACACACCAGGGAGTCATTACAGCGCTGTACTGATCCTGGCTGGCCACAGGAACAAGCAGTCAGTGTGGCAGGAGGTGACAGTCATGACAGCTGTGCCACAGCAACAAACAGTCAGTGTGGCCAGAGGTGACAGTCATGACAGCTGGCCACAGGAACAAACAGTCAGTGTGGCCAGAGGTGACAGTCATGACAGCTGGCCACAGGAACAAACAGTCAGTGTGGCAGGAGGTGACAGTCATGACAGCTGGCCACAGCAACAAACAGTCAGTGTGGCCAGAGGTGACAGTCATTACAGCTGGCCACAGGAACAAGCAGTCAGTGTGGCCAGAGGTGACAGTCATTACAGCTGGCCACAGGAACAAACAGTCAGTGTGGCCGGAGGTGACAGTCATTACAGCTGGCCACAGGAACAAACAGTCAGTGTGGCCAGAGGTGACAGTCATGACAGCTGGCCACAGGAGCAAACCCCTTCTGTCTGTTTGTTGTAAAGAAGAGGAGGAAGCTGGCGTGGTGTGGTCACGTCACGCATCATCACTCTCTTGCCAAGACTGTTGTCCTGCAGGGGATAAACACTGGAGGGAGGGAGGGAGGGAGACGCAGGGGCAGACAGATGAAGAACTGGATGCAGGGGAAAACTCCCCTTGAATGGGCATCTGGGCAGTGAGTGACTGGAACCCGGGCCATCAGGTGAGGAGCTGCACTCCTTACCCACTAGGCTACCCCGCCCCCAACAGTCTGCTTCTAAATAAGCTTTCTCTGTCCAGAGACAAGCTGACAAACACGATCACAAAAAACAAAAATACTCGATTGTAGCAGTAGGTGTTTTAGCAGTTAAGCAGCCTACAGCTCTGCGCTAACTTTAAGCTGATCCGGGAGATTGGAGGAAAAAACAATCCCCATCCTTAATTCAGCACAGGCTGCCGCTGAGATTTCAAGCCCCTAACAGAATTTTAGAACAATACAAAATAAACACAGACGAGGTGTTGTTTTTCAGGCAAACATCTTAGAGTCCAATGGTCAGACAGAAGAACGAATGAAAGCATTCTTGATGAACTCTCAGTGCAAAACACAAATGTTGGCTGAAATTGCTCAGTGCAGACTAAAATATACTGGTCATGCAAACAGAAACACACAGACAAGTCTGATGACGACAGTTCTCCAAGGTAAGGTTGAGGGCAGAAGGAAAAGAGGCAGACCCCAACATCCTACGTTGCCAACATCACTGAGATCAGTGGTCTGGGAGGAGGCCTACAGGAGATGGTAGAACTCGGCAGAGACAGACAGGGAAAGATGACGAGCACTGGCGGCATTAGCCTAGGTAGAGCTCCTACCAACGACAGCAGCGATGGAGGCAGGGGAACAGGTAAGAGTGTCTATGAGGTTCATGATTCTTAGATCTGCTGCCATTGTTTACCAGTCTATCAAGATTATCTTTCACCCTCACCTATCCCATAGTCCTGTAGACCGTGGGGGCACCACTGAAGATTTTGCAACCAGCTTCCTCCACTCCGCGCAGTCCTCTGCTCTCCGTAGCAAGTCGTTCCACAAAAGGCCAGTCCACTCTCTGATGTTGTCTTCCCATCGTTTTCTCTGTCTGCCTCTTCGTCTCCCTCCTTGTACTGTTCCCTGTAGGACAGTTTTGGCCAGTCCAGATGTTCGTGTGACGTTCCCGTACCACTTTAGTTTGCGTTTTTTCACTGAAGTCAGGAGCTCTTCATATGGTCTGATGGTGTTTTTAATTCTGGTTTTTCACTTCCTCATTAGTGATGTGATCTCTGTATGAGATACCAAGAAGTTTGCGAAAGCATCTCATCTCCATTGCCTGTATCCTTCTTTCAATGTCTGCTGTTATGGTCCACGTTTTACATACTTACAAAGACATGACATGATGAGGGAACGCATCAGTCTGATCTTGAAGCTGATGGCTGGTGGTGAAGACTATGTCTGCTCCTGGAAAGCTCCTGGTCTTTGCAACATGGACAGTGGATTGAAAGTGATGTTTGGCCGTGATGCAGTCTGTTTGGTTGTGGTGATCTCCTCTTGGGCTGTGCTATGTCCAGCATCTAGATGGTTTGTGTGGACCACATGTGTTCACCACCTTCAGGTTGTTGCAATTGGCAAATTCTAGGAGCCTCAAGCCTCTTTCATTACAGTTTTTGCCACATATCCCCTTCCAATTCTTGCTCACTTCTGCTCCTATTTTTGCATTCCAGTCACCCTGATCTACAGTGATGTCTTTCCTTGGCATCTGGTCTGTGACCTCTTGCAGTTGATCGTAGAAGTCTTCAACGGCCTCGTCATCATAGTCTGTTGTTGGAGCATAAGCTTGTAGGATGGTGAGGTGAACATGTGCAGCCCTCAGAGGGATGGTAAACAGTCGACTAGAGACTGGTCGACCTCCCATGATGGTGTTTGTAGTGTCTTTGTGGATGAGGAATCTAAGTCCGTGTTCATGTCTGTCTTCACTGCCACTGAAGTAGAGTTTGTGGCCTTCAGGGGTAAAGGTTTCTCAGAAGTTTTCCCCAGTGCATTGCATAGAGTCCAAGGATGTTTCTTCTGTATTTTTCCATGTTGCATGTAAGTTCCTTCACTTTTCGTGGTGTTCTCAGCAATCTTACATTCCGTGTGCCAACAGTGATGATGCTGGAGGCACGTGAGGGGTGTAGCAGGCTGTGGTGGGGGCAGTGCCTGGGATGTCTGGCTGCTGCTGCTGCTGCTGCTGCACTGGTCTGTCTGGCAGGGTGGAGGGCATCACTGGTCCTCAGCCATCTCCTCCATCACTCACCTGCTGGCTCCACGCCACACAGCCAGGGTCTGACCTCGCCTCAGCAGCAGGCGTAGTGCTACACCACGAGAGGGGTGGGTGGGGGGGGGGGAGGTTAAGGCTGCACACTGGTATTAATTTGGGAGTCATGTAGTATCTTCTATAGAGTGCCAGTCAAAAAAAAAAGTTAGTGATTTTCACAGATTTGTTTAAAGTATGAAAAAATGTACTGTGCGCTTGTCTTGGGAATTGAGGACATAGAGCAATACCAGGTAGTCACGAGAAAGTTCCAAATGATCATCAAATGAGGATTGCTTGTATTCCTACAGCGTTGACCCCACGCATGCATGCATATTGCGGTAAGGAAGCTAGCCGACGACATAGGACTGAGGGAGTACAGTGTTTGCTGAAATTTTTTAAAAATTCAAACTTACCAAATTTGTTCAAAAGCACATGAGTTTTGAGTCAGAAGCTAGTCTTTCACAAAAAAGTGGTTTTTATTTGTGTGGATGCCTTAGTGCGTGCAGTATGAATATGAGTCACATAGAAAAACAGAAGGAAAAGAGTGATTAAAAAAGCATTCCGGCGCGTGGGCTAACACGGCATCACTGGACGCTAGCTTCCAGGAAGCAGGTTACTGGCCAAGGTGGATGAAGTTCCCTGGACCTCAAGGGTCACGTGTTGGAGGTCAAGGTGAAGGAGCGACCTTGATGGAGGGCACGGGCTGTGGTCTGGCATGGAGAGGGACGGGCTCCGCCATGCCTCACTGCCCAAGAGACACGACGTGGAGATGAACACCGATGCTGCTTCCATAGCGGCTGGGTCATGGCCTGCTACAAGGACCACGCCTTCCTTCTGTTGTGACCAGCAGGACGGAGGTGTAGAGTATGGGACTGCCTGCCAGAAACAACATCACTGCCTGCCAGAAACAACATCACTGCCTGCCAGAAACAACATCACTGCCTGCCAGAAACGACATCACTGCCTGCCAGAAACAACATCACTGCCTGCCAGAAACAACATCACTGCCTGCCAGAAACAACATCACTGCCTGCCAGAAACAACATACTGCCTGCCAGAAACAACATCACTGCCTGCCAGAAACAACATCACTGCCTGCCAGAAACAACATCACTGCTCGCCAGAAACAACGAGTCACTATCTTTGTGCCAGTACACACAGAAGGCTAGTCAGTACATTAGTGTAAAAGACTATTCAGTACCTTTGTGTAAACACACAGATGTTTATGCAGTATATTTGTGTAAACACACAGAAGGCTATTCAGTACATTTGTGTAAACACACAGGTGACTATGCAGTACCTTTGTGTATTAACATAGATAACTATGCAGTACCTTTGTGTATTAACACAGATGATTATGCAGTACCTTTGTGTATTAACACAGATGATTATGCAGTACCTTTGTGTATTAACATAGATGACTATGCAGTACCTTTGTATAAACACACAGATGATTATGCAGTACCTTTGTGTATTAACATAGATGACTATGCAGTACCTTTGTGTGTTAACATAGATGACTATGCAGTACCTTTGTGTATTAACATAGATGACTATGCAGTACCTTTGTGCATTAACACAGATGACTATGCAGTACCTTTGTGTATTAACACAGACTATTCAGTACCTTTGTGTAAAGACTATTCAGTGCCTTTGTGTAACTACACAAAATACTATTCAATACTTTTGTGTAAATACACAAAGGACTATTCGGTACTGTTGTGTAAATATACAGAAGGCTATTCAGTACCGTTGTGTAAGCACACAAAATACTATTCAGTACCTTTGTGTAAACACACAGACGACTATTCAGTACATTTGTGTAAACACACAAAAGAGTATTTAGTACCTTTGTGTAAACACACAACGGCTATTCGGTACCTTTGTGTAAACGCACAAAGGCTATGCGATACCTTTGTGTAAACACACAGAAGACTATTCAATACATTTGTGTAAACACACAAAAGAGTATTTAGTACCTTTGTGTAAACACACAACGGCTATTCGGTACCTTTGTGTAACGCACAAAGGCTATGCGATACCTTTGTGTAAACACACAGAAGATCATTCAGCACCTTTGTGTAAATACACAAAAGCTATTCGGTACCTCTGTGTAAATATTTATACAGAATATTGTTCAATGCCTTTGTGTAAATGTATATACATCATACTATTCAGTGCCTTTGCGTAAATATTTATATAGAATAGGCCTGTCATTCAATGTATTTGCGTAAATATTTATACATAATATTATTCAATGCCTTTGTGTAAATATTTATACATAACATTATTCAATGTCTTTGCACAAATATTTATACAGGAGATCATTCAATCTTCCTTTGTGCAAACATTCATGCTTAGGTCATTCAAACTCTTTAGGTAAATACTTATGGAAAAGATATTTCGTGTCTTTGTGTACATGCTTAATAAGAACTTTCAGTACCTTTGTGTAAATAGTTATTAAGATCTTTCAATGCCTGTGTATGAATACTTACGCAGATCATTCCATGCCTTTGTGAAAATATTTATTAAGATCCTTCAGTGCCAATGAGTAATTATTTATTGAGAAGATCTTCCATTGTCTTTGTGTAGATATTTAAGTGCATTTTTCAGTGCCTTTGTGTAAATATTTAGTAAGAGGATCTTTCAGTGCATTTGTGTAAATATTTATCAAAAAGATCTTTCAGTGCCTCTGTGTAAATATTTAGTAAGAGGATCTTTCAGTGCCTCTGTGTAAATATTTAGTAAGAGGATCTTTCAGTGCCTCTGTGTAAATATTTAGTAAGAGGATCTTTCAGTGCCTCTGTGTAAATATTTAGTAAGAGGATCTTTCAGTGCCTCTGTGTAAATATTCATAGAGAAGATCTTTCACTGCTTTTGTATTTATACAGATCATTCAATGTCTTTGTGTAAATATTTATAGAGAAGATATTTCACTGTTTTTGTGTAAATATTTATACAGATCATTCAATGTCTTTGTGTAAATATTTAGTAAGAGGATCTTTCAGTGCCTTTGTGTAAATATTCATAGAGAATATCTTTCACTGTTTTTGTGTAAATATTTATACAGATCATTCAATGTCTTTGTGTAAATATTTATAGAGAAGATCTTTCAGTGCCTTTGTGTAAATATTTATACAGAAGATTATTCCATGCCTTTAGTTTGTGTAAATATGTATACAGGAGATAATTCCATGCATTTACTTTGTTTAAATATGTATGCAGAAGACCATTCTATTCCTTACTTCGTTTAAATATTCATACAGAAGACCATTCCATGCTTTTCCGTTGTGAGATATTTATACAGAAGACCATTCCATGCCTGTGTGTACACATTTCTGCAGAAGATCTTTCCATTGTATTGTATTGTCTTGTACTTCATGTAAATATTTATACAGAAGACCATTCTATCTTTTACTTTGTGTATATTTTAAAGAGAAGACCATTCTGTACTTTTACTTTTTGTGTAAAAACATATACAGAAGACCATTCCGTACTTTTACTTTGTGTAAAAATATATACAGAAGACCATTCCGTACTTTTACTTTGTGTAAAAATATATACAGAAGACCATTCCATGCCTATACTTTGTGTACATTTTATGCAGAAGACCATTCCATGTCTTTACTTTGTGTAAATATTCATACAGAAGATAATTCCATGCCTTTATATTTATTTTGTGCAAATATTTATGCAGAAGACCATTCCATGCCTTTCCTTTGTGTAAATATTTATACAGAAGATAATTCAATGCCTTTATATTTATTTTGTGTAAATATTTATACAGAAGACCATTCCATGCCTTTCCTTTGTGTAAATATTTATGCAGAAGACCTTTCCATTGTATTGTATTGTATTGCGTTGCATTGTATTGTATTGCAGTATATTGTACTCTATTCTATTTATAGTATTGTAGTGTATACCACTTTAAGTCACGGCAGGTTTCTCTGCATGAAATTCGGACTGCTCTCCCCGGGGAGAGCGCGTCGCCACAAGAGCACCCATTTTTTCCTGTCTGCATTTGTATTATTTTTTTTCTATAGAATTTTGCCAGGGCCAACTCTCTTCTTGCCGTGGGTTCTTTTACGTGCGCAATATTAGTGTTAACACACGGGACCTCGGTTTAACATCAAGACTAGCACCCAGACCACCACTCACGGTCTAGTGGATGGGGCAAAAGTTCCGAGCTCAAACGGGGATGGAACCACAGGAGGTTTTGAACCCTAGACTTGTGGCTTTTCTTGGCAGGTGAGTTACCTCTAGACCACAGACCCTCTTCCGTGCCTGTGTGTAAACATTCAGGCAGAAAATCATTCTAAAAGGGGACCGGAGAGGTTTAGTTTATATTTTTATTTTATTCTTTTATATCGAGGGAACTGGTTGTTGAGTCTTTGAGGGTGCCCCCACGGTCGTCAGACTACGGGACAGATAGATAGATATCAAAGATAATGGAATAAGCACTTATGTGGTTTTTTACATCCATCCCCGTGTGTATGCGGTTTTTGTAAATTCTGTCATCTGTTCCCGTCGGCACACAGTTGCCTACTCTTACGACAAGCAGAACAGGATTTAACGTGTGCGCAAGATGTTCTGGTGGTTAGAACGTTCGATAACGTCAGTAACCTAAAGTGGTATAAAGGTCAAGGTGTCCTATATCCTATGTGGTCGTAGGGGAGCGAGGCATCAGAGACCTCACTTCTCTAGGGGCCAGCATATTGAGGGCGGCGCCCATCTCCTCTCCCTCACTGCTTTACCTTGCCTGAACCTAAAGAGGGCAGGTACCCATTTACAGCTGGGTGAACTGGGGGGACTGTACTGAAGCCAAAGCGCGCAAACGCTCACCCATCCACTTGGTAACCACGCTCTCTTTTGTTGTTGTTTTTAATTTTGTTGTCGGGTGTATGTTCAGCTCTTGTTAGCAAAGTGGGATTTTCTTTCCTGGCTAGTGCATGGGCTTTATCACAGTTCTTGATTAAACCATTGACGCTGGGGGCAACAGCAAAGTGAGAGGCTGTATGACCAGTGGCTTTCCCACTCATGGAATTCCACTTTACAGCTTAGTCTTTAGTGATCGACTATGACTCTCTGACTAGGAGGCTTGACTCGCACAGTTCTATGTGCTGCAGCCCTGGGGGCTGGTTGACCTTTGGAGAACATCTCCAACGCTGACTGTCCTTATGCCCTCTTGGCTGAGAGAGTGAGGATGTTCTGTGGGCAAGGCATCTCCACTATAATCAAATTTCTGCCCAATTTCCGATACAGCAGCTGCCTCCTCTGCTGTTTTGGAGGTCTTCGTCGAACACGACGGACAAACATATAATGCTTTTTCAAGACAAAGAGTATGTCAAAGAAAAAGAAGAAGTAAGTTAATTTAAAACCACCACCACCACCACCTTCACCATCTCCACCACCACCACACCACGACGATTAACATCACCATCAATGGACCGGTGGTCTAGAGGTAACGCACCTGCCTAGAAAGCGAAAAGTCCGAGTTTCAAGTGTGTGGTGGTTCGATCCCCGTTTGGGCCCGAAACTTTTGCAACCCCCCCCCCCCCCCACTAGACCATTAGTGGTGGTGGTCTGGGTGCTAGTCTTTCGGATGAGACGATAAACTGAAGTTCCGTGTGCAATAGTGATTTAGTGCTCGTAAAAGAATATCGTTATCACATTCATTATCATCATCATCGTTGTCGTCGTCGTCGTCATCATTACCGTCGTCGTTGTCGTCATAATCATCATCATCATCACCATTGTCACCATCATCATTACCATCATCATCGTCATTATCGTCATCATCATCATCATCAGCAGCAGCAGCAGCAGCAGCAGCATCGTCAGCATCATTGTCGTCGTCATCATCATCGTCGTCATCATCATCACCTCATCATCATCATCAACAACAACAACAACAGCAACAACAGCAACAGCAACAAAAACCCCAAACAGCCCACACCACACCTGCCACGTCCAAGGGTCATCTTTTATTGATCAGTGTTCTCTCTCCCAGCTGTACACTCTTCCCCCGTCATCCACAGCCGGTACCACCAGGCAGTACTGGGTCCTTCCTTAACTTGTGCTGCTTCATGGCTACATCGCTACATCGCTATCCTGACCTGGTGTGGGAGTAAGAGTCTTCTTGTCTGCTGAAGGAAGGAAGGAAGGAAGGAAGGAAGGAAGGAAGGAAGGCAGGAAGGGAGGGAGGAAGGGATGATGGAAGGAAGGAAGGAAGGGAGGGAGGAAGGAAGGAAGGAAGGAAGGAGTGAGGGAGCGAGGAGAGAGGAAGGGAGGGAGGAAGGAGGGAGGAAGAAAGGAGGGAAGGAATGAGGGAGCGAGGGAGGAAGGAAGGAAGGCGGGAGGAGGAGGAAGGGAGAGAGGAAGGAGGGAGGAGGGAAAGGAGGGAGGTAGTGAAGAAGGAAGGAAGGAAAAAGGGAGGGAGAAGGAAGGAAGGAGGAAAAGAAGGAGGGAAGGAAGAAAGGAAGGAAGGAGGGAAGAAGGGAAAGGGAAAGAAAAAGAAGGAGGGAAGGACGGAAGGAAGGAGGGAGGAAGGAAGGAAGGAAGAAAGGAAGGAAGGAGGAAAAGAAGGAAGGAAGGAAAGGAGGGAGGGAGGAAGGAGGTGTCTGTAATTTATTCTATTCACTACAAGAAGAATGGAACACAATAAAAGGAAGAGAAGGGAAAAGAAAGAAGGAAGAGAAAGAAAGAAGAAAGAAAGAAAGGAAGAAGGAAAGAAAGAAAGAAGAAGAAAAAGACAGACAGACAGAAGAAAGAAAAGAAAGAAAAAAGGAAAGAAAGAAAGACAAAAGACAAAACAGAAAGACAAAAGAAAGAAAGAAGAGAAGAAAAGAGAGAAGAAAGAAAGAAAGAAGAAAAGAATATATAAAAGAAAGAAGACAGAAAGAAAGACAAAAAGGAGAAGGGAAGGAAGGAAAGAAGGAAGATGCACAGAAACAAAAAAAGCAAGAAACTGGCAAGAAGGAAAGAACGAAAAAAAGAAAGAAAAAAGAACACCAGAAAAGAATTGAGAAGAAAGTTAAACAAAACTGATAGTAACGAATATTTCAAAGATAAAATCTTAGCAACAAAAAAACTAACGATTTACAAAGAAAAGAATTTCTTGATAACAAAAAAGACTACGATTAATCTACTATAGAATAATACAAAAAGAATGACCACACAAAAAACTATTTAATCTATCAAATCACAAAATGCCTTGTTTGCTGTGTATGTTAAACTAAAGATATCAAAAATAAACATAACCACATACTCAATGAACCAAACTGATAAACTAACGGAAACGACCCCAAAAATCAATCCAATTCTGGCTGAATAGCTTCGTATTAAAACAAACAAACGATATAAATTGACAAAATCTGAATGTTACTTTGTAAGCATGAAAAGATGTGTGGGCTGCCTTCACTACTCCGGCTCGCTGGTGTGGTGCGCCCGATTTCAGCGATAAATTGCCGTGATTAGAGTTGTATCATACACAATATGTGTCATAGTATGTATGTTTGTGTTTGGTATTGTATATAGATGGATCTACTGAATCATCAACTACGAAAATAATCAATCCATTTTCAATACAAAGTCGTTGATAACAAAAACCAACACAATATATAACAATTTGAAAGAAAAATAAACAGCAAAATCATTATGGAACTTCAGTAAACTCCTGTATTAAAATAAAAAAACGAATGATAAATTGAAAAAATCTGAATGGTATAACTATTGTAAGAAAAAGAAAAAAATGGTGGCGCTGCACTTGTGGCGACGCGCTCACCTGGCGCGGGAAGAGCAGACTGAATTTCACGCAGATAAATCTGCCGTGACTTAAAGTTGGTATACAATACAACAATATGTGTACATATATCATTATGGTTTTGTTTTTGATATATTGTATATAAAGATCTACTCAATCCAACAATCGGAAAAAAAGTCAATCCATTGTTTCTCAAGTTTGTACAAAGTGTTTTGTGATAAACAAAAAACGCAAACAAGTAATGCAAATTTGAAGGAATAAACAGTGTACATCCAAATTTCATGCTACTGGAAATTCAAAAATTCACAATTGTAGTATTTGCTACACACAAAGTAGCATCATACCCCAAAAGTGTCGAAATGTTCTTTTTGTTCACAATCATAAATACTATGCTCAGAGTTTTACACATAGGCATTATTGTTGTTGCTGTTGTTGTTGTTCGTGTGTAATGTTTCTTTCTTTGTTGTTTTACAAGATTCAGCGCTATATAAACTTTATTAAGTATTATAACTATCATGTGCAATTATTTACAGTTCAGATTTACGATTCTACTTCTTATTTCTTTTCTTTTTTTCGTTTTTCTTTCTTTCCTTCCTTCTCTCGTTCTTGTTTATGCTATTTCTTACTCACGCTTAAGAAGAACGGAATAAGTGAGCAGACAAACAAAATAATGTTTATATAATTAAAAACAACAACAACAACAACAAAAAGTTGCTAAATCAGTATACTGCAATCCTAAATCTAAAACCTTTACACAGACCCCACTACATCAGTACTGAAGAAATGCTGAATTTTGATCAAGTTAAGACCAACTGGCCCTCTGAACTTCAATTTCGAACAATGTTACCATTTTTTTTGCAATCGATAAAAATGCTTGTTGTTGTTGTTGGTTTATACTTTACAGCCCAGCAGCCGTCATGTTTATGTTAATGTTCATTGTGTAATTGATTGAGCACACCATATGCTACAAGCTTGTTGTTGATACTATGACTCCAAAAAGGTGTTTTTGGTTTCAATGTTTGTTTTCAGTATTGAATAAAAATTATTTAAACCAAAGTAAAATAAAATCCACTGAAGACTGGTTTGGAAGTCTTCAATTCAAAGTTTAACTTTTAAAAAATGAATAAGGAAATGGAAAATGATTTGAAACTAAAATTCACCTGAATTTTTTTAAGGTACATTAGAAATAAGCTTATTAAAGAAAAGTTAGCAAGATTCTGTGTGTGTGTGTGTGTGTGTGTCTGTCTGTCTGTCTGTCTGTGTCTGTGTGTGTGATGCATGTCTCTGTCTGACTGTCAGCGTACCTGTCTATTTACATTTTCATCTTCTAAAATGTTTCCTGACGTACGTTTTGATCTGAAACTTTACCCCCAAACCCAGAAGAAAATTGGAAGCCACAAAACATCTTTATCATTCCAGTTTGTGTCTCTCTGCTAAAAAATTGTCGACTCTGAAACAATCCAGTCCTCATCAACCCATCAGCAATCCAAGATGATTTGGTCCTTCAAAAACAAAGGAAAAACAATCGTTCATAATAATTATCCGCCTCCCAGTCTTTCGGTGAAGAACAGAAACGTCTTCCCCAACCCAAATCTACCACCCGGTGGGATTAAACTCCAACGGTTTCCGCTTGGGAAGTCGCTCAGATAAACGTCGACGATTCACTCGCCGGGATAAAAGGCTTCGTTTCCCGGTCTCCGGCCACTCGGGACTTTCCGGAGCCAGTTTGACGTCATCGGACACTTCGGGCATCTTCGGCGCGAACTCGTCTCCGAGGAGTTCCGATTCCTCGTACTTGGCGAGCAGACCTCGGAGAAGGGACAGGGTGTCCAAAGATTCGGCCATGCTGTCTACAGATCTCTTCCGCCTCCAGCCTGTAGGGTTAAACTTGGGAGCCAGGCGTTTTTCATGGCCGCGGATTCTCCGTACTCCATCCAGAAACATCCCTCGCAGTTTGGAGGCTACAGCTGGAAGGGTACGGGAGGAGGGACGAGGAGG
>CM054165.1:1041537-1059037 GCA_028751875.1 Rapana venosa | reverse complement strand
TTATAATGAATTTTTCTTTTAATTTCACATGCAGAGAAGGAGAGAGACAGAGACAGAGGGACAGAGAGAGAAACAGACAGACAGATACACACAGAGAAAGAAAGAGACAGAGACAGACAACAAGAGAAACAGACAGACAGACAGACAGAAAAAGGTGGAGAAATGAAGAGACAGACAGACAGAGACATGGACAGAGAGCCAGAGACAGAGACACAGACAAATACACACATAAAAAGAGAAAGAGACAGACAACAAGACAGACAGACAGACCCTCAGGAACACAGACAGACAGACAGACAGAGGTAGAGAAAGGAAGAGGGACACACAGAAAGAGAATGAAGAAGAACAGAAAAAAACGATTGCAGTTGTTGCTACACTACTGTAATATGATGAAGAAACTTAGAATACTGCTTTGGCGGCGAAGGGGGGGGGGGGGGGGGAGGAGGGGGAGTGAGCGGAGAGGAGGGGGGAGGAAGGGGGTGTTCGAGTTTTCTATTCTAAGCTTAACCTATCTAGAAAAGGCGGGAGAGATAGAGATAGAGAGAGACACAGACAGAGGCAGACAGACAGAGAGAGACAGAGAGAGAGAGAGAGACAGAGAGAGACAGAGAGAGACAGAGATTCAAAGAGAGAGAGACAGACAGACAGAAACAGACAGACAGAGGCAGAGAGACAGAGAGAGACAGAGAGCCAAAGAGAGAGAGACAGACAGAAACAGACAGACAGAAACAGACAGACAGAGAGAAAAATAGAGAAACAAAGGCTGAGATACAGTAACAGACAGACAGACAGAGACACAGAGAGAGGGAGACACAGAGAGAGGGAGACAGAGACAGAGAGAGAGACACAGAGAAAGACACAGAGACAGGGAGAGACAGAGAGACAGACAGAGAGACAGAGAGAGAAACAGACAGACAGAAGAAGAGATAGAGAGAGAAAGAGAGAGAGAGAGAGAGAGAGAGAGAGAGGACAGACAGACAGACAGACAGGACAGAGACAGAGAAGAGACAGAGAGACAGACAGGAGAGAAACACAGACAGACAGACAGACAGACAGAGACAGAGGCAGAGGCAGAGAGAAGGGACAAAACGATTACAGTTTTGTTTGACTACTGTAATGAAATAAACTTATAATGAATTTTTCTTTTAATTTCACTGCAGAGAGTGAGAGAGCAGAGACAGAGAGACAGAGAGAAACAGGCAGACAGATACACACAGAGAAAGAAAGAGACAGAGACAGACAACAAGAGAAACAGACAGACAGACAGACAGAAAAAGGTGGAGAAATGAAGAGACAGACAGACAGAGACATGGACAGAAAGCCAGAGCAGAGACACAGACAAATACAGAAGAAAAAGAGAAAGAGACAGAAACAAGACAGACAGACAGACCCTCAGGAACACAGACAGACAGATAGACAGACAGAAACACACAGACAGACAGACAGACAGAGGTAGAGAAATGAAGAGGGACACACAGAAAGAGAATGAAGAAGAACAGTAAAAACGATTGCAGTTGTTGCTCCACTACTGTAATGGGATGAAGAAACTTAGAATACTGCTGTTGGTGCGGGGAGTGGGGGGGGGGGGGGGGGGAGGAGGGGGAGTGAGCTGAGAGGAGGGGGGGGGAGGAGGGGGATGTTCGAGTTTTCTATTCTTAACTTAACCTATCTAGAAAAGGGGGGAGAGAGAGAGAGAGGAGAGAGAGAGAGCGAGAGGAGAGAGAGAAGAAGAAGAGCAGAGAGAAACAGAGAGGAGACAGAGAGCAGAGACAGACAGACGACAGAGAAAAAACAGAGAGAGAGAGAGACAGACAGACAGACAGAAAAAAACAGAGAGAGAGAGAGACAGAAACGAGAAGAACAGAGGATAGACAGATAGTCAGAGCAGAAACACAGACAGACAGAGAAAACCAGAGAGAGAGAGAGAGAGACAGAGAGAGACAGAGAGAGACAGACAGAGAGACAGACAGAGAAGAACCAGAGAGAGAGGAGAGAGAGAAAGAGAGAGAAGAGGGAGAAAAAAGAAGAGAGAGAGAGACAGAGGGAGACAGAGACAAAGCAGAGAGAAGGGACAAAACGATTAAAGTTTTGTTTGACAACTTTAGTGAATTAAACTTATACTGCTTTTTTCTTTTAATTTCAGCTGCAGAGAGACAGACAGAGAGACAGAGACAGAGATACAACACACACAGACAGAGACACAGAGAGAGACAGACAGAGACAAGACAGATAGACAGAGACACAGAGAAAACAGACAAGACAGACAGACAGACAGAGACAACAGACACACAGAGACAGAGAGAAGACAGACAGACAGACAGAGGACAGAGAGACAGACAGACACAAAGAGAGACAGAGACAGACAGAAAGAGACAGACAGACAGAGATAGAGGCAGAGAGACAGACAGAGAACAGAGAGTGAGACAGAGACAGAGACAGAGAGACACAGACAGGCAGAGAGATAGAATGTAAATGAATTTTATTACCGTTAAGCTATACAGGTCATACAGCAAGCAATACAGTAATACCGACAGAGAGATAGAGAGAGAGATAGATAGAGACAGAGATGGAGACAAAGAAACTGACAGACAGACAGAGACAAAGAGACAGAGATAGAGAGACAACAGAGACAAAGAGACAGAGATAGAGAGAAAACGGTTGAAGTTTTTGTTTGACTTCAGTAATGAGACAAACAAACTTATAATGCTGCTTTAGGAGAGGGTTTTTTCTTTTCCTTTCTTCTTCTTCTTCTTCTTTTTAAACTTCATCTGAAAAGAAAAGATAAAAATACAGAAAGGAAGGGAAGGAGAAGATCGGGGGGGGGGGGGGGGGGGGGGGGGAGGAAGAGGGGGGGGGGTGTAAGTGATTGGATTTTAATTTGACGACAGTCAAGAGAGAAATAGTCTTCCATCTGTGACGTTTTAAAATTAAAATTTGCACACACACAAAATGGAAAGGAAGAAAATGAGAGAGGGAAAAGATGCAAAAAGGGGTACTGGAAGAGAGAGAGAGAGAGAGAGAGAGAGAGAGAGAGAGAGAGAGAGAGAGAGACAGACAGACAGACAGACAGACAGACAGACAGACAGACAGACAGACAGACAATCTGACTGACAATCTGACAGACAGAGAGGGAAAGAGGCATACAGACAGACAGAGGTAGAGGTAGGCAGACAGACAGACAGACAGACATAAAGGCAGACAGAAAGACAAGCAGACAGACAGACAATCAGACAGAGAGAGACAGGGGCAGACAGATAGACAGACATAGAGACAGGCAGAGAGAGACAGAGGCAGATAGACAGACAGTTGGAGACAGAATCAGCCAGCCAGCCGGGCAGACAGGCAGACAGACAGACAGACAGACAGGCAGACAGGCAGACAGACAGACAGACAGGCAGACAGACAGACAAACAGACAGGCAGGCAGACAGACAGGCAGACAGGCAGACAGGCAGACAGGCAGACAGACAGACAAACAGACAAACAGACAGGCAGACAGGCAGACAGGCAGACAGAAAGACAGACAGACATACAAACAGATTGGCAGACAGGCAGACAGACATACAGACATACAAACAGACAGGCAGACAGGCAAACAGACAGGCAAACAGACAGGCAGACAGGCAGACAGGCAGACAAACAGACAGAGACAAAGGCAGGCAGACAGACAGAGAGATACAGATGCAGACAGACAAGCAGACAGACAGAGACAGAGCCAGCCAGCCAGCCAGCCAGCCAGACAGACAGACAGACAGACACTCAGACAGATAGAGATAAGATACAGACAGACCGACAGACAGGCGCGTCACGCGTGTATGTGCGTGCGTACATAATACCAATGCGGGTGCGTTTGTGCCTGCATGCGTGTTTATGTGCGTGCATCCGTGCACGTACGTGTATGCGTGTATGCTTGTGTGCGTGTGTGTGTGTGTGTGTATGTGTGTGTGTGTGCGTGTGTGTGTGCATGTGTGTGCGTGCGTGCGTGCGTGTGTGTGTGCGCGCGTTTGTGTGTGCGTGCGTGCGTGCGTGTGAGTGCGTGTGTGAGTGTGTGGTGTGTGTGTGTGGTGTGTGTGTGTGTGTGTGTGTGTGTGTGGTGTGTGTGTGTGTGTGTGTGTGTGTGTGTGTGTGTGTGTGTGTGTGTGTGTGTGTGTTTTCTCTGCCAGTCAATGGCACTGTGAGTCAACACAGAGCGAAAGTCAAGTTCATAAATCAGTCTGCGGTCTTTGCTGAGAGAGTTGTAAATAAGACTTTGTCTTGAGTCTTCTCTGACTGACTGACTGACTGACTGACTGACTGACTGACTGACTGACTGACTGGCTGACTGACTGACTGACTGGACTGACTGACTGACTGGCTGGCTGGTTGACTGGCTGACTGACTGGCTGACTGACTGACTGACTGGCTGGCTGACTGACTGGTTGGCTGGTTGACTGGCTGACTGACTGGCTGACTGACTGACTGACTGGCTGGCTGGATGGTTGACTGGCTGATTGGCTGGCTGACTGATTGGCTGACTGGCTGACTGATTGGCTGACTGGCTGACTGACTGACTGGCTGGATGGTTGACTGACTGACTGACTGACTGACTGACTGACTGGCTGACAGACTGATTGACTGACTAACTAACTGACTGACTGACTGGCTGACTGACTGACTGAACTGACTAACTGACTGGCTGACTGGCTGACTGGCAGACTGACTGACTGACTGACTGGCTGGCTGACTGACTGACTGACTGATTTTTTTAACTCCTTGGGAAGTCGGTAGGACACTACACTGAATTGTCCAGGCATGAACGAGCTAAGCGTGGCGAAGCCCATCCTTTTGCAAGTAGTAGCGTGCATGCTAGGTATGATCATGTCATCCACCCCATCAGCCACAGAGGACAGCTCTTCCACTTTAGTTAGTTAGTTAGTTAGCTAGCTAGTTAGTTAGTTAGTTAGAGTTATCTGTTGATTTATTTATCTATTCATTTATCTATTTATTTTATTGATCTATTCATTCATTTATATATCCATTTATTTATTTATCTTTTCAATTATCTCTTCGCTAATATTTATATATTCATCTATTCACTAACTTTATTTATTCATTTATTTATTTATCTATTCGTTAATTCATTTATCTAGATTCGTTTATTTATCTATTTATCTATACGCTCATTCATTTATTTATCTATTCATTCATTTTATTATTTTTATGTATTCATTCATTCAGTTACTGCACATCTGACTACACAGATTCAAGTCATCACCGAGACGCCCCTTCGAGGGAATTTTGCCCCCTGGAGCTAATTTATTGGTGGGCAAAAACGGTTGCATACGCAAAATTTTAGCCAATGGTGAGCTTCGGACCTCAACGTCGAAACAAACAGAAAATTGTTAGTACAAGTATTGGGTGTTGCAGTAGTAGTCGCTCTTTCTGTTTCTGGTCCATCCACCTGGAATGACCTCCCTCTTTCACTTCGCCATAAGCCTTCATTTGATCTCTTCAAATCCAGCCTCAAAACACACTTATTTTCTACCTGAGACCTTTCCCTCACATCCGTCCCTACTTTTCAACAGCATTCTTCATCTCCTTAGTGTGTTTGCGGTGTGTGTGTGTGTGTGTGTGTGTGTGTGTGTGTGTGTGTGTGTGTGTGTGTGTGTGTGTGTGTGTGTGTGTGTGTGTGTGTGTGTGCGTGCGTATGTGTGCGTATGTGCGCGCGCATGCATAAATTTGAAATTTGTTATTCATCATATTTGAGGAAAGTTGCATGCGTGTAAATGATTTGAGAGCAAGCGCTTCGATTTGTTTGTTTTACAATATTCAGCGCTATATAAATTCCATATAGTAGTAGTAGTAGTAGTAGCAGCAGCAGCAGCAGCAGCAGCAGCAGCAGCAGCAGCAGCAGCAGCAGCAGCCAGCAGCAGCAGCAGCAATGGTAGTAGTAGTAGCAGCAGCAGCAGCAGTAGCAGCAGCAGCAGCAGCATCAGTAGCAGCAAGCAGCAGCAGCAGTAGTAGCAGCAGCGGCAGCAGCAGTAGCAGCAGTAGCAGCAGCAGTAATAGCAGCAGCAGCAGCAGCAGTAGTAGTAGTAGTAGTAGTAGTAGTAGTAGTAGTAGCAGCAGCAGCAGCAGCAGCAGCAGCAGCAGCAGCAGCAGCAGCAATAGTAGCAGCAGTAGTAGCAGCAGCAGTAGCAGCAGCAGCAGCAGCAGCAATAGTAGCAGCAGTAGTAGCAGCAGCAGCAGCAGTAGTAGTAGTAGCAGCTGCAGCAGCAGCAACAGCAGTAGCAGAAGGAGCAGTAGCAGTAGCAGCAGCAGCAGCAGTAGCAGCAGCAGTAGCAGCAGCAGCAGTAGCAGCAGCAGTAGCAGCAGCAGCAGCAGTAGCAGCAGTATCATTATCATCATCATTATTTATTCCTTCCTGGGCTACAGCTCCGAGGTTCACCAATGATGAGATTTTTTGTGTACGCCCCCGTGTTTTAATCACCCTGAAGGTAGCCACATTCAGGCTTCGGGATTAATCACTATCACTAATGTTCATTATCCCATATGATCACAAGACTTGTCCTTTCATGCGTTTGAGATTTCTTTTCATTTTTCATTCTTTCCAGATAGATAGGTTAATTGTTTTTGTCGTTCCTTGTTTTCTATTTTGTTTCATTTGCGTGTGAATAATTGGTTAGCGGATAAGCTGCTTGCTTGGTTAGGTGGTTGGTTAAGTGGTAGGTTGGTTGGTTAGTTGGTTGGTAGGTTGGTTGGTTAGATGGTTGGTTGGTTAGATGGTAGGTTAGTTGCTTGCTTAGGTGGTAAGTTGGTTGGTTGGTGAGGTGGTAGGTAGGTTGGTTGGTAGGTTGCTTGTTGGCCTAGGTGGGTGGTTGGTTAGGTGGTAGGTTGGTTATCAGACACAAGGGGACCCCAGTGTACTTACAAGTCAGGACTCGTCAGAAGATGATGACTTTCCTATCCTTCGTGAAGAGGTTGAGGCAGCAATCAAATCACTGAAAAATGGGAAAGCTGCAGGCATTGACAACATCCCAGCAGAGCTGATCAAATACAGGGGGATCGGGGGGATGGGGGGGGGGGGGGTCACAGACATCCTCACAAGAATTTGCAACAAGATCTGGCAGACTGGAGAGTGGCCAACACCTTGGACCCAATCACTCATCATCATGCTCCCCAAGAAAGGCAATCTACAGCAATGCCAAAACTATCGAACGATCAGCCTCATAAGCCATGCCAGTAAAGTGATGTTAAAAGTCATCTTGAACAGACTAAAGCCACGGGCAGAAAAGATCATCGCTGAAGAACAGGCAGGCTTCCGCCCAAACAGAAGCACCACAGAACAAATATTCAACCTGCGAGTTCTGTGCGAGAAATACAGCCAGCACCAACAGAAACTATACCACGTCTTCATAGACTTCAAAAAGGCGTTTGACCGTGTATGGCACGACGCATTATGGGCTACGATGAAGAAATACAACATGGGACAAAAGATCACTCGGACCATCAAAGAGCTATACACAAAAGCCAACACTGTTTAATGTCTTCCTTGAGCGCATAATGACTGATACCTTAGAAGATCACACTGGCACAGTCAGTTTTGGAGGGCGGATAATCACCAACCTCAGGTTTGCTGATGACATCAACAGACTGGCAGGAAACGAACAGGAACTAGCCAACCTAGTGTACCACCTGGACAAAACATCCTCCAGATATGGCATGGAGATCAGTGCCGAGAAAACAAAACTCATGACAAACAGTGCCCAGCCAATCACTTCCAAGATCAAAGTCAGTGGAAAAGAACTTGAGTTTGTAGATCACTTCAAGTACCTTGGAGCTATTATTAGTGAAGAAGGTTCAAAAACCGAAATCCTCGCAAGAGCTGCACAAACAATAGCAGCAATGGCAAAGCTCAAGACTATCTGGAAAGACCGAAACATCTCTCTCAGGACCAAGGTCAAGCTACTGCATGCACTAGTCATCTCTCTCTCTCATGGTTAGGTCGTTGGTTAGATGGTTGGTTGGTTAGGTGGTTGGTTAGGTCCGTGCCTAGTTAGGTGGTAGGTGTATTGGTTGGCTGGTTGCTTGGTTTACTGGTTGTTTTTGAAGTGAGTGCTTAGATGAGGAGAGAGAGAGAGAGAGAGAGAGAGAGAGAGAGAGAGAGAGAGCGAGAGAGCGTGTGTGTGTGTGTGGGGGGGGGGGGTGGTTACTTACTATTCTAAAAAAATTGAAATTTCTGTTCCCACTAAGCAAAGAAATGACGTCTTGCATTGTTTGATCTGTAAATACCTTTTTTCCAACGACCATTGGAAACATGTGTATATAGTACTTTCTTTGATTGCACGACTGTATGAGAGATATCTACAGACAGACAGACAGAGAGACAGACTAGTAAACGATCAGGCCGGCAGGTAAGCAGACAGACTGACCAACAGACAGACAGACAGACAGACACACACACAACACAGATACATTAAGGCACTACTATAATATTAACTGACTAAGCTTATTTTCTATCATTTCCACATACTGTTATTCTGGGATTTTATAGACAGACCCGGAGAATGCATACAAATTAGACAGACAAATGGACAGACAGACAGACAGACAGACAGACTTACCCGCTGATATCTTACCTCTGATGAAACCTAATTTACATACTTTTTTGTTTGTTTGCTGTGTGTGTGTGTGCGTGCTTGTGTGTGTGTATGAGTGTGTGGTGTGTGTGATAGAGAGAGAGCGAGCGAGAGAGAGAGAGCGAGAGAGAGAGAGAGAGAGAGAGAGAGAGAGGGAGAGGAGTGAAGGAAGGAGAGAGAGAGAGAGAGAGAGAGAGAGAGAGAGAGAGAGAGAGAGAAGAGAGAGAGAGGAGAGAGAATTTGCAGTATACTTTGTTTTTGTCTTTGTTTTTCTTATTGATACATGTTCTTGTTATGGGTTGTCGTAATACTGTTGTCATCAAATATTATTGATAAAGTTACTTTTGTCCCTAGATAGATGGCTTGATAAAAAAAAGAAAAAAAGAAATGCAGTGCTTATGCAATGTACCATCTCGAAAAAAAAATTTGACTTGACTTGACAAACAGACAAACAGACAGACAGATAGACATACATACAGACGGACGGACGGACGGACAAACAGACAGGCCCACTTCTATATCACCACTAACGAAGCCTGCTTTTCATTTTGCCAAAGTACTTTCTACATGCTACTATATTAAACTGCTTTAGGTTTGATGGACAGACAGTCACACAAACAGACTTACTGTAAGACAGACATACAGACAGAGAGGAACACAGTCACTCAGAAAGACAGACAGACAGACAGAGAAGAACACAGTCACTCAGACAGACAGACAGACAAACAGACAGACAGAGAAAAAAACAGTCACTCACTCAGACAAACAGACAGATGACAGGTAGATGGACAGGCAGACTAACTCACTAACATCTATGCTATCACTACCTAAACCGATTTTCACTGTCACCTATCCCATAGCGCCGTGGACCGTGGGGGCACCACTGAAGATTTTGCAACCAGCTTCCTCCACTCCCCGCGGTCCTCTGCTTTCCGTAGCAAATCGTTCCACTCAAGGCCAATCCACTCTCTGATGTTGTCTTCCCATCGTTTTCTCTGTCTGCCTCTTCGTCTCCCTCCTTGTACTGTTTCCTGTAGGACAGTCTTGGCCAGTCCAGATGCTCGTGTGACGTTCCTATACTACTTTAGTTTGCGTTTTTTCACTGAAGTCAGGAGCTCTTCATATGGTCCGATTGGTGTTTTCAAGTCTGGTTTTCACTTCATCATAGTGATGTGATTTCTGTATGAGATACCAAGGCCTATTTTACATGTTGCCAACATACCTGCAACATACCGCCATTGAACTGCTTTGGTTGGGACAGACATTTACGGATACAGGCTTATTTATTCATTCGGTTTTTTCACTGTTTATTTATCTAGTTGTGTGTATGTATCTATGTATGGATGTATGGATGAATGGATGGATGTATGCATGCATGCATGTATGTATATATGTATGTATGTATGTATGTATGTATGTATGTTGTATGTATGTATGTATGTATGTATTTCTTTATTTGTTTATTTACTCATTGTTTTATCAACCTATTCACTATTTATTCATTTTTTTACGTCGAGGACAAAGAACAGGCACTCATGTGCTTTTCTTTCTTACATCCATTCCCTCTGTGCATGCAGTTTTATACACTTCGACATCCGTTCCACCGGCATACAATAGCCCTACTCTTCCGAAAAGCGGAACAGGTATCAATGTGTGCGCAAGATATAAAATAAGAGATAATAATGTTTTTGAAATGAATTGAATTGAAGATGCTCTGCGTGCGTTTGCACATAGGGCCTCGGTTTATAGTTTCATCCAAAGAACTTACTGACAGACAGACAGACATATAGACAGAAAAAACAATCAATCAATCAGAAGGACAGACTGACAAACAAACAGACACACGGGCAGGTAAAGGTGTCCCATAACCTATGTGGTCGTAGGGGAGCGAGGCATCAGAGACCTCATTTCTCTAAGGGCCAGCATATTGAGGGCGGCGCCCATCTCCTCTCCCTCGCTGCTTTACCTTCCCTGACCCTAAAGAGGGCAGGTACCCATTTACAGCTGGGTAAACTGGGGGGACTGTACTGAAGCCAAGGCACGCAAACAGTCACCCATCCAAGTGGAAACCACGCTCGATGCTGCTTAACCTTGGCTGGGGGAAAGCGAGTGCTGTGACCACTGAGCTGTCCCGTGCCCTGAGCAGATTGCCCCACTAAAGCCTTGTCAGTGACGAAGCTTATTAACTTTGCATTTCGCCGAACCGCTTCCACCATACTAGCCTTTGGAATGCTTGCGTTCAGAGCGGCCCTGAGGCTGATCCAGAAAGACTATAAGAAAAAACCAACAACAGTTAAGCATCGGTTGGACAATTGCCTTTATTCCATGCAGAGAACTGGAAGAATGGGGAAAATCTTGGGTGGGGGGATGGGGGGGGGGGGGGGGAACCATGAGTCAAAACTAGCCTAGTGGTTTGAAGTATTGGGCAGAAGCTGTAGGTAGGGGTTTGAATCTACTTTGTGTCCGTTGAAGAGGTTTTTGTGGGATTTTTATTTTGCATAGAGTTTATATTTCGTTGAAATTTTATTGTCTGACATTTATATCTCCCCACGACGCCACAGAGTACAAGCGGAAGGAAAAAGTAAAGTAAATAAGTAAGTATAGTTATATTTATTGTCTGTTTATCTGTCGATTACTATGTCCAGTTTAAGATTACCTATTGTGCAGGCTGTGTTTGTAAATACATTGTTTGTATGGGTACCTGCCTCTTTAGGGTCAGGGAAGGTAAAGCAGCGAGGAAGAAGAGATGGGTGCCGCCCTCAATATGCTGGCCCCTAGAGAAGCTGAGGTCTCTGACACCTCGCTCCCCTACGACCTTATAGGTTATGGGACATCTTTTCCTTATCTATGTATTACTACGTTTATTGTCTATTTATCTCTGTGTTACTACGTTTATTGTCTATTTATCTCTGTGTTACTACGTTTATTGTCTATTTATCTCTATATTACTATGTCTCTCTCTCTCTCTCCTCTCTCTCCTCTCTCTCTCTCTCTCTCTCATCCCTTGGTCGGGACGACCGTTGGGGTACCCGCACGGACGCTGCAAGTGGACCGCCAAATCGTTCTGTCCTGGGCTGTTTTCAGGAGGTTTGGTACAGTGAGGCCGGTCCACTCCTTGATGTTGGATATCCAGCTTTTGCGTGGTCGTCCCTGCCTCCTTGCTCCTTCCACCATTCCCTGCAGGACTATCTTTGACAGGCTGTTATGCCTTGTTGTGTGGCCAAACCACTTCAGTTTCCTCCGTTTGGCTGTATCTAGCAATGGTTCTTGTTTGCTAGCCAGTGCCTCGATCTGCTGCCAGACGTAGTCATTGGTTTTGCGGTCTCTGTAGGTGATGTTCAGGATCCGCCTGAGGCACTTCATCTCAAAGGCTTGAATGCGACGTTCTAAATCGGCAGTAAGTGTCCATGCTTCACAGCTGTACAAGGCAATGGATGTGACGAGTGCCTTGTAGAGTCTGACCTTAGTATGGGTTCTGATGTTGTGGTTTCTCCACACTTTCGCCAGCTTAGTCATGGAGGAGAGTGCCACATTAAGTCTGATCTTCACCTCTTGTGTGCTCGTGCCTTCTTTGGTGATGACTGCTCCAAGGTACTTGAAAGTTTCCACCTCCTCTAGTGTCTCGCCACTCATCTTGATGCTGGTGGGAGTGGTCGGTGTGGTACTGTTCACTAGGATCTTGCTCTTTTCCGTGCTGATCTCCATACCGTGGGCATTGGCTGATGTCTAGTTCAGCATTATCTATTGTACCGGCGTTATAAGTATATTGGCCATTTTCTAAAAGATGTAGACTCTTATACTTATGTAATTTGTCTATGCTCTTGCTCTTCTACAAAAAGAATCAGGCACATATTGGATCATGTCTAGCAGATAGAGCTCTCGTTATTGAAACCATTACACTCTGATTGTTATTTTTATGTTAGTCGTTTGTTTATTTTCAACATTAGATAGGAGGTTTCTTGTTAAATCTTCATATAGTAAACAAACATCAAGCAAAGGATGCTTGTTTTCTCTCTCTGTGCGCGGGCGTGGGCGTGGGCGTGTGTGTGTGTGTGTGTGTGTTTCGTGCTTATGTGTGTCAAGTCAAGTCAATTTTTTATTTATTTTCAGGTGGTACATTGAATAAGCAATGCATTGCTTTTTTTCATCAAGCCATCTGTCTAAGAACAAATTTCTTAATGATAATACTGAATTACTACATTATTGCAACCTTTACCAATAAATTGTACTAGCAAAAAGAGGAAAACCAATAAAATAATACATTGGAAAATACAAATTACACACACATACATACACACGCACACACACACACACATATACACACGAACACACACACTCATACACACATACGCGCGTGCGCGCACGCGCACGCACGCACACATTTAAGTAAAGAATGTTTTAAGAATTAAATAAAGTAAAAACCATAAAACGTCAAACAAACAAATTACTTCACCTACTATATCATCCATTCTTTCACGTTCATACTTGAGAAAATAAAAACAATATTGACAATATTGCCTGCAATGACATCCCTCCTCTCATCCGCCACCCACGCAAAGCTTATACTCTTCAAGTAGCGCTTTTTAAGTATAATATATTCACACAATAACTGTCAAACAAGCAAAATTCAGTTAAATAAGTCAATGATAGTGATAATGATGATAGAGATACAATAATAAAGTTAGACTCATCACCATGAGACAACAATATAGCAAAATTAATAATTCCCATCACCATGAGATAACAACATAACAATAACAACAAAAAAGCGATGGAAAAGATGGGGAGAGGGGGGTGGGGCGGTGGGAGGGAGGGGGTATCAGTGGGGAAGGGGAAAACACATTCAACCAAATAGAAAAATGATAATAAACAGACAATTATTCAAACTAATAAATCCCCTACACAATACAAACATAAAAAGCCCATAATCAAATGGACTATCAAAGTAAAACAATATCGCTTATAACAGTACTAATAATCTCATCTCTAACTGCAATAAAAACAACATCCACGATTAAAACCTATTGAATTGGACAAGAAGAAAGGCATGAGAGAGAGAGAGAGAGAGAGAGAGAGAGAGAGAGAGAGAGAGAGAGAGAGAGAGAGAGAGAGAGAGAGAGAGAGAGAGAGAAGATAACGATAACGATAACGATAACGATATTTTATTCAAGAAAGGCCATAGCCCCATTTGAAGGGGTTTACAAAATGACATATATATAATAATGTTATACTCAAGCACACAAACATCTGTATCCAACTAAATACAATTTAGTACAAACACACCATGTTACAGTGTTTTCTGTGTTATGAGATCAAACTACTTCTTTTCAAAGACTTGTAGATATACATAGCAAGATTTTTCATGACATTTTCATTTTTGGAAGACAGGAGCAAAATCATTCTAAAGTGAGCTGGTCTGCGATAATATTTCTCAGGAATATAGTCTCTTCTTAAGTCATCTAGTGCTGAACAAGAAAAAATGAAATGGACTTCATCCTCTTCATCAAGTCTACACATAGGACATATCAAGTTTTTCGCACCTTTTCTATATCTTTGACTATGAACTGTTATTTATTTCAGAGACACCAAATCTAAATTTAGTCAGCGCACATCTAATAAACTTGTTTACATTCATTTCAATATATGGTTCTGTAAGGTTATTTATTTTCAAAAGCTTATACAATGAAAATCGATCGCTATTCTCAATATGACTGGTCCATTCTTGCCACCTGCAATCTATTATGCGCTGTTTAAAACAAATCAAAAAACTTTTGATACAACCTACGCCCTGATTATTCCACACACATGAAAACCCATAACTATCTAAACACTTGCGGATATTTGTTGCCCAAGTTATCTTACCTCTGCTGTCTAGATCAACTAGTGTTTTATAAGCTTGGGCAGGTAGTCTCCCTTCATGCATACTGACTAATTTTAACCAATATTTAATACACTTAATATACGAGTTTAAATGTATTGGAAATCTTCCAAGGTCACCATAAAGTAAATCATTTGGAGTTCTTTTATCAACAAACAAAAAACGCTTCATGGCAAAACAATGTAACTTTTTCAATTTTGAGAGAGAGAGAGAGAGAGAGAGAGAGAGAGAGAGAGAGAGAGAGAGAGAGAGAGAGAATGACAAATTCTTTTATTTCGAGGATAATGAATAAGCACACATGTGCTTTTTTACATCCAGTCCCCGCCCGTTAGGGATACATCTTAATAATAATAACCCAATACTTATACAGTCTCGCAATAAAAACAAGGGGAATTAACCCTTTTCAAAACAGCTCCCCCCAACAACCCTCCCCCCCCCCCAAAGCAAGCAATTAAAAGAAAATCCTAAGAATACCCCACCCCTACCCCCACCCCCCAAAAAACCCTAACCAAAACAAACAAACAAACAAAAGAGAAGGAAAAACCAAACCAACAAAAGATGATAAAAAAGAGAAAAACAGACAAACAACAACAACAAGAACAAGAGCTACAACAAAGCCAAGAAAAATAACACAACCAAACTTAATAAGTCATAAAGATAAACATCTACACATTGTCAAATGGTACACATACTTGTTACACATAATTATAAGATATTGAAATAGGGCACTCATTAAAACTTAAGTACAGAGGCAAGTCCAATAAAGTATTGAAAATATAAAAATATGAATCCTTCATCAGGATATACTATGACTATAAGCAGGACGATAAAAGGTGAGAGAGAGAGAGACAGAGACAGAGAGTGTGTGTGTGTGTGTATTTCAGAGATAATATCCAATATATAAATCCCAAAACAGTATGCGATCCCATCAACACTCATTTTAGATTATACTCGTTTCAAATTATATGTCATGATAATGAAATAAATTTAATACCCATACATCCACACAATAAAAACAAGAAACAAACCAAGAAGAAATTAAAAACTACACAGTCGTTTAGGGAGAGAATATGGGTGGGTGAGTGAGTGAGTATGTGTGTGTTTGTGTGTGTGTGTGTGTGTGTGTGTGTGTGTGTGTGTGTGTGTGTGTGTGTGTGTGTGTGTGTGTGTGTGTTTGAGCGTGTGTGTGTGGTGTGTGTGTGGTGTGTGTGTGTGTGTGTGTGTGTGTTTGAGTGTGTGTGTGGGGGGTGGGGGTGGGGGGGTGTTTCAGGGATAATACTAAATATGTAATACTCACATAGCACACGATCAACACAAACACTTTTAAATATGTTCATGCAAATTGAATGTCATGGTAATAAAATAAGTGCAATACCCATACACTCTCATAATAAAGAGGGGGAAAAAGCCAATAAAGTCATAAAAAGAACATCTACACATTGTAAGTAATAGAAACAAATTCTTTTTTCCAGGATAATGAATAAGTATTCATGTTCTTTTTTACATCCAGTCCCCGCCCATGGGGTCACATTTAAAAATGCACTCAGTACTCATACTTTCAAGCAGAAGAAGCAAAGGGAAAAAAAAACTTTTTTAAAGGAAAAGAGAGAAGAAGAAAAAAAAACAAACAAACAAACAAACAACCCCAGACGAGCAAAAGACAAAACATACCCCAGAACCACCCCCCCCCCAAAAAAAAAAAAAAAAAAAAAAGCAAAAAAAAAAACCAAAACAAAAAGAAAACAACAAACAAACAAAAAAAAGAAAAAGAAAAAAAAAGAAAAAAAAAAAAAACCAACAACAACAACAACAAAAAGCAGACAAAAACACCCTTCCAAATAAACAAACAAAAAACGAGAAAAAAAAAACATCAAACAAACAAATGAGAAAAAAAAAACAAAAAAGAGAGAGCGAGAGAGAGAGAGAGAGAGAGAGAGAGAGAGAGAGAGAGAGAGAGAGAGAGAGAGAGAGCGAGAGAGCGAGAGAGAGAGAGAGAGAGAGAGAGAGAGAGAGAGATATGTTACAATATCTAGCTATCAGGTCTACTATTTTGTTTTCTCCTTTCCATGTTGTTTTAAAATGTGTAGATTGTACACGAGCTTATATAGATTAGTCTTACTTTTTTGCTTGATAAGAGTGCCTCTTTCCCGCCTTCCCCTCCATCCACACATATACAGCGTGTGAATGTAGAATTTCCAGTCACAGTAAAACATTCTTGAAATTTATTTAAGAAATACAGGAAGTGCTGATTAATTTAAGTATGGTTGATTTGCCTTATAAGTTAATTTCTAGGAATTTGTGATTTAAATGGCTTTTTAGCTGTGTCTTGAACTGATTTTTGTTTTTGATACATTTTAATCGTTTTGGAAGCTTGTTTCATAAATCACTACTTGCTTATAAGAAGCTTGTTTTGTAAAGATTATTTCTTGGTCTCGAAATTGCTAGTAGATGATTATGTCTGTGTTCGTTGACTTTGAAGCTATTGGTGATTTTTGGATGGACATTTCCATTGACAACTTTCTGGACAAAGAGAGGTTTATTTAGATAAAGTCTGTCTTTGAAGGTTAAATATTTGTTTGCTTATAATCGTTGATGGTTAGAGAGCTTGATTTTAATAGAACAAGTTTCAGTGCTCTTGTATATAATCGATGAATTAATTCTAAATTTGTTTCACTGCAGCTGTCCCATAGAGATGAAGCATAGTCAACTGTAGGGAAACTATGTCCACAAAAAAAGAGTTTGCGATAGTGGTTATTCAGAAAATGTTTTATTTTTGATAACTGAAGTAGCTTGTAAGCGAGAGTTTTCCTATCGCCATCACGTGGTCAGTCCAAGTAAGATTTTTGTCAATAATTACACCCAGAATTCTGTGGGAGTCAACTTCTTCAATTACTCTTTTACCTATCAACAGAGGCTGGAATTTATCTTTCATTTTTTGTCTCTTTAGTCTTGTTAGTACATACATACACTTAGTTTTTTTGTGTATTTAGGGACATGTGGTTTAG
>CM054165.1:1014037-1029037 GCA_028751875.1 Rapana venosa | reverse complement strand
TACCCCACACACCTACAACACACACTTACACACAAACACACACACAATTGCTTGGACTGACCACGTTGATGGCACTAGGAAAACGTCTCGCTTACAAGCTACTTCAATTATCAAAAATAAAACACTTTCTAAGTAAGCACTCTCGCAAACTCTTTTTTTGCGGCTTGCGGCCATATCTTGACTATAGTTGACTATGCTTCATCTCTTTGGGACAGCTGCAGTGAACAAAATTTAAAATTGATTCATCGATTATATAAAAGAGCACTGAAACTTGTTCTATTAAAATCAAGCTCCCTAACCATCAACGATTATAAGCAAACAAACATTCTAACCTTCAAAAACAGACTTTATCTAAATAAAGCTCTATTTGTCCAGAAAGTTGTCAATGATAATGCCCCTCCAAAGATCACTAATAGCTTCAAAGTCAATGAACACAGACATAATAATAATAATATTATTATTATTATTATTATTATTATTAAATGGAATTTATATAGCGCTATATCTTGTAAAAAAAAAAAATCAAAGCGCTTGCATCCATTCCACTCCTACACATGCAACCAACAATGATTAATCATCTACTAACATTTCCGAGACCAAGAAATAATCTTTACAAAACAAGCTTCTTGTACTCAGGTAGTGATTTATGGAACAAACTCCCAAAACGCTTAAAATGTATCAAAAACAAAAATCAGTTCAAGACACAGCTAAAAAGCCATCTAATGCACGAATGCCTAGGAATTGACTTATAAGGCAAATCAACCATGCTTAAATTTATCAACACTTTCTGCATCCCTTAACTATATTTCAAGTATGTGTTACTGTGACTGAAAAGTCTACACAGTCACACGCTGTATGTGTGTGGAGGAAGGGGGAGGTGGGAAAGAGGCATTCTTATAAAGCAAAAAAGTAAGAATAATATATAAGCTCGTGTACAATCTACACATTTTAAAACAACATGGAAAGGAGAAAACAAAATGGTAGACCTGATAGCTAGATATTGTAACATCTCTCTCTCTCTCTCTCTCTCTCTCTCTCTCTCTCTCTCTCTCTCTCTCTCTCTCTCTCTAACTAACTCACTCTCTCTCTCTCTCTTTCTCTCTCCTCATGCCCTTTCTCTTGTCCAATTCAATAGGTTTTAACGTGGATGTTGTTTTTATTGCAGTTAGAGATGAGATTATTAGTACTATTATAAGCGTTATTGTTTTGGTTTGATAGTCCAGTTGATTATGGGCTTTTGATTTCTGTATTGTGTAGGGGTTTTATTTGTTTGAATAGTTTTCTCTTTATTATCATTTTCCATTAGGTTGAATGTGTTTTCCCTTCCTCATTGATACTCCACCCCACCCCTCCTTTCCATCGCTTTTTTGTTGTTATTGTTTTGTCGTTGTCTCATGGTGATGGATGATTATTTGTTATGTTGTTGTCTTATGGTGATGGGTGATTATCATTATCATTGTATCTCTATTATAATTATAATTATTTATTTATTTGACTGATTTTTGCTTGTTTGATAGTTATTGTGAGAATGTTTTATATTTAGAAGCGCTACTTAAAGAGTATGAGCGCATATAAGCACATAAGCGTATAAGCTGGGTGGCGGAGGAGAGGAGGGAGGTCATTGAAGGCAATATTGTCAGTAATGACGCAATGAATGCCTAGTATTTTCTAACGTTTTGTTCCTGTATGTTTCTTTTTTTTCCTAGTATGAACGTGAAAGAATGGATGACAAAGTAGGTGGTGTAATTGGTTTGTTTGACGTTTTATGATTGAAAAAATATTAATTCTTAAAAAATTCTGTACCTAAGTGTGTGCATGTGTGCGCGTGCGCGCAGGCGCGCGCTTGTGTGTGTATGGTTGTGTGTGCGTGTGTATGTATGTGTGCGCGCGAATCTATGTATGTGTATGTAATTTGTATTTTGCAGTGTATTATTTTATTTGTTTTCCTCTTTTTCATTGGCACACTTTATTGGTAAGGGGTGTAATAATGTAGTACTTAAGTATTACTATTGAGAAATTTTTGTTTCGTTGGTAGATGGCTTGATGATAAAAGCAAATGCACTGCTTATTCAATGTACTAATCTGCAAATAAAAATTTGACTTTGACTATGACTCTTGAAGCTAATGGCAGTGTTCTTGTTTTTCCAGAGGACTGTCGTGCCAATGGAGATAAGGTGCTCTCGCAAACTTCTTGGTATCTCAGACAGAGATCAAATCACTAATGAGGAAGCGAAAACCAGAATCAAAAACGCCATCAGACCATAGGAAGAGCTCCTGACTTCAGTGAATAAACGCAAACTTAAGTGGTACGGGCACGTCACACGAACATGTGGACTGGCCAAGACTGTCCTACAGGGAACAATACAAGGAGGGAGACGAAGAGGCAGACAGAGAAAACGATGGGAAGACAACATCAGAGGGTAGACTGGCCTTGAGTAGAACGACTTGCTACAGAAAGCAGGAGAGTGGAGGAAGTTGGCTGCAAAATCTTCAGTGGTTCCCCCACGGTCTACAGAAGTACGGGATAGGTGAAGAAAGGTGGAGGATCCTGTTCTTCATCTGTCTGCCCCTGCCTCTTCCTCTCTCAAGTGTCCCCTGCAGGACTACTCTTGGCGTGAGAGATTTTGCCAATGCAAGAGGGCTGAATCTCAGTCACGCGCGTTTGCACAGTAAAATGGTAAAGGTGTCCCATAACCTATGTGGTCGTAAGCGAGCGAGGCGTCAGAGACCTCAGCTTCTCCAGGGGGCCAGCATCTTGAGGGCGGCGCCCATCTCCTCTCCCTCGCTGCTTTACCTTCCCTGACCCTAAAGAGGGAAGGTGCCCATTTACTGAAACTGTACTGAAACCAAAGCGCGCAAACGATCAGCCATTCGCTTGGTACTCACGCTCGATGCTGCTGAACATTGGCTTGGGGTAAAGCGAGTGCTCTGACCACTGAGCTATCCCGTCCCCATTTGCGCAGGGATGCCTGCAGAATCTGCTATCAAGTAGCCATTCTTGTCCTGAATCCGTCTCTGACTCACTCCAGGAAAGACACACTGAGATCTGGCCTTCGTTCATAAACTGAATTATCGTGTATACATCCTATACGGCGACACTTTTCCAGTGCATCACCTGACGTGTCACTGTGGAGTGAGAGGGAAAACTTGGCAGAAGACTGTCATCATTGGCTGCATTGTCTGATAACCAGGTTTCAGACTCAGTGATGGTACCAGCACACACTCGTCTGCTGTGGTGAAAGGTGCAGACAATTGAGAGAGAGGGAGGGAGGGGAGAGAGAGAGGGGGGGGGGAGAGATGGGAAGAGAGAGAGAGGGAGAGAGAGGGTGGAGGCAGAGAAAGAGGGAGGGAGGAGAGAGAGAGAGAGAGAGAGAGAGAGAGAGAGTGGGGGAGGCAGAGAGAGAGGAGAGAGAGAGAGAGCGAGAGAGAGAGAGAGAGATAGAGAGAGAGAGTGGGGGTAGGGTGAGAATTAGTAAAGTAAGGAGGAAAAATGTAACTAGATGCATAGAGAACATAAGTAGGCTTGTGTGTGGTTTCAGATGAGTATGCAGAATAATAATAAGAAAAATTACTGTGGTTGAATAGAAATTGATGTGAAAAATGTTTTAAAAATGACATAAAAATTCATGCAAAAAATAGTTTTAAAAAAGTGATTAATTAACATTTAATGTAAAAAATTATGTGAACAATTGGTGTAAAAATTGAGTGAAAAAAATTAGTGTGGTTAATAAAAAAATCAACCTAACGTAAAACATGTAAAACTTATTTTAAAAAGTGTAAAAATTTAGCTACAAAAACTATGTGATTAATCAAAAAAAATTAATGTTAAAAATGTAAAAAGTTTTAAAGATTAAAGCCGGATTGTGCAAAGAGTGAGTGGCTGATGTATACAAACCAAAAACATGAAAGAAAATGTGATACAAACATCAAAGAAAGCACCTAGGTACCTACATAGCATAATAAGAGTATTTTGCAAGAAAAGCATTCATTCTTAAACTACAAATGATGGATTTCTTAAACTACAACTGATAGATTTCTTTAACTACAAATGATGGATTTCCTAAATTGCAAATGATAGATTTCTTAAACGACAAACGATGGATTTCTTAAACTACAAATGATGGATTTCTTTAACTACAAATGATGGATTTCTTAAACTACAAATGATGGATTTCTTTAACTACAAATGATGGATTTCTTTAACTACAAATGATGGATTTCTTAAACTACAAATGATGGATTTCTTAAACTACAACTGATAGATTTCTTTAACTACAAATGATGGCTTTCTTAAACTGCAAATGATGAATTTCTTAAACTACAACTGATAGATTTCTTTAACTACAAATGATGGATTTCCTAAATTGCAAATGATAGATTTCTTAAACGACAAACGATAGATTTCTTAAACTACAAATGATGGATTTCTTTAATTACAAATGATGGATTTCTTTAACTACAAATGATGGATTTCTTTAACTACAAATGATGGGTTTCTTTAACTACAAACAATAAATTTCTTAAACTGCAAATGATGGCTTTCTTAAACTACAAATGATGGATTTCTTAAACTACAAACGATGGATTTCTTCACTACAAACGATGGATTTCTTAAACTTCAAATGGTGGATTTCTTTAACTACAAATAATCGATTTCTTAAACTGCAAATGATAGATTTCTTTAACTACAAATGATAGATTTCTTTAACTGCAAATAATAGATTTCTTTAACTACAAATGATGGATTTCTTACACAACAAATAATGGATTTCTTAAACTACAAATGATAGCTTTCTCAAACTACAAATGATGGATTTCTTCAACTACAAATGATGGATTTCTTAAACTACAAATGATGGCTTTCTTCAACTACAAATGATGGATTTCTTAAACTGCAAATGATGGCTTAATTCTTAAACAACTAAAGAAGAAGGCATCTTCAATTAAACACCGCTGCCACGCTGTCTGAGCAGTGTCTTGTCTGTAGTACTGGTAAGTGAATTAAAGCCTTGTTACAAGTCCGAAAAATCCCACCAACACTTTTCTCTCAACCTTTGTTATAACTCTACCCTCTCTCCCTTCCCTACCTCCCCTCCTCCAAACCAATCCTCACTCCCACCCCCTCCTCCCACCACCACCACCACCACCACCCACCCTCACTCCCAACAGCCCAAATCCCCCCACCACCACCCCCCTCCCCAAACACCACCCCCCTCTACCCCTATCGCTTGCACACCATCCCCAGTTTTAGAAGTCATTTGGGGGGCTGCCTTCAATGACCATCCCGAGCGATTCGGGAGAGACCATAAATCGTACTGACCACACACTAGAGAGAGAGAGAGAGAGATAGACAGAGAGAGAGACAGAGAGAGAGAGAGATAGACAGAGAGAGAGACAGAGAGAGAGACAGAGAGAGAGAGAGAGATAGACAGAGAGAGACAGAGTCAGAGAGACAGAGAGACAGAGACAGTCTCAGAGAAAGAAAGAAAGAGACAGACAGACAGACAGCAGAGATAGACAGAGACAGAGACAGACAGAGAGAAAAAGACAAACACAGAGAGAGACACAGAGAGAGACATAGAGACAGATACTTACAGATACAGAGACAGAGAGACAGACAGAGAGAGAAAGAAACAGAGAGAGAGAGAGACAGACAGACACAGACAGAGACAGACAGACACAGACAGTCCTTCGGATGAGACTATAAACCGAGGTCCCGTGTGCGAACGCACGTAGAACATCTTGCGCACACGTTAAATCCTGTTCCCTTATCGAAAGAGTAGGCCATTGTGTGCCGGTGGGAACAGATGCCAGAATTTACAAAACCGCATACACATGGGGACTGGACGTAAAAAAAAAAGCACATGAGTGCTTATTCCATTATCCTCGATATATATAAAAAAAAAAAACAGACAGAGAGATATAAAGAGACAAACAAGAGAGAGAGACAGAGACAGAAAGACGACAGACAGACAGACAGACAGACAGAGAGAGAGCAGCAGCATCGGCAGCAAGAGATGGAAAGAGAGAGACAGACAGACAGACAGAGACAGACAGACACAGAGAGAGAGAGACACACACACACAGAGCCAGAGAGAGAGAAAGAGACAGACAGAGACAAAGAGAAAAAGAAACAGACAGACAGAGACACAGACAGAAACAGAGAGACAGACAGAGAGAAAAGAAACAGACAGAGACAGAGACACAGACAGAAACAGAGAGACAGACAGACAGAGAGAGAAAGAAACAGACAGACAGAGGCACACAGACAGAAACAGAGAGACAGAGAGAGTCAGCCAGCATTGCTAGCCTTGTGTGTCATCTGGAGGGACTGGGGAACGTTCCCAGCCAACTGGGTTTGACGAGGCGGCTTAAGCTAGCTGCCCGATATCTTGCTGCCACGCTCTCCTCTCCCCTCTCCTCTCCTCTCCTCTCCCCTCTCCTCTCCTCTCCCCTCTCCTCTCCTCTCCCCTCTCCTCTCCTCTCCTCTCTCCTCTCCTCTCCCCTCTCCTCTCCTCTCCCCTCTTCTCTTCCTCTCCCCTCTCCTCTCCTCTCCTCTCCTCTCTCCTGCTGCTGCTACCGCTATGGTCCGTCTTGATGTACGACTCCTGTGTGGATTGGCAGCTTTAGGTCCTGTCGCCTTATTATAGGAAAGTTGGCGGGTGTGAGAAAGGTGACAAGAGCATTTTTGATGTGGGGGAGTTGGGGTGGGGGTGGGGGGTGGGAGAGGGTTTGGGGGGGGGGGGGGGGGGGGGGGGGGTGGTGGGGTGGGGGGGGATGTGGGGGGTGTAGGGGGTGGAGGTGGGTGAGGGGTGGGTGGGTGAGGGTTTTGTGTGTGTGTGTGTGTATTGTGTGTGTGTGTGTGTGTATGTGTGTAGTGTGTGTGTGTGTGTGTGTGTGTGCGTGTGTGTGTGTGTGTGTGTGTGTGTGTGTGGTGTGTGTGTGTGTGTGTGTGTGTGTGTGTGTGTGGTGTGTGTGTGTGTGTGTGTGTGTGTGCTGTGTGTGTGTGTGTGTGTGTGGAGATGGGGTGTGAGGGGTGGGGAGGGGGATGTGTGTGTGTGTTTTGTATGTCTGTGTGTCTGTATATGCCTGTGTATGCACGCGCATGCATATCTGTGTGTGCGCGTGCACTCGTCCTTACATTTGTGTGTGCGTGTGTGTCTCTGTGTCTACGTCTGTGTGTTTGTGTATGTCTGTACGTGCGCGCGTATGCGCACAGACGCCAGCTCGAAGCATATATGTGCACGTGGCGATTTGGTATGCTTGCGTGTCTGCGTGCGTTTATGCATCGCGTCCTTACATGCGTGTGTGTGTGTCTGCATGTGTGTGAGGGTGCGCACGTAGACATGTTGTTAGTGCGTGTGCACACATGTGAATGAGAGAGAGAGAGAGAGGTGTGTGTGTGTGTGTGTGTGTGTGTGTGTGTGTGTGTGTGTGTGTGTGTGTGTGTGTGTGTGTGTGTGTGTGTGTGTTGTGCGTGCGTGCGCGCGAGCGCAAGCATGCAAGTGCGTATCGTTCATTTTGGGGGTAACTTAAGAGCACTTTTGGAGAGAGAGAGAGAGAGAGAGAGACAGAGAGAGAGAGAGACAGAGAGAGAGAGATGGATAGAGAGACACACACACAGAGAAAGAGACAGAGACAGACAGAGACAGCGAGGGAGAGAGAGAGAGAGAGAGAGAGAGAGAGAGGGAGACACACACACACACAGCGATGGAGAGAGAGAGAGACAGAGAGAGAGGGGGGAGAGAGAGACAGAGAGAGTGAGTGAGGGAGAGAGAGAGAGAGAAAGAGAGAGAGAAAGAGAGAGAAAAAAAGAAAGAGAGAAAGAGAGAGAGAGAAAGAAAGAGAGAAGAAGAAAGAAGAAGAGAAGAAGAAGAAGAAGAAGAAGAAGAAGAAGAAGAATGAGAGAAAGAAACGGGACTGACAATAGCGGGGGAAGTATTTCTAAGAAGAGCATTCTGCGGCGAACTTTGCTCATAATGGCATCCATTTTTACCTCCCTTGTCGTCAGGGGCCTCAACTTATTACACAACATCTTATCTCCCTCTCTTTCAATCATCATTCATTGCTCTTTTCCTTCGCTTTTCTTTTTCTTCTTTTTTTCTCGTTCCTTTAGTTTTCTTTCTTTCCTTTTGTCCTTTCTTTCTCTTCTTTAATTCTGTCTGTCTTTCTGTCTTCCTTCTTTCTTTTCTTCGTTTTTTGTTCTCTTTTTTGTTCCATTCTACTTGTTGATACATTTTTTTCTTCTTTCTTTGATTCTTTTTCGTTTCATTCTTTGTTTGTTACACTTTTTGAGGGGAACGGTTCCTTCATTTGCTTTTTCTAGCCGTTTTTTTTCTTCAGTTTTTGTTTTCGTGGATTTTTTTTCTTGAATCTTTATCTTTTGTTTTCTGTGCTTTTGTTAAAATTTCATCTTCTTTTCCATCATTAATTTTTTTCTTTAATCGGTTCTCCCCTCCCCCCTCCCCCTCTCCATCCCACACCGACCCATTTTTGTTTTCCTTTCTTTTTTAAATCTTACCTTTGAATTTTGTTTCTCTCTCTGGTAATTGAACGGTAGTGGTGTGCACTTGCTACTTTTGGGTAGCTACCCTTTTTTCTAAATTCATTTTGTTCCTAGTGTCTGTACACAGACAGAAGATAGAAACAAAGAACAGGAGCGAAGAGAAGAGAAGAGAAGAGAAGATCGCAGAAAGAGAGAGGGAGAGAGAGAGAGAGAGAGAGAGAGAGAGGGTGGGGTGGAGGGAGAGAGAGATCGAGACAGACAGACAGACAGACAGACAGACAGACAGAGACAGAGAGTGAGAGATCAAGACAGACAGACAGAGACAGAGAGTGAGAGATCAAGACAGACAGACAGAGACAGAGAGTGAGAGATCGAGACAGACAGACAGAGATAGAGAGTGAGAGATCGAGACAGACAGACAGAGATAGAGAGTGAGAGATCGAGACAGACAGACAGAGACAGAGAGTGAGAGTGAGAGACAGACAGACAGAGACAGAGAGTGAGAGATCGAGACAGACAGACAGAGATAGAGAGTGAGAGATCGAGACAGACAGACAGAGATAGAGAGTGAGAGACAGACAGACAGACGCGCAGACAGACAGACAGACAGTGAGACAGCCCCAGAAAGAAACAGAAGTACAGGGAAATAGGCAGCAATGTAGACTATCTGACAGACTAACAGACAGACAAACTAAAAGACAGAGAGACAAAATAACGGAGAGACCAATAAACAAACTAACAGAGAGACAGAGAGACGGAGAGAAAAGAACATTGAACAAATTAAGGACAAAAAACCCTATTTTCTAAAGAGCGATTTTAAAACTGAATTTACTGGTCCTATGCATCCGAGCTGATATCAACACACAAAAGCTTGAATAGAAAGGAAAAGGTAGACAGAAAGAAAGAAAGAAAGAATGGAAGGAAGAAAGAAAGAACGAAAGAAAAAACTAAGAAAGAAAAAGAAAAAAGAAAGAAAGAAAGAAAGAAAGAGAGAGAGAGAGAGAGAGAGAGAGAGAGAGAGAGAGAGAGAGAGAGAGAGAGAGAGAGAGAAAGAAAGAAAGGAAGGAAGAAAGAAAGAAAGAGAGAAAGAAAAAGAAAAACAGACATACATACATACATTTAGACAGACAGACATAGGAAAAGAAAGAAAGAAAGAAAAGCAGACATACATACAGACGGACATACATAGAAAGACAGACAGACAGACAGAAAGAAAGAAAGAAAGACAACGACAGACAGATAGTAGGAAAATAAGTAAGAAAGAAAAAAGTAAGAAAAAGAAAGAAAAGAAAGAAAGAAAAATGAAACAAAGAAAGGAAGGAAGGAAGGATGGAAGGAAGAAAAAGTGTTTTTTTAAGTAAGAAAAAGAAAGAAAAAGAAACAAAGGCAGAAGGAAGGAAAAGAAAGAAAGAAGAAAGAAAGAAAGAAAGAAAAGAAAGAAAGAAAGAGAGGGGGAGACAGACACACAGACAGACAGACAGACAGACAGACAGAAAGACAGAAAGAAAGAAAGACAGAAGAAAGAAACATACACACACACACACACACATCACACACATACACACACACACACACACACTAATAATGTGTCTTATTTACAGACTGAAACTGAATGCATTGTGGGCAAAATTTGCTAGAATTGTATACTGCATAATGTGGCAAAACAATCTCAAATATTCATATTGTTTTCGAATGCCAGTTTTTGAAACATCTTCCTGACATTCATGACAACTCCTTGGATACGGTTTTCAGCAACAATATAATATAGTATAATAATAATAATATAAAGAGAATATATAATAATATATAATAATGTATAATATAATATATTTACATAACAATATTATTGCTATGTGAAATCGTCTTGGCCTTAAAGCAGTGTCCCATTAGTAATCTCCTATAGCATAATTATGTGATGTCATTTAACATACGAAGAAACGAAGAAAAGAAAAAAAAACACCTAACCGACAAAGTAGGCAAAGACATGTTCCCCAAAGCGGTTGTCTCACGTAACATATGCACATGCCCTTTTTACATACCTCATTTTAAAACGATTGCATTCATCAGGGTGTAATGGAAAAGTATACGCACCTTTACACAAACTTTTCAATGACCAAAAAAAAAGTTTTAAAAAAGTTGTAAAAGAAAAAAAAGAAAAGTTGGAAATAAAGAATAGAAAAAGGAATGAAAGAAGAAAAAGAAAGATAGAAAGAAAGAAAGAAGGAAAGAAGGAGAGAAAGAAAAAAGAAAGAAAGAAAGAAAAAAGGAAAGGAAGGAAGGAAGGAAGAACGAACGAAAGAACAAACGAAAGAAAGGAAGAAAGAAAGAAAAGAAAAGAACGAAAAGAAAAGAGAGAACGAAAAGAAAGAAATACAGAAAGAAAGAAAGAAAAGAAAAGAACGAAAAGAAAAGAAAGAAAGAAAGAAAGAAATGAAGAAAGAAAGAAAAGAAAGGAAGAAAGAAAGACAGAATCCAAGCAATGGAGAGAGGGAGGGGTTGGGGGGAGAGGGAGAGAGAGAGAGAGAGAGAGAGAGAGAGCGAGAGAGAGACAGAGAGAGACAGAGAGAGAGCGACGAGAGAGAGACAGAGAGAGACAGAGAGACAGAGACAGAGAGAGAACAGAAAAAGAGCGGCACAGACAGACTGTGAGAGACTGGAGCTTATTTTTGTTTCTAATCTTGTCTGTCTATCTGTCTGTCTCTCTGTCTGCCTGTCTATCTGTCTGTCTCTGTGTCTGTCTGCCTGCCTCTCTATCTGTCTGTTTCTGTGTCTGTCTGCCTGCCTCTCTATCTGTCTGTCTCTGTGTCTGTCTGCCTGCCTCTCTATCTGTCTGTTTCTGTGTCTGTCTGCCTGTCTATATCTCTGTCTCGACTGGATGTCCATTTTTTAAGGGCACATGAGTGCTTATTCATTATCTTGGAAACAGAAGAATTTGATTTGATTTGATTTGATACGCGCGCGCGCGCGCGCGCACGCACGCGTGTGTGTGAGTGCGTGTGTGCGTGCGTGTCTGTGTGTGTGAGTGTGTGTGTGTGTGTTTCAGTCGCTTGCTCTCACTCTATTTCTTTTCTCTGTATGCACGTGTTTACACATGCACGTGTGTGTGAATCCGCGTGTGCGTGCATGCGTGTGCGCTTGCTTGTGTGTGAGTGATTGTGTGTGTGGTTGAGTGTGTTTATGTGTGTGTGCATGCGTGCATGAGCGTGCGCTTGTGTGTGTATGCGTGCGAGCGTGCGTGTACGCGCGGGATAACTTTATTAATCACTTTTAAAGCGTTAATTCAACTACACCTCACAAAAAGTCCAGATCGCTTGCCGGAGCTTTCATCTTGCATGTTCCATGAATATCTGTTCAGCATAATTAGTCCTCTAAAAGCCACTGCCAAAAGTAAACGCATTCCTCTCTCTCTCCTCTCTCTCTCTCTCTCTCTCTCCTCTCTCTCTCTCTCTCTCTCTCTCTCTCTCTCTCTCTCTCTCTCTCCTCTCCTCACTGCTTTCCCCCTCCCCACCCCCCACCTCTCGTCTCGCACCCACCCACCTTCTCTTTCTACCTCCTCCCTTCTTTCTCTACCCCCACCCTCTCCCTCTTCTTCTAGCTTGGTCCTTCTTAGGGAGGGGGAGGGGCCAGGGATAGCCTGGTGGTTAGAGTGATGTACTCGTGATCTGCTGACCCGGGTTCGAATCTCGTTCGAGAGTATTTTTTTCTCTGGAGTTAACATCAATGCTCACTCTATTCTCCCCCAAAAGTCCTTCGGATGATGAGACTATAAACCGAGGTCCCGTGTGCTGAACGCACGCAGAACATCTTGACCACACGGTAAACCCAGTTCCGCTTTTCGGAAGAGTAGGCTATTGTGTGCCGGTGGGAACGGATGACGAAATTGACAAAACTGCATACACACGGGGACTGGATGAACAAAAAGCACATGAGTGCTTATTTCATTATCCTCCATATGACAGAATAAAGAACAAAGTGTTACGCTTGCAATGTGAGGGCCGGGTTCGAGCCACCACTGAGACTCCCGTTTAAATCTGTGCTGTTAACTGGTGTGATGTCTAATGATGGAATGCTCGACCAATCCAGTTCTTGACATTCCAAAATCATTCAGACATTTACAGTCAGTTGTGTGTATGTCCTACAGAAGGTTTGATAGCCATACAGAACCTTTGCAACTGGAGTTTGGTCACAATCCAATCCTGTTGTTTATAGCCCTGCCGACCAAAGAGGCCCTATCAGGGCTGTCACCTCGTCAACTTTGAAATCTCAGATTAAAACTGTGCAGCTATACACAGATTAAAACAGGGTATAAAACCAACTCTACTGTTGTTCTTTGTAGCAACGCCCTGGTCAACCATAAAGGTCAACCCAGGGCTGTCACCGCATTGTGAGAAAAACCACATCAACCACACGTAAAATGAGATAAAACCAAAACCGAGACAAGATAATAACCTATATAAGGAAAACATTTATAAGCAGGCCATGAAGTGTTTTTTTTATATTACTAGTCGATGATCTAATACCGATGTGTATAGAGAAATGGGCGTAGGTCCTTTTATATGAGAAAAAAAAGGTAAGGTAAAGGAGTCCCATAACCTATAAGGTCGTAAGGGAGCGAGGCGTCAGAGACCTCACTTCTCTAGGGCCAGCATATTGAGGGCGGCGCCCATCTCCTCTCCCTCGCTGCTTTACCTTTCCTGCTAATGAGGGCAAGTACCCATTTACAGCTGGGTGAACTGGGGGAACTGTACTGAAGCCAAGGCGCGCAAACGGTCACCCATCCAACTGGTAACCACGCTCGACGCTGCTTAACTTGGCTGGGGGGAAAGCGAGTGCTCCGACCACTGTGCTATCCCGTCCCCTTTATATGAGAACAGGTATGTAAAGCATCTGGTGTGGTTGAAATGGCTGAAACGTTCAATAATTCCTCTTTGTTCACAAGTATGATATAATATAATAATTCTCTGAATGGACTGTTGTAAAGAAAGCTGGTATTATGATAATAAATGGAAATTATATAGCGCTATATCTTGTAAAAACAAATCAAAGGGCTTGCATTCAAACTGTTTTTACACATTCAACCAATAACAGTTCACAGTTTTTAAAAATTCAGATGTACACACACACACACACACACACACACAGGTTATACACATCGGCAGGCATTTTGGCTGTTGAAGGTAGGGACAGATATGAAATGTAACAAGAGGGGAAAGTCTTAGGTTTGAAATAAATATGTCTTGAGCAGCATTGAATATTATAAAACTAAAAGTATGTTGTCAGAACATTTATCTGGAATTGTGTGTTTCTCTAAGCATCAGTTTATGAAAGAAACAGAAGAACCATTTGTTCTACATTCTGAGTTGGAAAGTGAGGAAAATATACTGTTGTTTTTTTCTTCTTTAAATGAATGTTTCAAACTGACGAGAATTTCAAAGCTATAACAAACAAAACGCATTTGAATGAATCACACAGGATTTCGATGTTTACAATTCATTTTGAGTGTAAAAAAACAAAAAGTATTGATTTTAAACTGAGATAGCCACAAAATAACTGTTTCCGTTCTTCAGATCAATAATAATAATTTAAAAAAAAAATAATAATAATAATAATAATAATAATAAATGGAATTTATACAGCGCTATATCTTGAAAATTGCGAAGACAGCCGGAATGACATAGACCGAGCTAAAGAAGATCTCCCAAAACCGAGTTCGTTGGAGGGGTGTTGTTGCAGCCCTATGTTCCCCAAGGAACCAAGAGGCATAAGTCAAGTAAGTCAAGTCATATCTTGCAAAACGTCCAATCAAAGCGCAGCATAGCAGGACAATTGACCACAGTGGACTTGGTGAGAGGAAGAGGTGGGCTAAATTGATCACTCTTGACTAAGTGTTGTTGGATTTGCGCGCTGTGAATGGTTTTTTAACGTGTGCGCGAGATTTTCCCCATGCATTCACACACACACACACACTCACACACACACACACACACACTCACACACACACACACACACACATAAGGCCTCAGTTTGTAGTCTCATCTGAAGGATTTCGACATTTAGTTTAATTTTTTTGTTGTCAAAAGGGGAAGAAAGGGCAAGGCTTGGAACTGAACAGCCTGAACTATAACTATATACTCGTTTGTTTTAAGAACTGTATTTTCAATCATTTGTCTTTCGCGATATGATTGCACTTATCTATACACTTCCTCTTTTATTGAGACTGGCAATAAAAATGTCTTGGAATCTTCAGAATGGACAGACAGGGAAGGCCCCCCAAAATAATAATCAAGAATGGCAAGAACAACAACAACAAATTAGAGAAAAAACACAGAAACAAGGAGAGCGATAGAAAGAATTACTGCTCAATTGTAAGCGTGCATAAATATGTACGATTTAAATAACATTTTGTATCAACCAAGGAGAGTGATGGAAAAGAGGAAAAAACTTCCAGAACAGAATTTCCAGGACAAAAGTTATCACTTATACTGAAAGATCCC
>CM054165.1:1004037-1006537 GCA_028751875.1 Rapana venosa | reverse complement strand
GTTCAAATATCCAGTTACATGGCGAATGTATGATGTTCAGTTGTGATTTTGTTCATTGATATTGTGTAACATCTTGCATATCCCTAAAGGGATGACAGGAAATAAAGAATTTGAAATTTGAGACACCACAAATGAGAACGCTTACCAAAGCAAGAGGATAAGTGAGCAGCAATGATAACGAAATAAAAACAGAATGTTGCTGTTAAATCGTTTTCTCAGCTTAACTCCTTAGGGTCACCCAGAATATGCACCCTGCCTCACACATCCAATCACTGTAGGTACACATACTGGATGAGAAGATGGCGTATGTGATGACTCTTTTCAAATGCTCCCACCATATAGGCAGCCGTGCTCCGACTTCAGATGATCTTTTTTCTCTCTTTCAACACTGAGTACAGGGGGGACGGGATAGCTCAGTGGTCGGAGCACTCGCTTTCCCCCAGCCAAGGTTAAGCGGCGTCGAGCGTGGTTACCAGTTGGATGGGTGACCGTTTGCGCACCTTAGCTTCAGTAGAGTCCCCTAGTTCACCCAGCTGTAAATGGGTACCTGTCCTCTTTAGGGTCAGGGAAGGTAAAGCAGCGAGGGAGAGGAGATAGGCGCAGCCCTTAATATGCTAGCTTCTGGAGAAGTTGAGGTCTCTGATGCCTCGCTCCCCTACGACCTTATAGGTATGGGACACCTTTACCCTTTCTTTCTTCTAGATGGTTAGGCTAAGAGGTGTTTTTTTGTTTCTGAAGACAAACATCTCAACAGAATATTTTACAACAAAATGACATGTTAATGTAGGCCTTAGTACTCAGCTGACGTCAATGTTCTGGTCAGGACCAATCCAATGCAATCCTATCGTTTATAGCCCCGCCCACCACAGAGGCCCTATCAGGGCTGTCACCTCCTCAACTTTTAAATCTCAGATTCAAACCGTGCAGCTATATACAGGCTAAAACCGGGTAAAAAAAACCAACTCTACTGTCGTTCCTTGTATCAACGCCCTGGCCAACAGTAAGGGTCAACCCAGGACGGTCACCGCGCGTTGAGGGAAAAATCACACCATCAACCACACATAAAATGAGATAAAACCAAAACCAGAAATCGTAAAGCAACCTTGTTCTTATTGACCAACTAGGACACTTTCACTCATAACAGAGGGAAAAGCCAGATTCTCTCAGGAAGTTTCTGGTCTGGGTAATTACAGGACAATGGTATAGCTAGCTTAGTTGGAGGTTGGGGTGGGTGGGGGGGGGGAGCTAAAACTGATACATTGCGTTTACAAGCTTATGCTATAGAAGTTGTAAACGGTAAAGATGTCCCATAACCTATATGGTCGTACGGGAGCGAGGCGTCAGAGACCTCAACTTTTCTAGGGACCAGCATATTGAGGGCTGCGCCCATCTCCTCTCCTTTGCTGCTCTACCTTCCCTGACCCTAAAGAGGGCAGGTACCCATTTACAGCTGGGTGAACTGAGGAACTGTACTGAAGCCAAGGCACGCAAACGGTCACCCATCCAAGTGGTAACCATGCTCCATGCTACTTAACCTTAGCCAGGGGATGGCGAGTGCTCTGACCACTGAGCTATCCCGTCCTCTATGTTAGATGTCGTACCATACAATTATTGAAAGGGCATCACTTGTTAGCCTAAAACACAAAAAAAATCCATAAACTACTTTTAGTGCTATGCACTGTTGTCATGGAACCAATCCAGTATGGCCGCCAAAACGTAAAATAACGTTTTGAACCTCGAGACTTTGTCATTCAAAAACAAGCACAAGATATCTGGTGTACAGATACGGTTCACAGCGTGGTTCTTTAATTTTACACGGGAAATCTCTATGTCTCCATTCAGCCATTTCTTATACTAAAACAAATGGTATGTACTGGGCCTGACTTGTCAGGCGTTTAACGGCAGCGTGACGCATTACGCTCATATAGCAGACAACAATAGTTTCTGTCTGAGCGTTCGAAGAAGAAGAAGAAGATTTAGGAAATTTAAAAAGAAGAAGAACAAGAAGAACAAGAAAGAACAAGAACAAGAAAAAGAACAGAACAAGAAAACAAGAACAAGAAGAACAAGAACAAGAACAGGAACAAGAACAACAAGAACAAGAAGAACAAGAACAAGAAGAACAAGAACAAGAACAAGAAGAACAAGATTTGGACCACGTGTGTACCCTGAAATCCCTTAACTTCCCAAGAAGTTGGTTGGGCTTGTGCACTGAAGTTTTCATGCAGTGTGCCGTGGACAGGGTTGAACCTGCCAAAGCAAGTGCAGAATATCTTGCGCACACGCTAAACCTGTTCCGCTTTTCGGAAGAGTAGGCCATTGTGTAGCGGTGGGGGAACGGATGACCAAATTTGACAAAACTGCATACACACGGAGACTGGATGTAAAAAGAAGCACATGAGTGCTGAATCCATTACCCTCGAAATGAAAAAAATACTAGATAATAGATATATAAATAGAAAATCTATAAATATAGATAAATAAATAAATAAATAAATAA
>CM054165.1:984037-991537 GCA_028751875.1 Rapana venosa | reverse complement strand
TTTTTGGTTAAAATATTACATCACACGCCAGGTATGTTTCTTAATTGTTGCATACGTGTTTTTTTTGCTAAAAAAGAATTTTATATAAAATTTATAAGGTCAAATCAAGTTAATCTTTTTTTTTAATTTTCCATGATCTGCTTTTCTTTCATCATCAAGCCATCTATTTAAGAGCAAAAAGATTTCTGAATAATAGTTATTGAAGTACAGCATTATTACAACCCTTAAGGATAAAATGTAATGACTGAATAGATTAAGTATATTGTTTCTGTGTTTATAAAAAAAAATTGTATACAAATCAATACATATGATGCAATATAATAAAACACAATACAATGTTTTTAATGTTTTTTGTTGGTGGTTTTCTTGGTGGTGGTGGAGGGGTGGGGGGGGGGAGCGTTAAACAGTTGAACGTGAGATCCAATTATGCAATAATAACTCATTAATCATGAAGTCATGATGGCAGTATTTAAATGAAATAGACAGACAGACAAACAGATAGAGAGAGACAGAGACAGACAAACGTAAACAGAGACAGACAGACAGAGACAGACAGAAACAGAGACAAACAGACATACAAACACATACATACAGAGAGAGAGAGAGAGTCAGAGAGAGAGACAGAGACACAGACAGACAAACAGACAGACTGACAGACTCAGACACAGGGAGACAGACAGACAGACAGACAGAAACAGAGACAGACACAGAGACAAACAGACATACACACACAGAGTGAGAGAGAGACAGAGACATGACAGAGAGAGACAGACACACAGACTGATAGACTCAGACACAGAGAGACAGAGAAAGAGACAGACAGACACGCAGACAGACAGACTCAGACGCACAGACCGACAGACAGACATCATATTGATTAATTGATTAATAATAAATTTCTAGCCAGCAGACTGTTTTCCCAGGAGTGAACAATAACCGAATGACCACAGCAATGATTCGTTTCTTGACCACAAACTGAGATAGTAATGAGACCCTGGTTTCTAAATTTAGCATGCTAACCCATTGGAGACAAAATAGCTCAGTGGTCAGAGCACTCGCTTTCCCCCAGCCAAGGTTAAGTAGCATCGAGCGTGGTTACCAAGTGGATGGGTGACCGTTCGCGCGCGCCTTGGCTTCAGTACAGTCCCCCACTTCACCCAGCTATAAATGGGTACCTGCCCTTTTTAGGGTCAGGGAAGGTAAAGCAGCGAGGGAGAGGAGATGGGCGCCGCCCTCAATATGCTGGCCCCTAGAGAAGTTGAGGTCTCTGACGCCTCGCTTCCCAACGACCACACAGGTTATGGGACGCCTTTACCTTTCAGAATAAAGGGGTAGACCGTCTGAAATGTAATTTAAAACCAAATAAAAACCAAAAAGGGGACTTTTTTTATCATGTCTTTACCATACAGAAAAAACGGGATATTTTAGCATAAAATATCGTTTTCATAAAAACACTATCAAAATATTCTATAAGCATAAAATACCTTTGCAAGACAAGAAAATAAGAGGTATTTTTAGCATGAAATCCTATTTTGTCGGGCATAACACGATCCCAATCTTAACATTTTTTTCTGAACACATTAAGTAATCCAGATAAAATGTCATCCTTAACTGTCATTCCTTCACCATCACCTATCCCGTAGTCCTGTAGACAGTGGGGGCACCACTGAAGATTTTGCAACCAGCTTCCCCATTCCTCACGTCTTTACCAAAGTATTAACAAAAAACTGACAAAATGTCAGAATTGTCTTTGCAAAACGAAAATACAAGAAGAAAAGAAAGTAGATTTTTGGTTTGGGGTCAAAAATGAGAAGTACGAAGGCGTATGTTAAGATGCTGCTGTGCATAGACATTTCAGTTCAAGGGGGCGGGATGGTCTGATGGTTAGAACGTTGTGCTTTGCACTCGTGATCTGCTGACCCTTGGTTCGAATCCCATTCAAGGGGATATTTTCCCTTGGAGTTAACATCAGTGCCGACTCTACTTCCCTCCAAAAGTCTTTCGGATGAAACTGTAAACTGATCCCGTGTGCGAACGCACGCAGAACATCTTGCGCACACGTTAAAACCTGTTCCGCTTTTCGGAAGAGGAGGCCATTGTGTGCCGATGGGAACGGATGACGAAATTTACAAAACTGCATACACAAGGGGACTGATGTAAAAATAAAAACTTGAAAAGGCAAATAAGTGCTTAATCCTTATCCTCAAAAGAAAAGAATAAAATAAAGGAATAAAATAAAATAAAATACCTATAGAACAAAAAATGAGGTTGTCTGTGTCAATGACAAGCTCTTAGCAAAACAAAGTGTATTAGTTCTTTGAAGCCGGAGTATGGCTATCTACATGACAATGTCCTTTTAAAGAAAGTCAAACACACAAATGTCTCATCCTTTGTGTATTGTAGTGTATTGTAGTGTATTGTAGTGTAGTGTAGTGTAGTGTAGTGTAGTGTAGTGTAGTGTAGTGTAGTGTATTGCAGTGTAGTGTATAGTATAGTGTAGTGTACTGTAGTGTAGTGTACTGTATTGTAGTGTAGTGGTGTAGTGTACTGTATTGTAGTGTAGTGTAATGTAGTGTAGTGTAGTGTAGTGTAGTGTAGTGTAGTGTACTGTACTGTATTGTAGTGTAGTGGTGTAGTGTACTGTACTGTATTGTATTGTAGTGTAGTGTAGTGTAGTGTAGTATAGTGTAGTGTAGTGTAGTGTAGTGTAGTGCAGTGCAATGCAGAGCATTGCATTGCATTGCATTGCATTGCATTTTATTGTATACTACTATAAGTCACCGCAGATTGAAATTCGGGCTGCTCTCCCCGGGGAGAGCGCGTCGCCACAAGAGCAGCGCCACTCTTTTTTTTTCGTTTCCTGTCTGCATGTGTATATGGTTTCCTCTCAGATTCTACAGAATTTTGCCAAGGACAACTCTTGTTGCTGTAGGTTCTTTTATGTGCACTAAATGAGTATTGCACACGGGACCTCGGTTTAGGGTCTCATGCGAAATACTAGCAACCCAGACCACCACTCACGGTCTAGTGGACGGGGGAAAAGTTTCTGGCCCAAACGGGGATGGAACCACCGCACACTTGGACCCCGGACTTTTGGCTTTCTAGGGAGGTGCGTTACCTCTAGACCACCCATCTACCATGATTTTGTGTTCTTGTAATCTCACAGTGATTCGCAGATGGGAGGAGTAAGACAGGGTGCTAAGCAGGCAACACTCAACATTAATGTCATCTACAACAGCAACAACAATAAAGTAAATAAAAATTCTAGAAAATTTCAGCCGAGAATATCTTTGTCAAGCAAGAAAAGAGATGGGTTTCAGCGTTATACCGCCTAAAAAGGAGGAAATACAAGAAGGTTTTTTTAGCGCAATATGTCTTTATGGATAAACGAAAGTTCTTGTTCTTCTTCTTCTTCTTCTTCTTCTTCTTCTTCTTCTTCTTCTTCTTCTTCTTCTTCGCAATTCTTCTTCTTCTTCGCAATTCTTCTTCTTCTTCGCAATTCTTCTTCGCAATTCTTCTTCGCAATTCTTCTTCTTCGCAATTCTTCTTCTTCTTCTTCTTCTTCTTCTTCTTCTTCTTCTTCTTCTTCTTCTTCTTCTTCTTCTTCAGAATTCTTCTTCTTCTTCTTCTTCGCAATTCTTCTTCTTCTTCTTCTTCTTCTTCTTCTTCTTCTTCTTCGCAATTCTTCTTCTTGTTCTTCTTCTTGTTCTTCTTCTTGTTCTTGTTCTTGTTCTTGTTCTTCTTCTTCTTCTTCTTCTTCTTCTTCTTCTTCTTCTCCTCCTCCTCCCTCCTCCTCCTCCTCCTCCTCTCTCCCCTCCTCCTCCTCTTCGCAATTCTTCTTCGCAATTCTTCTTCTTCGCATTCTTCTTTGCATTTCTTCTTCTTCTCCCCAATTCTTCTTCTTCTTCGCAATTCTTCTTCTTCTTCGCAATTCTTTTTCTTCGCAATTCTTCTTCTTCTTCGCAACTTTTCTTCGCAATTCTTCTTCTTTTTCTTCTTCTTCGCAATTTTTCTTCTTCGCAATTCTTCTTCTTCTTTGCATTCTTCTTCTTCTTTGCGATTCTTGTTCTTCTTCGCAATTCTTCTTCTTCTTCTTCTTCTTTCTTCTTCTTCTTCTTCTTCTTCTTCTTCTTCTTCTTCTTCTTCTTCTTCCTCTTCTTCATCTTCATCTTCTCCTTCGTTGAAAGCTCAGACAGCAACTATTGCTGTCTGTCACATGAGCGAAAATGCATTGCGCTGCCGTTATGCGCCTGACAAGTCAGGCCCAGCGGTTCCGACTTCGGCATGGGAGAGAACTGTTATTTTTTTCTGAAGAAGTTTTAAATGAGGGGAGGACTGAAATAAGCCATGGCTTGTTTCTTCTCCTTCTGTGCTGTTATGAGCTTGTATTTTTGCAATCATTTATCGAGATGAAAGTTTTGTTGAAAACGAACCTTAGTACAAAATATTTTGTATGGAAACAACAATCTGAGATAAAAATTAGCTTCAAACTACCTCATTACTACAACCGACTGGCACTAAGTTCTTCTCAATTATTTTTTCTGATAGATATAATTTTTGTTTATGTCATCATTAATTTTTTTTAAACAAAGCCACTTTGGGTGGAGAGTGTTTTTACCTTTTAAGGATTGTTTTATAGACGCATTTTTATTCCCCATTTTGTTTTCAAAACTGTCTTTATAGCTTAGTGAAATGAAATAAATGTGAACATGAAATGTCGTTAAAAAGAAGAAAATCTTGTGATGATTGGTCTATGGTAAATCCCTGTTTCAGATAATTCCGCTTGGACTCATCAAACCACCCACACAAAAAAACAAAAAATAAAAGAAATCGTTAACATAAGAATTACGATATTTTTATAAAATTACAAAATGAGAAGTAGTACAAAAAAACTTTTTATAGCCAAATAAAGAAGAAAAAAGCCAATTAAAGTAATTAAAGAAATCATTGACAAAAGAAATGATGTCTTAATGAAATAACAACATGAGAATTTCTACACAAAATTTTTTTTAAGTGAAATAAAGAAAATAAAAGACAAATTTACCCTGAATGTCTTAAATAAAACATGAAGTGAATATGATCTCGAAATGGGTTTATAAAGCAATAAAATGGTACAATAATCAAATGACAGAGTAAAAAAGTAATAAAACAAAAAACGAAACCACCAAAGCGTCTGTATAGGTAACAAAGGTACATAGCTTTCATCTTAAGATGTCTACACACACACACACACACACACACACACACACACACACACACACACACACACACACACACACACACACGCACACACAGTCCTTCGGATGAGACTATAAACCGAGGCCCCGTGTTCTAACGCATGCAGAACATCTTGCGCACACGTTAAATCCTGTTCCGCTTTTCGGAAGAGTAGGCCATTGTGTGCCGGGGGAAACAGATGACAAAATTTAGAAAACCGCATACACACGGGGACTGGATGTCAAAAAGTACATGAGTGCTTATTCCATTATCCTCGATATTAAAGAATAAATAAATAAATAAATAAACACACACACACACCTAATTATGAGAGAGACAGGCTTTTAACGCTTTAACGCTTTAACAATTTATTGTCATTGCCCAACTAGGCCTTTTGACAAGGGGGTTACACAATGTGTGTGTGTGAAATAGTAAACAAAAAGTGAAATACATGACCAGTGCCAGAAAGCTTGGCCAAAAGAAAGAATCTGTATAAGCGTCTATACAATTACAAAATACGTAATAAGGTAAAGGTAAAGGAGTCCCATAACCTATAAGGTCGTAGGGGAGCGAGGCGTCAGAGACCTCACTTCTCTAGGGCCAGCATATTGAGGGCGGCGCCCATCTCCTCTCCCTCGCTGCTTTACCTTCCCTGACCCTAAAGAGGGCAGGTACCCATTTACAGCTGGGTGAACTGGGGGAACTGTACTGAAGCCAAGGCGCGCAAACGGTCACCCATCCAACTGGTAACCACGCTCGACGCTGCTTAACTTGGCTGGGGGAAAGCGAGTGCTCCGACCACTGAGCTATCCCGTCCCTAAATACGTAATACATACTAAGAAAAGAAAAAAGAGAGAAAGAAAGAAAGAAAGAAAGAAAGAAAGAAAGAGAGAGAGAGAGAGAGAGAGAGAGAGAGAGAGAGAGAGAGAGAGAGAGAGAGAGAGAGAGAGAGAGAGAGAGACAGAGAGAGAGAGAGAGAGAGAGAGAGAAAAGAACGAAATGAGAAAAACCTCAGGCGAAAAAGATTTCATGATTTTATAATTTTAAAAAAATCTGCAAAAAAAAACTAGCAACAATCCTGCAAACACAACTGTGTAACTCAACAAATTGAAAGAAATAACGAATGCAAACTTTTTTTCTATGAAAGAACCAAGCTAGACATTTTTTTTCACACACAAATTTAATGTCTGCGTAAACTAACATATTGTAACAAAGCCTTGCATACAATGTCTTAAAAATGATAAACAACACAATGTATGTATAAGAAGGCTAAGTACTTAACAAACTCTTCAAATATTTAGTATGCACCTGCGAAAGCTTCAAAACACAATAACACTTTCGAAGTTAAAATCAAAAACATGAGCATCTTGAGCAGAAAATTCGTATCAAAACATGCAAAACAAGAATTTCTTTTTAAATAAAAAATCCAAACATAAGCTTCATGTAAAACTGTTTGTGTCAAGTTTCTTGAACTGAACTAAACAAACACAAAGTAGAAACATATAACAAGAGGAGCAAGAGACAGAAAGACAGACGAGAGACAGACAGAGAGACAGACAAACAAAAGTTTCATTTCATTTCAAGGTAGACAGAAAGACAGAAGGATGGAAAATCATATTCCCTGCAAAACAAAAATGAATATGTACACTGTATAATTCTTAGTAAAGAAGAAAGCAAACAAATAACCAAAAAAAAGTGATTATCTCATTGATCTTTTAAACAAAACATCAAGAAAAAAATTAATCTTTTTCAAAACTTTATTCTAATCATTTCATGCATGATACGTAATAAAAAAACAACATTTTTTTCTAAAACACACAACAGCTACACTAAATCATTAAAACGACAAACTTTCACAACCTTCAATAATTCAGTAATACAAAGCTATAATCCTAAACTCATGTGTTTCGAAAGAGACACACACACAAGACTCATGACAACACCACTTCCTCCGCTCTTACAAAACAACACAAAACAAAACAAGCATTCCCCTTACCTTCTTCAAACGTCAGCTCACGAAATTCTAGACTTCACCAACCAAATCTTTCCTTCTCTCTTGCCCTCTGTCCTGTCTCTCTCTCTCTCCTCTCTCGCTCCTTTCTTTCTTCTTCTTTCTTTCTCCTCTGAATTCTTCCTTTCTTTTTCCCTTCTCCCTAACAGTGGCGGGAATACGAAACTACCTCAAAACACCCTGCCTGCGTCTTCCCTGCTCTCTGCGCGAAGGAGAGCTTATAAAGGGAGAGCACTGTCATAAATTATGAAGAAGGAGGCTGGCGCGACGTC
>CM054165.1:974037-979037 GCA_028751875.1 Rapana venosa | reverse complement strand
ATGGGCGCCGCCCTCAACATGCTGGCCCCTGGAGAAGCTGAGGTCTCTGACGCCTCGCTCCCCTACGACCTCATAGGTTATCGGACACCTTTACTTTTTTAACCTCGGCTAGAGCTCCGAGGTTTTCCAATGGTGACATTTTTGCGAATGCGACCGTCCCTCACCGCCTTCCTCCTCCCACTATTTAGGTAGGAGCATTCCGACTTCAGGAATGGTGTGTAAACAGAACACCTGTGTGCATGTGTTTTGGGTGGGGTTTTTTTAATAGTTCTTGTCATCAGTTCCTACCAGCACGAAATGGCCTACTCTTCCGAAAGGCAAAACGGGGATTTTTTTTTAACATGTGTGCAAGATGTTCTGCGTCCACTGTGTTGGTACTGTCTCCTTTTCCCAGACGAGGTCAAAGATCCGTTTCACTTCCTTGCCGGTCTGTTCAATGTCTGCTTTTAGCATCTCTGCTGTGATCTGGTCTGCTCCTGGTGCTTTTCCGTTCCTGAGGGTCTTCAGTGCTTTCTTGATTTCATGGATGGTTGGTTCTTCTGCTGAGATGTCTAGTTCTTCCACCTCCCCCTGGTCATCTTGTGGTGGTTCATTCGGTGCATCCCTGTTGAGAACTTCCTGGAAGTGTTCTCTCCATCTCCTCAGTCTGGCCTCTTGATTCTTTAGCAGCTCCCCGTTCTTATTCTTCACTGCTGCTGCTGGTCTAGTGCCTTGGTTGGTGAGCTGTTTCACAATGCTGTACAGTTCTTTCTGTCTCCCATTCTCTGCTGCGTTCTGCGCTCTCTCTGCTTTTACTGACATCCATCTCCTCTTGTCCTCTCGTACGCTTCTTTTCACCTCCTTGTCTTTTTCCTTGTATGCTTCCTTCATTCTGTTCTGTATCCTCTCCGAGTGTGTACTGTTGATTCTGATCTTGATGCGCTTCCTCTCATCGACCAGCTTCCAGCTGTTCTCACTGATCCATGTCTTGCTCTTCTGCGTGTGTGTGTGTCTGCGTGGTGTTTGTACACGGGGCCTAGATTTACAGTCTCATCCAAAAGACTCGACATTCACTTTCATTTTCTCTTCAAAACTGGGAAGAAAGGGCAAGGCTGGGAATGGAACCCAGAACCTCCCGGTTTATTTGTTAGGCAGGTAAAGGTCTTAGCCGTCCTGCCGCCTTCCTTCTTAGTGCATCTGTGGATTCCTATTTTGAATGAAGCCTTTATCTCAGAAAATATTATCATTCCTTGAAGTTCACTTTTTTCTCCCAATTTCCTTTATCTTAAATATTTTTGATAAAGAAAATAATTATCATGGCAGGGACATCCAATAAGCCATGAGGGTTTGGCTTGAGCCAGTCCCTTCACTACTACTACTACTGCTACTACTACTACTACTACTACTACTACTACTACTACTACTACTACAACGACTACAACTACTACTACTTCTACTACTACTACTACTACTACTACTACTACTACTACTACTACTACTACTACTACTACTACTTCTACTACTACTACTTACTACTACTACTACTACTTTGCTGCTGCTGCTGCTGCTGCTTCTACTACTACTACAACGACTACAACTACTACTACTTCTACTACTACTACTACTACTACTACACTACTACTACTACTACTACTACTATACTGCTGCTGCTGCTGCTGCTGCTGCTTTCTAACTGCTGCTGCTACTGCTTTCTACAACTACTACTACTACTACTACTACTACTACTGCTACTACTACTACTACTACTACTACTACCACTACTACTACTACTACTACTTCTACTACTACACTACTACTACTACTACTACTACTACTTCTACTACTACTACTACTACTACTACTACTACTACTACTACCAATATACCTTTTATTTCTAAAGTCCTTGAAAAAGTAGTTCTCAAACAGCTCAACAACCACCTTCTTCCAACAATCTTCTTCCTGAGTTTCAGTCTGCCTGTCGCGTCAACCACAGCACTGAAACCACCCTAGTACACACTTTAAACACACTTCTACTCGCTTCTGACTCGGGGAAAATCTCCCTTCTCACTCTACTCGACTTATCAGCAGCCTTCGACACTATAGACCACTCAATTCTTCTCTCCCGTCTTCAAAAAACGTTCGGTGTTCCTGGCACAGCCCTCACCTGGTTTAATTCATACCTTACTGACCGATTTCAGACAGTTGCAGTAAACAAGATTCAATCAATACCTGCCAAACTGGAATGCGGAGTCCCACAGGGATCAGTTCTAGGCCCTGTTCTGTTCACTCTTTACACTGCCCCACTGTCACATATAATAACACGTCATCAAATCAACCATCATTTTTACGCAGATGACGCTCAGATTCAAAGCAGTGTTACTCCTGAAAATCTGCCTTCTCTCCTGGCAAATATGGCCCACTGTTTTGAAGATATTCAAAACTGGATGACACAGAACAAATTACAGCTAAATGCAGATAAAACCGAAGCCATGCTCGTAGGGACCAAACACAAACTCTCTTCCATTACAACAGCTTCAATAGAACTCGGCAATGCATCAGTCCCTCTATCCACCGCTGTGAGGTATCTAGGTGTTGTTATCGACAGCACACTCTCTATGCAAAAATTCATCACCAAGACCTGTCAGTCGTGCTACTATCAGCTACGGCGTATTAGTGCAATTCGAAAGTACCTGTCCACCGATGCAACAACCAAACTTGTCACTTCTCTCATTCTTTCACGTCTGGACTATTGCAATTCTCTTTTGTCTGGTCTGCCAGCATCATCTATCCACTCCCTTCAACGTATACAAAACTCTGCAGCTCGACTAGTTCTCAGAAAGAAAAAATCGGAGCACATTTCCTCCTCTTGCGATCTCTCCACTGGCTGCCTGTGCCACAGAGAGTAGATTATAAGATCAGTACCCTCTGTTACAAATGTCTCCACAAAACTGCACCCTCCTACCTCTGTGAATGTCTTAACCTGTACACTCCTTCACGTTCCCTCCGCTCTGCTGCAGATACCCTGTGCCTACGAATACCTAGATTCAACCAATCTACCGTTGGCCGCCGCTCTCTCTCTCTATTTCGGGTCCATCGACCTGGAATGAGCTCCCTCTCTCTCTTCGCCACAAGCCTAGCTATGACACTATAAAATCCAGCCTCAAGACATATTTATTTCAAACCTAAGATTTCCCCCCTCCTGTTTCATATCAGAACTATCCCACCCTTCACTTAACCATGTCCTATCACCCTGCTAAAGTATATGACCTGTGTGTGTGTGTGTGTGTGTGTGTGTGTGTGCTTTTGAAAATCATTTGACTATTGCAAGTTCATTTCATAGATTTGGTCTGCAGCGTACCATGTTTGTAATATATGTTTGAACTATTGATTATTTTCATTGGTTGTATGACTGTGTAAGATGAGGTTGAATGCATGCGCTTTGATTTGTCTTTGCAATATATTGCGCTATATAAGTTCCATTTATTATTATTATTATTATTATTATTATTATTATTATTATTTATTACTACTACTACTACTACTACTACTACTACTACTACTACTACTACTGCTGCTGCTACTCCTACTCCTCCTCCTCCTCCTCCTCCTACTACTACTACTACTACTACTACTCCTACTACTACTACTGCTACTCCTACTCCTACTCCTCCTCCTCCTCCTCCTACTACTACTACTACTACTACACCTGCTGCTGCTGCTGCTGCTGCTGCTGCTGCTGCTGCTACTCCTACTGCTACTCCTACTCTTCCTTCTTCCTACTACTACTACTACTCCTACTCCTCCTCCTCCTACTACTACCACTACTACTACTGCTACTCCTACTTCTACTGCTACTACTACTACTACTACTACTACTGCTACTCCTACTACTACTGCTACTACTACTACTGCTACTCCTACTCCTACTACTACTGCTGCTGCTACTACTACTACTACTACTACTACTACTAACTACTACTAACTACTACTTGAATAAACCGTGCGCTACTACTACTTCTACTACTACTTGAATAAACCATGCACTACTACTACTACTACTACTACTACTACTACTACTACTACTACTACTACTACTGCTGCTGCTGCTGCTGCTGCTGCTGCTGGTGCTGCTGCTGCTGCTGCTGCTGCTGCTGCTGTTGCTGCTGCTTCTGCTGCTACTACTACTACTACTACTACTACTACTACTACTACTACTACTACTACTACTACTACTACTACTTCTACTACTACTACTACTACTACTACTACTACTACTACTACTACTACTACTACTTGAATAAACCATGCACATTCCCATTACCTTATGTTTTAAGTTGTTAGCACTGCGTAACTCATACAATTTGATACAAGATGTAGTTATTCCGTTGTTATTTGAATTTCTAATATCAACATTTTCAAATTTCTAAGAGATTCAAGCATTTTATTATTGTTGTGTTGTTGTTTTTATAGATATCCTGTCCTGTGTATATAATGTATAGTACACCCCTTTCACTTTGCGCGCGTGCGCGCCCGTGTGTGTGTGCGTGTGTGTGTCTGTGGATCTGTGGTGTCTGTGTCTGTGTGTGTGTCTATTGTGTGTGTGTGTCTGTCTGTCTGTCTGTGTGTGTTTGTCTGTGTGTATGAGCGCGCGCGCACATGTGTGCGTGTTTATGCACGCGTGTGTGTATGCAAGTGTTGTATGTGCGTGCATGCATGCGCTCATGCGTCCGGGTGTGTTTTAAAACAACAAACATTTCTATCATTTAGATGTTGGGATAAAATTTAGATAGCGGGATATCTCTGTCTCTGTGTATATGAGTGAGTGAGTGTGTATGTGTGTGTGTGCGTGCGTGCGTGCAATCGTGCGTGAGTGTGTGTGTGTGTCTGTGTCTGTATGTGAGTCTGTGTGTTTGTGCATACGTTTGTGCATTGCATGCAAGGATGTGTGCGTGCTAGCGTGCAAGTGTGTTTTTAAACAATGAACATATCTAAAATTTAGATAATTGGGATATTGCTCTTTA
>CM054165.1:966537-969037 GCA_028751875.1 Rapana venosa | reverse complement strand
CGTCGTGTGGTGCTCTCTCTGTCTCTCTCTGTCCTCTCTCTCTCTCTCCTCTCTCTCTCTCTCTCTCCTCTCTTCTCTCTTCTCTCCTCTCTCTCCTCTCTCTCTCCTCTCTCTGTCTCTTCTCTCTCTGTCTCTCTCTGTTGTGTGTGTCTCTCTCTCTCACTTCTCTCTCTCTCTCTCTCTCTCTCTTTCTCTCTGTCTCTCTCCTGTCTCTGTGTGTGTGTGTGTGTCTCTCTCTCTCTCTTTCTCTCTGTCTCTCTCTGTCTCTCTCTGTCTCTCTGTCTTTCTCTCTCTCTCTGTCTCTCTCTCCTCTCGTCTCTCCTCTCTCTCTTCTCTCTCTCACTCGTCTCTCTCTCTCTCTCTCCTCTCTCGTCTCTCTCTCTCTCCTCTCTCTCTCTCTCTCTGTTCTCTCTCTCTCTCGTCCTCTGTCTCTGTCTCTCTCTTCTCTCTCTTCTCTCTCCTCTCTCTCTCTCACTGTCCTCTCTGTCTCTCTCTGTCTCTGTCTCTGCTCTGTCCTCTCTCTCTTCCTCTGTCTCTCTGTCTCTCTCTCTCTCTCTCCTCCTCTCTGTTCTCTTCTCTCTCTCTCCTCTCTCTTGTCTCCTCGTCTCTCTCTCTTCTTCTCCTTCTCTCCTCCTCTCTCTCTGTCCTCTCTCTCTCTCTGTCTCTCTATCTCTCTCTCTCTCTCTCTCTCTCTCTCTGTCTCTCTCTCTCTCCTCTCTCTCTGTCTCTCCTCTCTTCTCTCTCTCCTCTCTGTCTCTCTCTGTCCCCTCTCGCTCTTCTCTCTTTGTCTCTCTTCTCTCTCTCTCTGTCTCCTCTCTACTCTCTCCTCTGTCCTCTCTCTCTCTCCTCTCTCTTCTCTGTCTCTCTCTCTCTCTGTCTCTCCTTTCCCCTCTCTCTGTCTCCTCTGTCCTCTCTCTCTCTCTCCCTCTTCCTCTCTTCTCTCTCTCTCTCTCTCCTCTTCTCTCTCTCTCTCTCTGTTCTCTCTGTCTCTCTCTGTCTCTGTCTCTCTCTGTCTCTCTCTCTGTCTCTCTCTGTCTCTCTCTGTCCTCTCTGTCTCTCTCTCTCTCTCTGTCTTCTCTCTTTTCTCTGTCTCTCTCTGTCTCTGTCTCTGTCTCTCTCTTCTCTTCTCGCTCTTCTTCTGTCTCTCCGTCTCTGTCTCATCTCTCTCTCTTCTCTCTTTTTCTCTGTCTTCTCTCTCTCTGTCTCTCTTCTCTGTCTCTTCTCTCTGTCTTCTCTCTTGTCTACTTCTCTCTCTGTCTTCTCTTCTGCTCTCTCTCTCCTCTTCCTGTCTCCTCTGTCGTCCTCCTCTGTCTCTCCGTCTCTCTCTCTCTCTGTCCTTCTCTCTCCTGTCTCTTCTGTCTCCTCTCTCTCCTCTCTTCTGTTCTCTGTCTCTCTCTCCTGTCTCTTCTCTCTCTGGCATGCTTGATGGCAGATGGGTTGTGAGGGCAAGGGAGGGGTGGTGGGGGTGTGGGTGAGGCAGGGGGATTGTGGAGAAATGGAAAGGTGGTGGTGGTGATGTGGTGGTGTGTGGTGAGTGTGTGTGTTATGTGGTGTGTGTGAGTGAATGTGTGGTGTGGTGTGTCTGTGTGTGTGTGTCTGTGTGTGGGTTTCTGTGTCTGTGTGCATACGTGCGTGCGTGCGCGTGTGTGTTCCGTGCATGCATACGAGCGTGTGAGTTTTGTTTGTGTGTGTGTGTGTATGCACGTGCGAGCGTGCGAGCGTGCATGTGTGTGTGTGTACGCGCACACGCGCGCTCACGTGCATGAATGTGGGGTTGGGATATATATATATATTATATATATATATATATATTATATAAAATATATATATATATATATTTTATATATATATATATAAAGAGGGAGAGAGAGAGGGAGAGAAAGAGAAAGCGAAAGAGAGAAAGAGAGATAGGGGAGGGAGGGAGAGAAAGCGAGACAGAGAGAAAGAAAGAGAGAGACAGAGAGACAGAGAGAAAGAGAGAGAGAAAGAAAGAGAGAGAGACAGAGAGAAAGAAAGAGATACAGAGAAAAAGAGAGAGAACAGACAGAGAGAAAGAAGAGAGAGAAAGAGAGAGAAAGAGAGAGAGGGAGAGAGAAAGAAAAGAGAGAAAAGAGAGAGAAAGAGAGAGAGGGAGAGAGAAAGAGAAAGAGGGAGAGATAGAGAGAAAGAGAGAGTGGGAGAGATAGAGAGAAAGAGAGAGAGGGAGAGAGCGAGAGGGAGGGAGAGAAAGAGATAGAGAGAGAGGGAGAGAGAGTTAGGGGGGAGAGAAGAGAGAGAGAGAGAGAGAGAAAGAGAGGAGAAAGAGAGAGAAAGAGAGAGAGAGAGGGGTGAGTGAGAAAAAGAGACAGAGACAGAGAGAGGGGGGAGAGAGAGAGAGAGAGAGAGAGATAGAGAGGAGAGAGAAAGAGAGAGAAAGAGAAAGAAAGAGAGAGAGAGACAGAGAGGGAGAGCGAGAAAGATAAAGAGAGAGAGACAGAGATAGAGAGAAAGAGAGATTTAT
>CM054165.1:954037-964037 GCA_028751875.1 Rapana venosa | reverse complement strand
CTTCTTCTTCTTCTTCTTCTTCTTCTTCTTCTTCTTCTTCTTCTTCTTCGCATTCTTCTTGTTCGCAATTCTTCTTCTTCGTCGTCGTCTTCTTTGCATTCTTCGTCTTCTTTGCATTCTTTGCATTCTTCTACTTCGCATTCTTCTTCTTCTTCTTCATTTTATTTGCATTTGTCTACTCTTCTTTGCATTCTTCTTGTTTGCATTCTTCTTCTCCTTCTTGTTTGCATTCTTCTTCTTCTTCTTCTTCTTCTTCTTCTTCTTCTTCTTCTCTTCTTTTCTTTTTCTTCTTCGCAATTCTTCTTCTTCTTTGCAATTCTTCTTCTTCTTTTTTGCATTCTTGTCCTTCTTCTTCTTCTTTTTCTTCTTCTTCTTCTTCTTCGCAATTCTTCTTCGCAATTCTTCTTCGCAATTCTTCTTCTTCTTCTTCTTCTTCTTCTTCTTCGCAATTCTTCTTCTTCTTCTCTTCTTCTTCTTCGCAATTCTTCTTCTTCGCAATTCTTCTTCTTCTTCTTCTTCTTCTTCTTCTTCTTCTTCTTCTTCTTCTTCTTCTTCGCAATTCTTCGCAATTCTTCTTCTTCGCAATTCTTCTTCTTCGCAATTCTTCTTCTTCGCAATTCTTCTTCTTCTTCATTGCATTGTTGTTGTTGTTGTTCTTTTCTTCTTCTTCTTCTTCTGCTTCTTCTTCTTCTTCGCAATTCTTCTTCTTTGCGTCTTCTTCTCTTGTTCTTGTTCTTGTTCTTCTTCTTCTTCTTCTTCTTCTTCTTTTTCTTCTTCTTCGCAATTCTTCGCAATTCTTCGCAATTCTCTTCTTCTTCTTTCTTCTTCTTCTTCTTTCTTCTTCTTCTTCTTCTTCTTCGCAATTCTTCTTCTTCGCAATTCTTCTTCTTCGCAATTCTTGTTGTTGTTCTTCTTCTTCTTCTTCTTCTTCTTCTTCTCTTCTTCTTCTTCTTCTTCTTCTCTCTTTTTCTTCTTCGCAATTCTTCGCAATTTTCTTCTTCTTCTTCTTCTTCTTCTTCTTCTTCTTCTTTTTCTTTTGCAATTCTTCTTTGCAATTCTCTTCTTCTTCTTCTTCTTCTTCTTCTTCTTCTTCTTCTTCTTCTTCTTCTTTCTTCTTCTTCGCATTCTCTTCTTCGCAATTCTTCTTTTTCTTCTTCTTGCATTCTTCTTCTTTTTCTTCTTCTTCTTCTTCTTCTTCTTCTTCTTTCTTCTTCAATTCTTCTTCTTGTCTTTTCTTCGCATTCTTTTCTTGTGTCTTGCTTCTTCTTCTTTTCTTCTTTTTTTTTCCTTTCTTCTTCTTCTTTTTCTTCTTCTTCTTCTTCTTCTTCTTCTTCTTCTTCTTCGCTTCTTCTTCTTCTTCTTGCAATTCTTCTTCTTCGCAATTCTTTTCTTCGCAATTCTTCTTCAATTCTTCTTTCGCAATTCTTCTTCTTCGCAATTCTTCTTCAATTTTTTGTTTTCTTGTTCTTCTTGTCCTTCTTTATTGTTCTTGTTCTTCTTGTTTTCGTTTTGTTCTGTCTTCTTCTTCTTCTTCTTCTTCTTCTTCTTCTTCTTCGCATTCTTCTCTTCGCAATCTTCTTCTTTTCTTCTTCTTCTTCTTCGCATTCTTCTTCGCAATTGTTGTTGTTGTTTTGTTCTTCTTCTTCTTCTTCTTCCAATTCTTCTTCTTCTTCTTATTCTTCTTCTTTTTCTTCTTCTTTCATTCTTCTTCTTCCTTCATTCTTCTTCTTCGCAATTCTTCTTCTTCTTCTTCTTCTTCTCTTTTTTCTTCTTGAAATTCTTTTTCTCGCAATTCTTCTTTCTTCGCAATTCTTCTTCTGCAATCTTCTTCTTTTTTTTCTTCATCTTGTTTTTTTTCTCTTCGCATTTTTTCGCAATTCTTCTTCTTCTTCGCATTTCTTCTTGGCATTCTTCTTCGTAATTATTCTTTTTCACAATTCTTTGGGCATGCTTCTTCTTATTATTTTCTCTTGTTCTTTTTCGCATTTTCTACTTCCTTTGCATTCTTCTCGTGTTCTTCATTCTTGCATTCATCTCTTTGTTTCTTCTTCTGCATTTCTCTCTCGCATTTTCTCACACACACACACACACCACACACACACCACACACACACACACACACACACACACACACACACACAGAGAGAGAGAGAGAGAGAGAGAGAGATAGATAGATAGATAGATAGATAGAGATAGATAGACAGACAGACAGACAGACAGACAGATAGATAGATAGATAGATAGATAGATAGATAGATAGATAGATAGATAGATAGATAGATTGATAGATAGATAGATAGATAGATAGATAGATAGATAGATAGATAGATAGATAGATAGATAGATAGATAGATAGATAGATAGATAGATAGATAGATAGATAGATAGATAGATAGATGGAAAGAAGAAGAATTGCAGTCTTCTCTTTGCATTTTTTCTTTGCTTTCTTATTCTCCTTTGTATTCTTCTTTCTTCTTCTTTATTGCATTCTTCTTTTCGTTCTTTTTCTGTATATTTTGTAACATTTTTATGCCTTTTTCTTTGTATTCTACTTTTGTCTTCTTCTTTGCAATCATCTTCTTCTCTTCCTCTTCTTTCTTCTCGTTTTCTTCTTTTGCAGTCTCTTCTTTTTCTCTTTTCTTTCTTTTTTCTTCTTTTCTTTCTTTGCATTCTTCTTTTGTGCATTCTTCTTTGTATTCTTCTTCGCATTCCTCTTCGTAATTCTTCTTTGCAGTCTTCTTTGCATATGTAGGAGCGAGTTGAATGCAATCGATCTGCTTTGATTTTTGCAAGATAGAGAGCGCTATATAAATTCCACTTATTATTATTATTATTATCATTTCATTATTATTATTATTATTATTATCATTTTTGTTATTGTTATTATTATTATTATTTGCATCATTTTTTAGCATTCTTATTCTTTGCATTATTCTCCTTCTTTGTATTCTTCTTCTTTACATTCTTTTCTGCAATCTTCTGTTTTTGCTTTTTTTTTTCTCTATTTTTCTTCTTTGCATTCTTCTTCTCTCATTTCTTTTTGTCCTCATTGTTGTCCTCTCTTCCTCTCTCTCTCTCTCTCTCTCTCTCTCTCTCTCTCTCTCTCTCTCTCTCTCTCTCTCTCTCTCTCTCTTTTTAGATCACTGCAGATTTGTGTTAAAATCGGGCTGCCTACCTTATCATAATTGCCGTTGCTACCCTACTGCTGCTGCTGCTACAAATGCTGCTGCCATAGTCTGTAGATCTCTTCTGGAACATACCAGTGCCTGAACTAAAATGACGACACATCAAATCCACACTCTACTTGAGAGAGAGATCGTCAACAGTAGAGGAAGTGTAGAGTACGACTGTCGATTGTCGTAAAATAGCCTTCCGACTGGATGACGGCTTTGAAGAGATCCTCAAATATGGCGACTTTCTCGTCTGCAAAGTCCTGCCTGCCGTGATTCAGTTAGCTGTGTGGTCTGTGTTGAAGTCTGGTAAGAATATAATATGGTATTGTGATTGAGGTTTAGACCGACCATTTAGAAATTGACTACTACTTGAAATATTTTAGAAGCCCACAAGACTAGCCAGAATTCTTTTATGTACTGAGGAAAATTGCCTGGCGTTTTATTAGTGTCTGAGTGTAGTTGACTAGTGTCTGAGTAATTCACAGGGGTTATTTCTGTTCTAGGAGCCTACCTGGCTGAACTATCTTCCCTTCTCACTTTTTGTTTCCTTAGAGTGCCAAACAGACAGTTATGATTGGAGACCTGTTCAGCCTTAACAATAAATGTACTAAAGATGGTCACCAGCCACTACTGTGCTGTGGCTAGTGCTTTACATCACGGATTGGAAGGTCCTGGGTTCGAATCCAATAAGAGTGACATAGATCTTTTGTACCTCAGCTAGCCTCTATAGGTAAAGAGTTTGTTGGGAGCTCATTAGGAAGACTGGGACCACACAGTCGAGCTTCATCCACTTTATGGATGCGAGTTTGAGAGGGTTGCTCAAATTACCTGACCAACACTGCAGGTGTCTGTATCTCTGGGGTCTGGTTGACTCTGAAGTCGAGTACAGCCCTGTCAGGTAGTTTCAAAACTGGTGCACGTCCATAGCAGCATCATTACGTCATCCTCATCGCTATTGATCATCATGCAATAAAATATAACTGCCTCTTATTCACCCACCAAACAAGCAAACAAAGCCCACCCATAGAAACAAGCAAAAACTAACCCACCAAAACAAACAAACAAACCCACCAAAACAAACAAACAAAACCCACCAAAACCAACCAACCAACCAACCAACCAACCAAACATCGATCCCAAACTGCCCACGAACAAACCCATCCCTCTCCCCCACAACAAACAAGTGATGAACCAATCCAGCATCCCCCATGAGAACCATTTCCCTCACAGTTAACTCACCACATCCGCCGGAAATAGTACCCGTGATGTATGCTGGGAAGATGAAGGCTGACAGACAGGATGGCTTTGTGAAAACGGCTTTCATGGAATCAGGTGAAGATTTGGGGCGTGGAGGTGACAGGGGGAAGGTGGAGGGAAGAATTTAGGGGTTGTTGTTGATATGGAGGAGGGTGGTTGGTGGGGGGTAATATAGAGGGAGGGAGGGAGGAGATAAAGCCCAAGGTGTTGTTATCTTTGCTGCTTAAAATAGCACAAAGCGGTGACATCATCCTAGTCACCTACTGGGCAGTTGTAAATTCACTTTGGATTTTTCCCCCCTGCCTTCTAAAGAAAACCCAAACCAAACACTACTTGTTTTATATTTGCTTTGTATGTTTTTGCCATATTGTAGTCACGTCTGAGATTCAACAGCTTGCTAGCATGAGCTCTCTCTCTCTCTCTCTCTCTCTCTCTCTCTGGCTCTATATATGGGGATATAAAGCCTATTGTCAAGTCGAACAAGTACATCTTTATGCATGTAAAAGATTCCTGCATGTTTGGAAACAAAAGGGCTAATGATGTAGCATTTGGTGAACTAGGTCGTTTCCCGCTTTAGATTACATTTGTTATGAGATGTGTTAAGTAAGGTAAAGGTGTCCCATAACCTATGTGGTCGTAGGGGAGTAAGGCATCAGAGACCTCAGCTTCTCCAGGGGCCAGCATATGGAGGGCAGCGCCCATCTCCTCTCCCTCGCTGCTTTACCTTCCCTGGCCCTAAAGAGGCAGGTACCCATTTACAACTGGATGAATTGGGGGACTGTACTGAAGCCAAGGCGGGCAAACGGTCACCCATCCAAGTGGTAATCACGCTCGATGCTGCTTAACCTTAGCTGGGGGAAAGCGAGTGCTCTGACCACTGAGCTATCCCGTCCCCAGTTAAGTACTGGTTAGGATTGTTAAATCAGTCTGAAGAAAGCTATTCTAAAATAAAAACCATATAGAATGTTATTAGCTATGCATGAGAAAGGCCATGTGACATGGGTAACCCACATTAGGAATATTCTCTGTGACAATGGTTTTGAACAAGTTTGGTTGTTTGGGTGTGGCTTCCATAACATTTTTATGAAAGAGCTTAAAGAGAGGCTCCACAGTCACTTCTGTTACAACTGGCGTAACAACATGGATTCTAAGCCACGGTGTTCAGTATAGGGTAAAGTTAATTTAACACAGGTTCCCAATAGAAATCTGTGTTGAAATTTTGTACGTTGAAGGATACAGAAATATTTTGGGCAAATCAGGATGGGTGTATCGCAGTTCATGTACACAATTTTTTTTTCCATTAAATACCCATAAGCACATATGCAAAACATCTTGCGCACAGTTAAATCCTGTTCCGCTTCTCGGAAGAGTAGGCCATTGTGTGCCGGTGGGAACAGATGACAAAATTTACAAAACCGCATACACACGGGGATTGGATGTAAAAAAAATACATTAGTGTTTATTCCATTATCCTCAATATAAAAGAATGAAATAAAAAATATATTAATAACAATTTTCACCTACAGATGATAATACTGCATGCCCTGTATGTATAAGCTCAAAAGAAGATGAAGCACACTTTGTGTTTAATTGCTTCTTATATAAATGACATTAGACAGGAGTTCAATTTCAACGTTGATGTTGACGTTAACTCTAGACGATGCACTTGTCAGTGTGTGCTGGCTTGCAATTCACAAGCGTCCTTGGTAAATCTGGCAAAACACCTTTTTGACTGCTTTCAGGCTCAGACAGAATGTCATTGATGATATGAACAAATAAAAGCAAATAGTCCCCATGATTAAGATTGTTTTCATCTGTGTTCTACAATTATTGTCTGGCTGAACATCTTCATGTAGTACCAGTATTGTTTCTTAATCATGTTATATACCAGGACAGAATAATGTATTGATGTTTGTGTTTCTCCCCAGGAAAGGAGCTGTTGGTCTGTGTTCATTAAAGTTCACAGTTCATAGTTCTCTCTCTCTTCTCTCTCTCTCTCTTCTCTCCTCTCTCTCTACTTCTCTTCTCTCTCTCTTTTCTCTCTCTCTCTTGTGTAGATATTTTTTTCCCGTAAGCTGTGTAAGTGTATTGCTATGGGCTTTACTTTATTTTATTTTATTATCATATATATCCTTAAGGGCGGGGACTGGGTGTAAAAAAGCACATGGGTGCTTATTCATTATCCTCGAAATAAAAGAATTTGTCATTGTCATTGTCTCTCTCTCTCTCTCTCTCTTCTCTCTCTCTCTTCTCTCTCTCTCTCTCTCTCTCTCTCTCTCTCTCTCTCTCTCTCTGTGTGGAGGGGGAACGGTGTTGGGTTTAAAATTTTTTTTTTCTCATTTGTTTCTTTGTTGTTGTTTTTTCTTGTTTTTTGTTTGTCTGTTTGGGAGGGTGCTTTTGTCTGTTTGTTTTTTTTGTTGTTGTTTTTAAATTTATTTTTTGGTTTTTTTCTGTTTTGTTTTTTGTTTTTTGGTGTGTGTTTTGGTTTTTTTTGGGGGGGGCGTTTCTGGGGTTTATTTTGTCGTTTGCTCGTCCGGGGTTGTTTGTTTGTCTCTTTGTTTGTTTGTTTTTTCTTTTTCTCTCTTTTCTTTAAAAAAAGTTTTTTTCCCTTTGCTTCTACTGTTTGAAAATATGAGTACTGAGTGCATTTTCAATGTGACCCCACGGGCGGGGACTGGATGTAAAAAAGCACATGAGTACTTATTCATTATCCTGAAAAAAAGAATTTGTTTCTATTACTTACAATATGTAGATGTTCTTTTATGACTTTATTGGCTTTTTCCCCCCTCTTTAATATGTGAGTGTATGGGTATTGCACTTATTTTATTATCATGACATTCAATTTGTATGAGTATAATTAAAAAGTGTTTGTGTTGATCGTGTGCTAATGTGAGTATTCATATTTAGTATTATCCCTGAATTCCCCCCCCACACACACACACTCACACACTCACACACACACACACACACACACACACACACACACACACACACACACACACACACACATACATACACACACTCACTCACTCACTCACTCACTCACTCACTCACTCATATTCTCTCCCTCAATGACTGTATAGGTTTAGATTTCTTCTTTGTTTTGTTTCTTGTTTTTATTGTGTGGATGTATGGGTATTAAATTTATTTCATTATCATGACATATAATTTGAAACGAATATAATCTAAAATGAGTGTTGATGGGATCGCATACTGTTTTGGGAATTATATATTAGATATTATCTCTGAAATACACACACACACTCTCTCTCTGTCTCTCTGTCTCTTTCTCACCGTTTATCGTCTCGCTTATAGTTATAGTGTATCCTGATGAAGGATTCATATTTTATATTTTCAATACTTTATTGGACTTGCCTCTGTACATAAGTTTTAATGAGCGCCCTATTTCAATATCTTGTAGTTGTGTGTAACAAGTATGTGTACCATTTGACATTGTGTAGATGTTTATCTTTATGACTTATTAAGTTTGGTTGTGTTATTTTTCTTGGCTCTGTTGTTGTTCTTGTTGTTGTTGTTTTGTCTGTTTTTTCTCTTTTTTATCTTCTTCTGTTGGTTTGGTTTTTCATTTCTGTTTTGTTTGTTTGTTTGTTTGTTGTTTTGGTTAGGGTTTTTTTTGGGGGTGGGGGTGGGTATTTTAGGGTTTTCTTTTATTTGCTTGCTTTGGGGTGGGGGGGGGGGGGTTGTTGGGGGGGAGCTGTTTTGAAAAGGGTTATTTCCCCTTGTTTTTATTGTGAGACTGTATAAGTATTGGGTTATTATTATTAAGATGTATCCCTAACGGGCGGGGACTAGATGTAAAAAAGCACATATGTGCTTATTCATTATCCTCGAAATAAAAGAATTTGTCATTGTCATATTCATTGTCTCTCTGGTGTTTAGAGTGATGTTTTCGTGATCTGCTGACCCGGGTTCGATTCTCGTTCGAGAGGATTTTTTCCTCTGGAGTTAACATCAGTGCCGACTCCACTCTCCCAAAAAGTCCTTCGGATGAGACTATGAACCGAGCTTCCGTGTGCGAACGCACGCAGAACATCTTGCACACTTGTTAAACCCGTTCCGCTTTTCGAAAGAGTAGCCCATTGTGTGCTGGTGGGATCGGATGACAAAATTTACAAAACCGCATACACACGGGGACTAGATGTAAAAGAAACACATTATATATTAGTGCTTATTCCATTATCCTCGATAAAATAGAATAAATGCAATAAATCTCTCTCTCTCTCTCTCTCTCTCTCATCTCTCTCTCTCTCTCTCTCTCCTCTCTCCTCTCTTGACTGTCCTGTCTGTCTGTCTGTCTGTCTCTCTCTTCCCTCTCTCTCTCTCTCTCTCTCTCTCTCTCCTCTCTCTCTCTCTCTCTCTCTCTCTCTCTCCCTCCCCCTCTGTGTGGGAGTGTGTGTTCTCTCTTCTCCAGAGCCGGATCCCCCCCCCCCACCCCCCACCCTCCTTTGTTTTTTTCGTCCATCTAATATCACAGAATTTGTGAAGAGACTTAAAACGGAATTGAACGGCCTAATCCCATGAAACAGTTGGACCCAGTCTGTATTTCATCTTTGGCCCTCGGGGAGATGTCAAATATGGAAACAAACAAAACATGCGGCAGAAATCAATGCAGTTATACATGCTCACACACAGATTAATAACATCAAATATCATCTGATATAACTCGTAACGAAAAGACGTTACATTGAAGAACGAAGCATTGAACGAACAGGATAATAAAAGCAACAAAAATCATCATGGGAAAAAAATGTAACAGTTAAGCAGTCTATTACGGGTAACAGTATTTTGAATGAAAACCTGAGGACTGGCCGATATCTGGCCTACTGACCTGCCGATGAGGGACAAACTCTTCGGACCCCTGGAGGGAGGAGGGCCTTCAGCGTACCACGGCAGCGTTTGTCAGGGCCTCAGGAGTTGCTGTCTGAGCGTTCCGTGAAGAAAAAGAAGAAGAATGAAATCAACTCATAAAAATAATTCATGTTAACATTATACTAAATCACAGAAAAAATAACCCTTTCCAATAAACAAAATATATATATATAGATCTATATGTTGCTAGTTTAACAACGAGTTTTTATTTGCGTTTTGTATTCATCCCAAGGTAGGATTTTGCAGCATTTGGATGATACATGAACTGTTTCTGAAAACGATTTTCACCTATTTCTTTTTTTTTTCTCCATTTATTCTTATTTTAGTATTGTATTTGGAAGAAATTGGAATAAGCACTCATGTGGGTGTTTTTTTTATATCCAGTCCACGTGTGTATGCAGTTTTGTCAGTTTTCTTATCCGTTCCCACCGGCACACAATGGCCTATTCTTCCGAAAAGCGGAACGGGTTTTAACATGTGCGCAAGATGTTCTGCGTGTGTTCGCACACTGGGCCTCGGTTTATAGTCTCATCCAAAAGACTTTTGAGGGGAGTAGAGTCAGCACTGATGTTAACTCCAGAGGGAAAAAAATCCTCTTGAACGAGATTGGAACCCGGGTCAGCAGATAATGAGCGCAATACCCCTCACTCTAACCACCAGGCTACCCCGTCTCCCTGTTAG
>CM054165.1:919799-947299 GCA_028751875.1 Rapana venosa | reverse complement strand
CCTTTTCCCTTCTGCGTGCTCCCTTGGGGCCGGGTTTGGGGGGGAAAGGAGGGGGTGGGGGGTGGGGGAGGCGGGGGGTTTGGGAGGGGGGTGGGGTGGGGGTGGGGGTGTTGGGGGTGGGGGTTGTGGTTTTTGGGGTTGGGTATATTTTTTTTTTTTTTTTTTTTTTTTTTTTCGGGAAGGGGGGGGGGGCCCCGGGGAAAGAGGTGGAGGGGGGGGGGCAGACGGGAGGGGCGAGGGAGGGGGGCCCGGAACGGGAGGAGAAAGGGGGAAAAAAAAAAAAAATTAAAAAAAAAAAAATTTAAAAAAAAAAAAAAAAAAGAGGGAAGAGAGGGGAGAGAAAGGGGAAAGGAAGAGAGAAAGAGAAAAAGGGGAGGGAGGGAGAGAAAGGGAAAAAGAAGAAGAAAGAGAAGGGAGAGAAGAGAAAGAAGAGAGGAAGAGAGGGGAAAAAAAGAGAGAGAGAAAAAAAGAGAAGAAAAGAAAAAGAAAAAAAGGAAAAAGGGGGGGAAGAGGGGGGGAGAAAAAGAAAAGAAAGAGGAGGGGAAAGAAGAGAGAGAAAGAAAAGGAAAGAGAAAGGGGAGAGAGAAAGAAAAGAAAGGGAGAAAGAAAAAAGAGAAGGGAAAAAGGAGAAAGAAAGAGGGAGAGACAGGGGGGTAGAGAGAAAAAAAAGAAAAGGATTTAAAAAGAGAAAGGAAAAGGGAAAAAAAGGGGAAAAAAAGGGGGGTGGTAAAAAAAAGAGCGGGACAAGGAAAAAGGAAAGGGGAATAAGGGGAGAGAGAAAGGGGAAAGGGGAAAAAAAAAGGGAGAAAAGAAAGAGAGAGACGGAAAGAAAAAGAGAGGAAAGAATAAGAGAAAAGGAAAAGAAAAAGAGGAAAATGGAAAAGAAAAGGAAAACCCACCCCCGGGGGGGAAAAGAGGGGAAAAGGCCTCAGAAAAGGGAAAAAACGGTGGAAGAGGAGGCCCCGGGGGAAAGCCAAAAGGGAGAAGAGAAAAGGAGCGGAGAAAAGGAAGGGAAAGACAAAAGGGAAAAAAGAGAGGGGAAAAGGAAAAAGTGGGGGGGGGGGGGGGGGAAAAGAAAAAAAAAGGGAAGAAAGAGGGGGGGGGGGAAGGGAGAAAAGAGGGGGGAAAAAAGGGGTTGGGTTTTGGGGGGGGCCAGGGGGGAAGGGAAGGGAGGGATGACAAAGAACCGGGGGGGGGGGTGGGGGGGGGGGGGGGGGGGGGGGGGGTTATACAGGTTGGGGGGGGGGGTTTTTTTTTTTTTTCTCAACCCCTTTTTTTCCTCCGACCGTCCTTTCCTTTCTTGGTCTTTTTTCTCCCCCTTTTTTTTCCCTTTTCTTCCTTCTTCTTCTTCTTCTTTCTTCATTTTTTTCTTCTTCTTCTTCTTCTTTTTCTTTTCTTTTTTCTTCTTCCTCTTTTTCTTCTTCTTTCTTCTTCTTCTTTTTCGCATTTTTCTTCTTCTTCTTCTTCTTCTTTTTCTTCTTCTTCTTTTTTCTTCTTCTTCCTTCTTTTTTTTTACTTCTTTCTTTTTTTCGCCATTTTTCTTCTTCTTTTTCCCTTTTTCCCCCCCTTTCCCCCTCTTCCCTCCTCCTTCTTCCTCTTCTTTGCTTTTTTCTCTTCCTTTTTCCTTTTCGTTATTCTTCTTTTCTTCTTCTTCATCTTCTTCTTTGCAATTTTCTTTTTTTCCCATTCTTCTTCATTCTTTCTTCTTCTCTTTTTTGAATTTTTCTTCCCCTTCTTCTTTTTCTTCTTTCTTCTTCTTTTTTCTTTTTTCTTTTTTCTTCTTCTTCTTTTTCTTTGCGGGGTTTTCCTTCTGTCGCTTCTTTTTCTTCTTCTTTTTCTTCTTCTTTTTCTTTTTTCTTTTTTCCTTTTTCCCTTCTTTTTCTTTTCTCTTTTTCTTCTTCTTTTTCCCCTTTTCCTTCGCTTTTTTTGCATTCTTCTTTTCTTTGTTCTTTTCTTTGCATTCTCTTCTTCTTCTTTCTTTTTTCCTTTCGCATTTTTTCTCTTCTCATTTTTCTTCTTTCTTCTTTTTCTTCTTGTTTTTTCCTTTTTCGCTTTTTTCTTTCTTCTTCTTTTTTGCATTCTTCTTCTTTTTTTCTTTTTTCTTTCTTTCTTTTTTGGGCATTCTTCTTCCTTCTTTTTTCCCCAATTTTTTTCTTTTTCTTCAAAATTTTTTTGTTCTTTTTCCTTTACCTTTTTTTTTCGCTTTTCCCCTTTTTTTTTCTCCTTCCCCCTTTTTCTTTCTTTTTCCTTTTTTTCTTCTTTTTCCCAATTCTCTTCTTCCTTCCTTTTTTCCTCTTCTTTTTTCTTTTCCCTTCTTCTCAACCCCCTTTCCTCCTCCACCCCCCTCCTTCCTTTTCCTTCTTTTTCTTCCCCTTCCCCCTTCCCCCTTCTTCCCCTCCCCCCCTCCTCCCCCCCTTCTCTTTGAAATTTCTTCTTTATAACCCTTTTTTCCCTCCCCCCTTCTCCTTCTTCTTTTTTTGAAATTTTCTTCTTCTTCGCATTTTTTTTTGCATTCTTTTTCTTTTTTGTTCCTTCTTCTTTTTCTTCTTCTTCTTCTTTTTCCCTTTGCATTCTTCTTTGCATTTTTCTTTGCATTCTTTTTTGCATTCTTTTTCTTTTTCTTAATTTTCTTCTTCTTTGCATTCTTCTTTTGCATCTTGAATATTTTCTTTTCGCATTCTTTTCTTTTCGCATTTTTTTCTTCTTCACAATTCTTTTCTTTTTTTCTGTGCATTTTGGGTTTTCTTCTTCAACGTTCTATTTCTTTGCTTCTTTTTCGCATTTTTCCAGTTTTTCTTTTTTGCATTCTTTTTCTTCTTATCTTTCTTCTTTTTCTTCTTTTCTTTTTCTTTTTCTTCTTCTTCTTCTTCTCCTTCTTCTTCTTCTTCTTCTCTTCTTCTTTTTCTCTTCTTCTTCTTCTTCTTCTTCTTCGCATTCTTCTTGTTCAAAATTCTTCTTCTTCTCGTCGCTTTTTTGCATTCTTCTCTTCTTTTGATTCTTTGCTTTTCTACTTCGCTTTCTTCTTTTTCTTCTTCATTTTTTTTGCATTTGCCCTATCTTTTTTGCATTCTTCTTTTTTTGCATCTTCTTCTCCTTTTTGTTTCTTTCTTCTTCTTTTTCTTCTTCTTCTTCTTCTTCTTCTTCTTTTTCTTCTTTCTTCTTTTTTTCTTCTTCCAATTTTTCTCTTTTGCAATCTTCTTCTTCTTTTTGCATTCTGCCTTCCTTCTTTCTTTTTTTCCTTCTTCTTTTCTTCGCAATTCTTTTTCGCAATTTTTCTTCTTTCTTCTTCTTCTTTTTCCCTTCTTCTTCTTCTTCTTTCTTCGCAATTCTTCTTCTTCGCAATTTTCTTCTCGCAATTTTCTTCTTCTTCCTTCTTCTTTTCTTCTCTTCTTCTTCTTCTTCTTTTCTTCTTCGAAATTCTTCGAAATTTTCTTTTTCTTCGCAATTCTTCTTCTTCGCAATTCTTTTCTTCGCAATTCTTCTTCTTCTTCTTGCATTGTTTTGTTGTTGTTTTTGTTTTTCTTTTTCTTCTTCTGCTTCTTCTTTTTCTTCGAAATTCTTCTCTTTGCGTTCTTCTTTTTCTTGTTTTGTTCTTTTTCTTCCCTTTCTTCTTCTCTTTTTTCTTCTTTTTCCCGGCAATTCTTCGCAATTCTTCGCAATTCTTCTTCTTCTTTTCTTTTTTCTTCTTCTTCCTTCTTCGTCCGCAATTCTTCTTCTTCGAAATTTCTTCTTCTTCGAAATTCTTGTTCTTTTCTTTTTCTTCTTTTTCTTCTTCTTCTTCTTCTTTTTTTCTTCTTCTTTTTCTTCTTCTCTTCTTTTTTTCTTCGCAATTTTTCGCAATTTTCTTCTTTTCTTCTTTTTCTCTTCTTCTTTTTCTTCTTCTTCTTCTTCTTCTTCTTTTTTTTCTTTGCAATTTTTCTTTGCAATTCTTCTTCTTTTCTTCCTTTTTCTTCTTCTTCTTCTTTTCCCGCAGTTCTTCGCAATTCTTCTTCTTCGCATTCTTCTTTTTTTTCTTCTTCGCATATCTTCTTCTTTTTTTCTTTTTTCTTCTTCTTCTTCTTCTTCTTTTTCTTTCTTCTTCTTCGCAATTCTTCTTCTTGTTCTTGTTCTGTTCTTGTTGTTGTTGTTTTTTGTTGTCCTTCTTCTTCTTTTTTTTCTTCTCTTTTTTTCTTTTTCTTCTTCTTCTTCTTCTTCTCTTTTTCTTCTTCTTCTTTGCAATTCTTCTTTTTCCAATTTTTCTTCTTCGAAATTTCTTCTTCACATCCTTCTTCGAAATTCTTTTTCTTCGAAATTTTTCTTCACATTCTTCTTGTTCTTCTTGTTTTTCTTGCCCCTTTTTGTTATTGTTCTTGTTCCCCTTGTTGTTGTTTTGTTTTCTTGTTCTTCTTCTTTCTTCTTTTTCTTCTTCTTCTTTTTCTTCTTCTTTTTCTTCTTTTTCTTCTTCGCATTCTTCTTCTTCTTTTTTGCAATTCTTCTTCTTCGAAATTCTTTTTCGAAATTGTTGTTGTTGTTTTGTTGTTTTTCTTCTTCTTCTTTTCTTTTCTTCTTCTTTTTTCTCTTTTCTTTCTTCTTCTTCTTCTTCTTCTTCTTTTCTTTTTTTTTCTTCTTCTTTTTTCTTCGCAATTCTTCTTTTTCCAATTCTTTTTTCTTTTTCTTCTTTTCTTTCTTCTTCTTTTTTTTCCTTTTTTCCCGCAATTCTTTTTTTTCGCAATCTTCTTCTTGAAATTCTTCTCTTCGAAATTTTTCTTTTTTTCTTTTTCTTCATTTTGTTTTTCTTCTTCTTCTTCGCAATTCTTTTTCGCAATTCTTCTCTTCTTCGAAATTTTCTTCTTGCATTCTTCTTCGTAATTTTTTTTTTTCACAATTCTTCTTCGCATCTTCTTCTTTTATATTCTCTTGTTCTTTTTTCGCACTCTTACTTCCCTCTTCGCATTCTTCTTCGTGTTCCTCTCATTTTTGGCTTTCCTCCTTTGTATTCTTCTTTGCATCTTCTTTGCATTTTTCACATTCTTCTTCTTGGCAATTTTTCATCATCATTTTTTCCCTCGCTTTCTTCTCCAACACACAACACCACCACACACACACACACACCACACACACACACACACACACACACACACACACAAGAGAGAGAGAGAGAGAGAGAGATAGATAGATAGATGATAGATAGAAGAAAATAGATAGACAGACAGACAACAGACAGACAATAGAAGATGATAGATAGATAGATAGATAGATAATAGATAGATAATAAAGATAGAAAGGGAAAAAAGAAAATTGCAGTCTTCTCTTTGCATTTTTTCTTTGTTTTCTTATTTCCTTTGTATTTTTCTTTCTTCTTTTTTTTTGCATTCTTCTTTTCGTTTTTTTTCTGTATATTTTGTAACATTTTACTTTTTTTTTTTTTTGTTTCTACTTTTGTCTTCTTCTTTGCAATCACTTCTTCTCTCTTCTTCTTTTTTTCCCCCGTTTTCCTTCTTTTGCAGCCCTCTTCTTTTCCTCCTTTTCTTTCTTTTTTCTTCCTTTTTTTTCTTTTCTTTGCATTTTTCTTTTTGCTTTTCTTTGTATTCTTCTCGCATTCCTCTTCGTAATTCTTTTTTTCAGCCTTCTTTGCATATGTGGGAGCGATTGAATGCAATCGATCTCTTTATTTTGCAAGATAAGAGCGCTATAAAATTCCACTTATTATTATATTATCATTTTATTAATTATTATATTATTATTTTTATTATTATCATATTGTTATTATTATTATTTTGCATCATTTTTTGCCTTTCTTATTCTTTGCATATTCTCCTTTTTGTATTTTTCTTTTTTGCATTTTTTTTCTGCAATCTTCTGTTTTTTGTTTTTTTTTTCCCATTCTTCTTTTCTTTGCATTCTTTTCCTCATTTTTTTTTGTCCTCGTTTTGTCCTCTCCTCTCTCTCTCCCCTTCTCTCTCTCACCCCTCTCTCTCTTCCTCTCCTCTCTCTCTCTCTCTCTCCCCCTCACCCCCTCTCTCTCCTCCCCTCTTTAGATCACGCAGATTTGTTAAAAATGGGGCTCCTACCTTATCAAAATTGCCGTCGCTACCCTACTCTGCTGCTGCACAAAGCGCTGCCATATCTGTAATCTCTTCTGGGACATACCATTGCCGAACAAAAATGACGACACATCAAATCCACCTCTACTTGAGAGAAGATCGTCAACAGTAGAGGGAAATGTAAGTACGACTGTCGATTGTCGTAAAAAAGCCTTCCGACTGGATGACGGCTTTGAAGAGATCCTCAAAAATGGCGACTTTCCGTCGCAAAAGTCCGCCTGCCGTGTTCATTTTGCTGTGTGGCTGTGTTTTAACTGGTAAGAATATAATTGGTATTTATTGAGGTTAGACCGACCTTTTGAAAAATTGACTACACTTGAAAATTTTAGAAGCCCCAAACACCAAATTCTTTTTTTTATGTCTGAGGGAAAAGCCTGGCGTTTTTATTAGTGTCCGAGTTAGTTGACTAGTGTCTGAGTAATTTACAGGGTTATTTCTGTTTTTAGGAGCCACCCAGCTGAAATACTTCCTTCTCACTTTTTGTTTTTCCTAATGCCAAAAAGACAGTTTTTGATTGGGGACCTTTTAGCCACAACAATAATGTCAAAGATGGCACCCGCCACTACGTGCTTTGGGAGTGCTTTTCATCACGGATTGGGGTCCTGGGTTCGAATCCAAAAGAGCACATAGTCTTTTGACCTCAGCTAGCCCCTATAGGTAGAGGGTTTTTTGGGAGCTCATAGGAAGACTGGACCACCAGCGACTTCATCCACTTTAAGGGGTCGATTTTGAAGGTTGCTCAAAAACCTGACCAAAAACCGCAGTGTCTGTACCTGGGTCGGTTTTACTCGAAGTCGAGTAACAGCCCTTGTCAAGGTAGTTTCAAAACGGGCACGCCCCTAGCAGCTCATTAAAGTCACCTCATCGCATTGATCATCAGCAAAAAATATACTGCCCTTTTTCACCCACCAAACAAACAAAAAAAGCCCACCCAAGAAACAAAACAAAAAATAACCCCCAAAAAAAAAAAAACCCACCAACCCACCAAAACAAACAAAAAAACCACCAAAACAAAAAAACAAACCCACCAAAACAAACAAAAAAACCCCCCAAAACAAACAAAACAAACCCAAAACCAAAAAACAAAAAACCCCCCAAAACAAAAAACAAACCCACCAAAACAAACAAACAAAACCCACCAAAAATAAACCAAACCCAACCAACCAACCAACCAAACACGATCCCAAACTGCCCACAACAAACCCCCCCTCCCCCCCACAAAAACAAGTAAACCAATCCCCGCACCCCCATGAGAACCCTTTCCCTCACAGTTAACTCACCACATCCGCCGGAAATATAAACCCGGAGTAGCTGGAAGAAAAGGCTGACAACAGGGTGGTTTGTGAAAAAAGGGTTTCATGGAATCAGGTGAAGATTTGGGGGGGTGGAGGGGACAGGGGGAAGGGGAGGGGAAAAATTTGGGGGGTTTTTTTTTAAAGGAGGGGGTGGGTTGGGGGGGGAAAAAAGAGGGGGGGAGGGGGGAAAATAAACCCAAGGTTTGTTATTTTTGCCTTTAAAAAAGCACAAAGCGGGGCATCAACCTTCCCACGGCAGTTTTTAAATTCCCTTTGGTTTTTCCCCTCTGCTTCTAAAAAAAAAAAACCCAAACCAACCCACTGGTTTATTTTTTTTCTTTGTAGTTTTTGCCATATTGTAGTCACTTCTGAGATTTGCAGCTTTCTAGAATTTTCCCGAGTTCTCCTCTCCCTCCTCTTCTCTCCCTTTTCTCTCTCCCTTCCCCTCTCCCCCCTCCCTTTCCTCTCTTTTCTCTCTCATCTATCTATCTACTACTATATGAGGATATAAAACCTTTTCAATCGAACAATACACTTATGCATTTTAAAAGATTCCCTGCGTTTGGAAAAAAAAGGGGAAAAGAGGACTTTAGTGAATAGGTCTTTCCCGTTTTGATTTCATTTGTTTTTGAGAGTGTTAAGTAAAAGGAAAGGTGTTCCCCCAACCAAAGTGGCGTAGGGGGGTGAAGGCATCAGAACCTCACTTTTTCCAGGGGGCCCCATATTGAGGGCACGCCCATCCCTCTCCCTCGCTGCTTTACCTTCCCCGGGCCCTAAAGATGCAGGTACCCATTTACAACGGATGAATTGGGGACTGAGAAACCAAGGCGGGCAAAAAGGGCACCCATCCAAGTGGAATCACGTCAATGCTGCTTAACTTTTTGCGGGGGGGAAGCGAGTGCTCGACCACGAGAACCCGTCCCCATTAAAAACTGTTAGGGTTGTTAAATCAGTCAAAAAAGGGTTTTTAAAATAAAAACCATTTGAATGTTAGACTATGGAAAAAAGGCCATGGACATGGGTAACCCACTTAGGAATATTCTTGGACAAGGTTTTGAACAATTTGGTTGTTTGGGGGGTGGCTTCGATAAAATTTTTTAAAAAGCTTAAAGAGGCTCCACATCCTTCTGTTACAATTTGGGGTAACAAAAGGATTCTAAGCCAGGGTTTTATAAGGGGAAATAATTTAACACAGGTCCCAAAGAAAGCGTGTTGAAATTCTGTACGTTGAAGGGGTACAAAATATTTTTGGGAAATCAGGGTGGTGTATCCCAGTTTTGTACACAAATACCCATAAGCAGATCGCAGAACATCTTGCGCACTTAAAATTTCCCGTTCCCCTTTTTGGAAAGTAGGGATGGTGCCGGGGGGAAAATGGCAAAAAATTTTCAAAAAGCTACACCGGGGATTGGTGAAAAAAATACATTATGTTTTTTTTTCCATTATCCCAAAAAAAAAGAAGAAATTAAAAAAGAAAATTTCAACTTTTACCTACAAAGAAAATATGCATGCCCTTATGAATGTTCGAAAGAAGAGAAGCACACTTTGCATTTAATTGCTTCTTATAAAATACGGTGGGGGCGGGGTGAAATTATTCACCAACGGAGAATAAAGGGGCCTCCCCCCTCCGCAGCCTGTGGGGGATCCCCTTTGGGGAAGCGGGGACCCCTTAGCCTCCCGATCAGGGTTACCGAAGTCATGGGAAGGGAGGGGACGGATATGGGTTTTGCACCGAAAGTTTTGGGGAAATGGCACACTTCAAGTGTTTTGGCAATGAACTATATGATACAAGGCAAACAATCCGCCAGTACAACTGCTCCTATGAAATTTGGCACCCAAAAGGATCTCTGCTTATTAATGGAAAAAAATCGTAAACCGTAAAGGGGGGGTTCCGTTTACTGGGTTTTCCCGTGGGTATTAGTGGGAAGGGAACCCTCAGGTCATCCCGCGAAGTCCGCAAGAAAATCTCAGAAGGGCAGGGAACTAGGGACTTGCTCAAAAAGGTTTGGGAAAAATTCAAAAAGGAAATGGAAAAATGCCCATAACAAAACCCTTTTTGAAGTAATGGAAAGGACAGGGTCAAAAGAAAAAAAATTCAAAAAGGAAGATCAAACACCCAAAAGAGTTGGAGACGTAAAAACCCAAAAACCCCTCTTTCTGGAGTAAATGAAAGATCCTGATAGTAAAACCTAACACAAATTTCCAAAACAATGGAAAAGTAAATAAGCACCAACATGATAAAGATACGCAAAATTTAAGATTTTTTTGAAAAAAACGAAAAGGCAATGAAAAACAACGAAGTCTCAAGAATCAGAATAATAAGGGTGACCCCAATTTAAAGGTGGAAAAGGGAAAAATGAAACCACAGTTTGGGGCCCCTTTGGGAAAAGGAAGGGGAAGTGAAAAAAGGAGAGCGGGCTCACGGAAGGGCAAGGGGGAAAAAAACGGGTGTCATGAAACCCTGGTTTGAAAAACCTCCAAGAAGCTGGACATGGGAAAAACCCGGCGACAGAAACCCGGAACAAAATTTGATTCATCCTATTCAAGAACGCTTCCCTAACTCTAAAAAAATCTTTTAAGCCATGCCAGGGGCAACGTGGAATGATCATGCCCAGTTATCGGGACAATGCACTAAAATTTAAAAAGTTGTCAAAAACAAAAAGAACACCAAAACCAAGTGAACAAGCTACAAACTGACAAAAAAATCAAAGAAAAAAAAACAAAATCAAATTGGGAAAAAAATTCGATGGGCCCAGATCAAATCACCAAAACAGAGGGAAAATGGCAGATTTATAAAGAAGCACACGAGGGGACAAAAGAATAATACCAGAAAAAATAGAAAGGAACTAAGAAGTGGATGAGTTCCGAATTTTAAACCTAATGGGAAAAAAAGAGAAAGGCAAAAGTAATGAAAAAGATAAAGAACTTTCAAACGGTTAGAAAAAAATGTAATGAACCCAAGGGAAAATTGGATCAAAATGCAGGCAAGGAAATTTAGATAATGCAAATTTTTTAAGCAAACTTAGCATGAAAAAATAAAAAAGTGCAGGAAAAAAACATCGCAAAAACAGTTGTATAAAGTCGAGAGATGGAGATATACCTGGAAAAAGAAGAATTCTAAAAAGGGGGCAGAAAACATCGAAAAGTTTAATACCACGACGAAGAGGCCACCTCCTCAAAATTTGCAAAAAGAAAAATGGCCACAAAACATGGGAAACGAAGTGAGACTGCCCCCGCAAGAGAAAAATGGAAGGCGCCAGGGCCTATATAAAACCCACTAAATTTATAAAACCCGGATGAAGGGGAATTAAGGCATCACAAAACACTAAACATATTATAACAAAGGGAGATTTTCCGAAGATAAAAGAAACCATCAAAATTGAATCCCCCAAAACTGGTACACAATGTGACCAACATCGTCAAAAACCTGAGAGTCACCTCAAACCCAAAATTCTTTTACGAATACTCATTAAAGAGAATGAAAATAAAATACCCCAGAAATATCAAAAACGCATTTGAATTCATGGGAGACAAAGGCACCAAAATGCAATCTTTGCATTGAAAACTCTCATTGGGAAAACCATCGGGTCCAGAAAGCCTTACCTCTGCTTTATTGACTAAATCAAAACTTCAAAAAAGAAAGCCCCTCCGACTTTTTTGATATTCAGGAAGGTATACATGAGAAAAAAATCTCGAGTCCTGAAACCAAATTGGGAACAGGGGGGCAGCCTTTGAGTCGACAAAGAAACAGCAAATAGACCAAACTGCAGGGGGGGAGCAGGGGGCGTGTTTTCGCCTGAATTTTTTAAAGTATATAGTAAATAATCTCGAAAATTAGAATCATGGGGAATTTTTGAGGTCCACAACATCAACAACCTAAAATATGCAGAGACACGTCCTTATCGCCAACCTGAAGAAAAACTGCAAAAGATTTTTAAAAACAGTAAAAACAAACGAAAAAAAAGGATTACAGCCCTGCAAAGAAACAGAAAGCAAGGGGGATCCAAAAAAGCTGTTTAAAACCCCAAGCAACATAGGGCCCGTAAAGGAGAAGAACAGACAATAAAAACCTTAAATACCTTGGGTTTTACATCACCCCGGGCGGCAATATGTACAAAATCAAGAAAAAATTGGGCAAACAAGGGAACTTTTAACAACAAAATGCATTTTTTTCCAACAGTAAGATAACCCCAAGACAAAGATCCATTTTGAAGCCAAATATAGTCCCTTCTTCTTTGGGGTGTGAGTGCGGAAACCCCACCAAGGACACAGAACAGCGACAGAAGCATGGAAAGGGGTTCATCCGGGGAATCAGAAATCCAGGACAAAAAAAAAAACAAATCAGAAGTAATGGAAATGGCTGGGACAAGAATCCCTTTTCAACACCACAAGAAAGACACCAAATTTTTCGGCCCTAAATCAGGCTGACGGACAGAGAAAACTGTTATGGAGGGCAAAATCTGTGGAAACAAGAGCAGAGGACAACGCAACAAAAATCACAGACGCTTAAACAAAATTTGCACAAAAAAGGGGACCAACAATGGCTCATGAGAGGGACCGAAACAGGGGAAAAATGGAAGCCAACGTCGATGCGCAACCAGACCGGGCCTTTAAAAAAATAAATGACATTAGACAGGATTTCAACTTTAAAAGTTGATGTTCGTAACCAGCATGCACTTGGGGCAAGGGTTTTGGGGTTGCAATTCACAAGCGTCCTTTGGTAAAACGGGGAAAAAAACCTTTTGACGCTTTTCAGGCCAACAGAATTCATTGATATGTGGGGCAAAAAAAAAGCAATAGTCCCCATATTAAGATTGTTTTAATCTGGTTCTACAATTATTGTCTGGGTGAAAACTTTATGTATACCGAAATTTTGCTTCTTTCTGTTATAGCACGGACAGAATAATGTATTTATTTTTTTTTTTTTCCCCATGAAAGGGGCTGTTGGGCCTAGCGCCTGTTTCATTAAAGTTCAAATTCTCTCTCTCTCTGTCTCTGTCCTCTCTCTCTCTCTCTCCCCTCTCTCACTCTCATCTCTCTTTTCCTCTCACCTCTCTCTCTCTCTCTCTCTCTTGGGGGGTTAGAGTGATGTTTTAGTGATCTGCTGACCCGTGTTCGATTCTCGTTCGAGAGGATTTTTTCCTCTGGAGTTAACATCAGTGCCGACTCCACTCTCCCCAAAAGTCTTTCGAATGAGACTATAAACCGAGGTCGCGTGTGCGAACGCACGCAGAGCATCTTGCGCGTACATTAAATCCTGTTCCGCCTTTTGGAAAGAGTAGCCAATTGTGTGCTGGTGGGAACGGACGACAAAATTTACAAAACGGCATACACACGGGGACTAGATGTAAAAGAAACACATTATATATTAGTGCTTATCCATTACCTCGATAAAATAGAATAAATGCAATAAATCCTCTCTCTCTCTCTCTCTCTCTCTCTCTCTCTCTCTTCCCTCTCCTCCTCTCTCCCTCTCTCGACTGTCTGTCTGCTGTCTGTCTGTCTGTCTGTCTGTCTCTCTCTCTCTCTCCCCTCTCTCTCTCTCTCTCTCTCTCTCCCCTCTCTCCTCACTCCTTTTTTCTCTCTTCTCTCTCTCTCTCTCTCTCTTCTCTCTCTCTTCCCCCCTCTGTGTGGGAGTGTGTGTGTCTCTCTTTCTCCAGACCGGATCCCCCCCCCCCCACCCCCACCCTCCTTTTGTTTTTTTCGTCCTCTAATATCACAGAATTTTGGAAAGAGACTTAAAACGGAATTGAGCGGGCCCAATCCCCTGAAACATTTGCACCCAGTCTGTATTTTATCTTTGGCCCTCGGGGAGATGTCAAATATGGAAACAAGCAAAACATGCGGGAGAAATCAATGCAGTTTACATGCTCAAACACAGAAATTTAAAAACATCAATATCATCTGAATAACCGTAACGAAAAGACGTTAAAATTTAAGAACGAAGCATTGAACGAACAGGATAATAAAAGCAACAAAATCATCATGGGAAAAAAATGTAACAGTTAAGCAGTCTATTACGGGTAACAGTATTTTGAATGAAAACCTGAGGACGGCCGAATCTTGGCCTACTGACCTGCCGTGAGGGATAAGCTCTTTTGGACCCCTGGAGGGAGGAAAGGGGCCTTCAGGGGTACCACGGCAGCATTGTCAGGGCCTCTGGATTGCTGTCTGAGCGCTCCGTGAAGAAAAAGAAGAAGAATGAAATCAACTCATAAAAATAATTCATGTTAACATTATTACTAAACAAAAGAAAAAATAACCCTTCCAATAAACAAAATAATATATAAAGATCATAGTTGCTATTTTAAAACAACGATTTTATTTGCGTTTTGAAATTCATCCCAAGGTAGGATTTTGCAGCATTTGGATTATACATAAACTGTTTCTGAAAACGATTTTCACCTATTTCTTTTTTTTTTTTCTATTTAAATTCTTATTTTAGTATTGTTTTGGAAGAAATTGGAATAAGCACTCAGGGTGGGTTTTTTTTATATCCAGTCTACGTGTGTATGCAGTTTTGTCAGTTTTCTTATCCGTTCCCACCGGCACACAATGGCCTATTCTTCCGAAAAGCGGAACGGGTTTTAACATGTGCGTAAGATGTTCTGCGTGTATTCGCACACGGTACCTCGGTTTATAGTCCCATCCAAAAGACTTTGGGTGGGGGGGGAGGGGGGGCGGTTGTGGAGTCTGCACTGATGTTAACTCCAGAGGAAAAAATCCTATTGAACGAGATTGGAACCCGGGTCAGCAGATAATGAGCGCATAACCCATCACTCTAACCACCAGGCTACCCCGTCTCCCTGTTAGCTACACAACAAAGCTATCCCACCCCCTTGTCAATCCATCTACGTCTTCAACAATGTCTCCGCGTCCAAGTTTTCAACTAGGCCAATTCAGCTACATTTTTCTTCATTACGTCATGCTTCTACGTATCGTTGTAAAACTACGTCATTCCACTTTCAACATCCAGCCATCATTATCTTCTTCTTCTCCGTCGAACGCTCTGACAGCAACTATTGTTGTCTAGTACATGAGCGAAAATGCGTTACGCTGCCGTTAAGCGCCCACAAGTCCCGGCCCAGCGCATCCGATTTCAGCATGAGAGAAATTGTTATCTTTTAAGTCCTTCTGGGGTGGGGGGGGCATGAGAATGGACCAAGAAGGGAGAAAATAGACAAGGAGGGGTGACAGGAGAAAAAAAAGGGAAAAAGGCAGAAACAAAGAGAGAGATAAAAAAGAGGAAATTTCAGGGACGGATATTCCCGAAGGTGGGGATGCTATTTACACTGATAGGCCCCTGGCATCAGACTTCAGCCACCTTAGCTGAGCTGAGGAGGAGAGAACACAAACCCCAGACAAAAGGTTTGTTTCTGCCCTTCTCACAAACTAAACAAACCATTTGAAGAAAATACGCCATTCATGTCTGTCGTAAGTTTTTTTTAAAGGACGTCACTGAATAGGGGTTCAAAAACCCGTCCCCCAAAAAAAAAAACATGAAGCAAGGAAGAGCACTTTGCCCGGGCTTGGATTGGCTGCTGCAATAAACGTGTCCGGAATCCGCCTCTTTTTTTTTTCGTCCCCCTAGGCCTAATAAAACATGACTTTTTGTTGTCGAACTCCCCCCTTTTTCAGGGAACCTTTTCTGGGCCCTACTTCTATCTTCATTTTGATATTGAGAGTGTGATAAAGTAAGCCATTTAAGGGATTTTTATCTTAAAAAAATGTCAGTGGGGAACGCCAGAAAACCCGAACACTGCTAACAGTTTTAAATTTTCAAGTTGTAGAGTACTTCTTTCCCTTTAAAAACTTGCCAAAATTTGTGAAACTGAAACTTTTTCTGGGGTTTCCAAAAAACCCTTTAACCTTTCATACAAGTGTTTTGGATCTCTCTCTTTTCTCCCCCCTCTCATCTTCATCCCCCTCTCTCCTCTTTTTCATCCTCTCATCTCCCCTCTTTTCTCTCTTTTTCTCTCCAAAAAACACACAGGAGAAATTTTATGGGGGAAAGGGGATAGGGGTGGGGAGGGTGATGTAAGTTTTTTAAATGAACATCAGTTTTCCTTTTTTGTTTTAATACCCCATTAATTTTTTTTTGTTTTGTTGTTTTTTGGTTTGGAAATTTGGGGGGGTGGGGTTCGGGTTTTAATTTGCCTTTTTTTTTTTTGGGGTTTGGGGGGTTTTTCGGGGGAGGGGGGGGGGATTTTTTGGGAAACTTTTTTTTTTTTTTTTCCTCGTTTTTTGTTAGTTCTATATTGTTCTTCTTTTTGTTTTGGGCTGTTTTTTCGGGTCCTATGTTAGTTATAGCCCGCTGTTGTTGTTATGAAAGTTTTTTTTGTGTTTTTTTTATTGGGTTTTTTTCCTTGTTGTGGTTTCCTTTTTTGTTTCATCCTTTTGCTTTTTTTATTCAGTTGTTTGTTTTGGTTGAAGGTTTGGGTGTGTACATGTTTTGTGAGGGGGGTGGGAGGGAAGAAAGGGGGTTTGTTTTTTTTTTAAATTTTTTATTCTTTTTTTGCTTCTTTTTTTTTTTGGGTTTGGTTTTTTTTTTTTTTGCTTTTTGTTTTATGACGGGTTTTTTTTTTTTCAGGTTTTTTTGAATTATTTAAATTTGAAATGGTCTCTTTTTTTGGGGGTTTTTTTTGTTTTTTTTAATTCCAAAAATTCATATTTTAATTTTTTTTTTTGTTTTTTTTGTAGGGTTTACCATAGTTTAGTTTGGGGTTTTTTTTAATTCTATGTCTGCATATACATTATTTTTTTTTTGCCCGCTTTTTTTCTTTTTTTTAGATAGATGGCTTGTTTAAAAAAAGAAAATGAAATGTTTAAACCTTGTACCATCTAAAAATTTAAAATTTTGGATTTTGACTTTGATTTGACTTTGAACAAAACCCCAACACACACACACAAAAAACCCACACACCCCCCCACCCAACCCCCCCACCACCAAAATCATATGAATCCACCAACAATTTAAATTTATAATTTCAACAAATGAATTGCCAACATGGATTAAATTAAATCAAAAGTACCCCAGTTCTGTAAATCATTTAAACAATTCACGTTCTAAATCCTAGCAATGAAAAAAATTAAAAAAACATCATAAAACAAAAATGAAGCAGAAAAACTAAACTGAAAAAAAAATCCTTTAAAAAGGACAATCTGTTTTTGGGTGTAAGAATTTAATATCAGGAAAATTTAAAATTTATTAGCCAAATCAGCAAAACCCATCCCCAAAGAAAAACCCCAAAAACAAATTCAGGAGAAAACCACAAGCAGTCTAAATTTGTTTAAAATTTTGGGCAGTTGGCAAAAAAAATTTATGTTGAAAAAAAATTGTTTTCTCACAACATACAATGTCACTTTGAAATTTTTCAGAGTTTGTGAATAAAATGTGAAAAAATAGAACCAAAAAATGTTAAAAGATCACGGGCAGTGATTATATTTAAACCATATCCCCATGCAGAGATTTTTGACATGTAAATTCGTTTGTAAAAAATTTCTTTACGGGACATAAAAAAATTCAAAAGCATAAATGAACACAACCGAAATAGGGTGCAAACTAATCATTTAATTCCCAAATTTGCTAATCATTATTTTTTTAACAACAAAAAATAGTAAAGCACCCTTTTGAAAGTTTGTAATGAAATGTAAAAGCAATACAAAGCTTTTTTTTTTCAGAGAGTTGGGGCAAAAAAAAAAGTTAACAGACATTTTGTTAAAAATTTGATACCCACGAACTTCACAAAAAAAAAAAAAAATTAAAACCCTTCAAAAAAATAAAATTTAAAAAACACTTTTTCCTTTTGGGAAAAAATTTTTTAAATCAAAAGGAGGGGTTTTATTAAAACTCTAGGGCTTTTTGCTTTTTTTTAAAAGTTCCCAATTTAAAGGGTTTCCTTAAACTCATTAAAAAGGTTTGTTTTCCATAAAAAAAAAATCAAAAGTTTGCCTTTGTTTCAAAGGGTGCCTTTTAAGACCTGGGAATTTGTTTTCCCGGGTTTTCCAGGAAAAAACTTTAAAAACCCAAAATATCAAAAAGTTTAAATGACCGGAATCGGGAAGACCTGGAAAGAATTTTTATTGAAAACCATTTTTTCTTTTAAAATCTAAACTTTCTTGCTTTTAGGAAAATTTAATCCACTTTCTCACTGGTTTACAAATTTTGCACGGCCCGGGGGAAAAAGGTTTACAAAAAAAAAAAAAAAAAAATTTTAAAAAAAAAGAAAATTTTTTAAAAAAACAAAAACAAAAAAAAAAAAAAAAAAAAATTTTAAAAAAAAAAAAACCCAAAAACTTTTAAAAAAAACCCTTTGGTTTTCCTTTGGGGGAAAAACCCTTTCCACTTTTTGATTTTCAAAATGTTTTTTTACCTTTTTATCTTTTAAACGCACTTAAAAAACTGTTGTCAATTCTTTTCCAAATTTTAATATTTTATTGATGCCCCTTTCGAAACCAGCCATTGTTGATGTAATATTGTCAATACCTTTTAAGTGCTTCACACGTTGCAATTACTTATCAACTCAATCAAGCCATTCATTTCACTTAAAGCTCTTTTTCGAAGTTTTTTTCTATTTTTTTTCAAACTGTCTACTCTGTCTTTGCAGAGGGGGGTTTTAAAAATATTCTCTGCTTCTTATGAACAAAAAAGGGCCTCTGTCAGGGTCAAAAATTACCTAAAGTTTCCCATTAACCCCTTTTTCCGGGTTTCCCGGGGGGTTAAAAATTTGGGCGGGGCCCTTTTAAAATTTTAAAACAAAGAAAAGGGTTTTTGAACTGCATGGATAGGTTTGCATGGTAGATTTCTTGATAAAAAATTTTTGAAACATGTGCGGTAAACATGTGTATGCAAACCTTCCCGTCTGGACATACTAGCTTACATTGACACTGTCGTAGTCGGGTCCCTTTTTTGCACATAATAAACCAAAAATTTATCTGATGAAGCTGGTAAAACCCCATTCACTTTTTTTTTCCCCCCTAAACCCCAGATACCACAAACCACTCGGGGCCCATTTTTATGTCTTTTTGCAAAATTTCCCCTGTCCCTGTGATGGCTTTCCTTTTTCACAAAATTTAATTGCTCAAAAAACTTGTCCCCTTAAATACCCAAAAAAAAACAAAAACTAGACGATCCCCCACGTTTGTTTTTTTTTTTTTTTTCCTTTTTTTTAAAAAAATTTAAAAAAAAAAAACTTTTAAGACTGGGTGAAAAGCTCAGCAACCTATTTGTGTTTGCAGCACTACCCTGGCAAAGCGGGCGGGCCCAGATTTTTCATTTTTGGTCGTTTTTACTTAATTTTTTTTGAAAGAAATTCGTAAAAAAGAGGCATTTTTTTGGGAAAATAAAGAACTCACTGAATTAAATCAACATTTTTCAAACTTGGCTTCATAAATTTTTCTTGCCTCAAAAAAATACAGGGGTTGCAAAAATTTTTTCAATTTGCTGCTCCTTCCTACCCCGGCACAACTCCTTTAATTTTTTGTTCCATCCCTTTGCCCAACCCATGCCTGTACAATACAGTCGTTTTTCGGGAGCAGTGAAAACATTACAAAACCCCACCCAATAAAATCTTTTGCTAAATCCTCATAAATATAGGGGTAAGTAGCCCTTCATCATTTTTGGGGCCTTTTCCCCAAAAAGCACTCATGAAAACATTTAAAAACCTGTGTATCCCTCTTTTAACTAATAGCCCATGCAACAGGAAGGGCCTCACCAAAGTCACCCAATGACTAAAATTTGATGTTAAAAAAAAATCAAACTGTGTTGGGGGTTTAGTGGAATTTTGCCAGATCTTTTTTTTTTGCATACCTAATCTCATTTTTTTTTTTGAAAGGCAGTTGAATAAAATAATAAAAATAAACCTGTTTCTAAACGGGTTTTTGCATGTCAATCTCCCCTTGAGCTTTAAAAGTAAATGTTTTGGGTTTAGGGTTTTCCCTTCCCTTCATTTTTTCAACCCAGAAAACCGCCATTTTTGGCATCTTTAGCTTTTTTTTTGAAAGCAGATTGTTATTTTGGTTGTCGATGTTTTTTTTATTTCTTTCTTTTAAGAAAGGGTTTGTCTCTGTTAATGCATTGTTGTTGTCCCGAAAATCACTGAGTATTTTCACTGTTTCCACACCACTAGAAAGTTTAGCGGGATTCCGGGCTTTTTTTTCTGGTCCCAACTTCTTTTTGAAAAAAGCTCTTTTTTCCCTTTGTCCCATGTGACCCAAAACAGTACTAAAAACAACCACCTTGTCTTTTTTAAACAAAAGGTTTTAAACTTTTTCCCAAGTAAAAAGTGCACTTGCTGCACATTTTGGATCCCCTTTAATCTTTCGCTCTTTTTCTGTTTTTGGGGTAAAAACGATTTTTTGGGGGTTTCTTTTGCAAGACCGATTACAATTTAAAAAATCAAAGACTTTTTTTTCAGTATTGACGAACCCCCCTTTGCTTAACAAACAGAGACAAGGACTCCCCTTTCAAAGTCTCCTTTCCATCTTTTTAAAATCCTCTCTGTTGTCAAAAGATTTCATTTTTCCCAACCCTTTAAAATCTTTGTTATTTGAATGTTGTAAGAAAAAAAAAAAGCTTTTGTAGTAACCAGGCCTTTTTTTTTACATAAAATTCAAGCAAAAACTCTTTTAAGGGACTAAGGGGTCAGTTTTTCCCCGGGTGCATTCTGTTCCTATGTTTTACAAGGCCAGACCTACTTGCCAAGGGGGGGGGGAAAACAGAGCATATTGGGCATTTCTTTTTACTTGCCTTTTGAAGAAAAAGGTGGGGGTAACCCTTCCAAGGGTTTGGTTTTGGCTTTCAGGGTTTGGGGGGGGAAGTGCCTGTGCCCCGTTGTGTTGCCTGATGTTTAGGTCGGGTGGGTTTCTTTTTCCCCGAGGGTTGCCTGATGGGGGTTTGGGGGGGGAGGTGCTTTTGCTATGTGTTTGGGGGGGGAGGTGCTTTTGCCTGATGGTTTTTGGGGGGGAGGGGCTTTTTCCTATGTGTTGGGTGGGGAGGTGCTTTTTCCTTTTTGGTTGCCCGATGTTTGGTTGGGGGGGTGCTTTTTCCTGATGTGTTGCCTAAGTGTTGGGGGGGGGGGTGCTTTTTGCCTGATGTGTTTGGGGGGGGCCCTTGCTTTTGCCTGATGTGTTGGGGGGGGCGTTTTTTTTTTGCCCGATGTTGTTGCCTGATGTGTTGGGGGGGAAGGGGGCTTTTTTTCCCCGATGTTTGCCTGATTTTTTTGGGGTTTGGAAAAAACCTTTTTTCCTGATGTTTGCCCGATTTTTGGGTTTTTGGGAAATGCTTGTGCCTTTTGTGTTTTCCCCGTAGCTGTTCCCGTGGGGTTTTTTTTGTAGCGGGACAATGAATGTCCAAATTTAAATTTTTCAGCACAAACCATGTCAAACAAGACCCTTCTGAAATACTCGCATACCCCGAAAGGTTTGTGGAGGTACGTACAAATTTTGGGGGGTTTTGCATGGGCCTTCCCGTTCCCTGAAAAAGTCCCATGTCAAGAGCATAGATAAAGCACAATGAGGGGAATTACCCCCAAAACAAACAAGCCCCACCCCACCCGAATTTTGGGTAATTTAGGCACAGTTGTGTGCATGTGTGCCACCCGCACCCGTGAATAAAATGTGCTACGGGAAAAGTGGATTGGGAGCAAAGGGCCACAGTCAAAAAAAAAACAGAAAAAAGGGAAAACTTTTCGCCCAGATCTGCAGGGCCCCCACCCCGTGTTCGCAGTATAAGGGACTGGGAACCCCCTTGTTTTTCTAAATTGACAGAAAAACCAGGGCCCCAAAGGTTCCCCCACTTGGTGCTTGGGGCCTATAAATGTCCGCTGTTTTTCCGTCCAAAATTTACAAAAAAAATGTCAGCTCCTTTTTATGGGGATGGGTCGTCTGCGCTGGAGTCCTGTGGGTCATTGAAAGGTTGCTAAGTTTAAAACACAAGAAAAAAAACCGTTGTAAACGGAAAACCTTTTCACACACAAATACCCAGACCTTTTTTGGACACAGCCATCCTTCAGACCCTCCCCCACAGCAAAAAGCCATTCATTCCCGGGAGTAGAACCTGAAACAAAAACAATCTCCATTTTACAAAATGAAGATCTATATGCCCTCGAAAGTTTAAATTTTGCCCTTGTGTAGCTTTTTACGCAGGTAAACCGGGAGTTTTATTTTCCTCTTTTTTGGGACCTGAAGTGGGTGGGTTTGGGGGGGTGGGGTGTCCGGGGGTCCCTGTGGGGTGCGTCTTTGTTCTCTCCTCTCTCCTCTTCCCCCTCTCTCAAAACCCCTCTCTCTCTCTTCTCTCTCCAATCCTCCTCCTTCCTCTCTCTCTTCTCTCCCCCTTTTCCCCTCTTCCCCTTTTCTCACACACACTCACACCAAAACACACACAAGCTCTCCTCCCTCCCTCCCCCTCTCCCCCCTCCCTCTATCCCCCCCCTTCTCTCCTCCCCTCTCTCTCTCTCCTCACACAACAAAAACACACAACACACAACACACACACCACACACCACACACCAAACACCAAGCCCCTCCCCCCTCCCTCCTCTCTCCCCCCCTGTCCCCTTCCCCCCCCCCCCTCTCTCTCTCTCACACAAAACCCCACACCCCCACACCCCAAGCTCTCTCCCCCCCTCTCTCTCCCCCCTCCCTGTCTACCCCCCCCCCCTCTCTGTCCTCCTCCCCTCTCACACACACACACCACACAAAACACCAAACTCTCTCCCTCCCTCTCTCTCCCCCTCCCTGTCTAAAACCCCCCCCCACTCCCCCCTCCCTCCCTTCCACCCACAAAACCCCCTTTTTCCCTTTTCCCCCCCAAAATTTTCCCCCTTTTCCCTTTTCCACCCCCCCCCCCCTTTCCCATTCACCCCTAAAATAAAAAAACCCCAAAAGCCTTCTCCCTCCCCACTCATCTCCCCTTACCCAAATCTTTTCCCCCCCCCCCTCAAACCCCCTCCCCCTTTTAACACCACCACCCAACACACCCCAACCCCCCCTCACCCCAACCCCTCCTCCCCTCCCTCCCCCTCCCTTTTCCCCCTCCTTCCAATTTTTCCCCCCCACCCCTCGCTCTCTCCCCTCTCTTGTCTCTCTCCTTTACCCCTCAACCCACCCCCAAAACCCAAAAACCCACCACAACTCCTCTCCCTCCCCTCTCCCCTTTTTCCCCCCTCCCGTCTACCCCCCCCCCCCCCCCCCTCTCTTTTCCCCTCTCCCCCCACACCCCAAAAACCCCCCAAAACACACAAGCTCTCTCCCTCCCCTCTCCCCCCCTCCCCGTCTATTCCCCCCCCCCCCACTCTCTCCCCCTCTCTTTTAACAAAACAAAAAAACAACAATTCCCTTACTTTCCCCTCTCTCCCCCCCCCGAAAAATTCCCATTTCCCCCCACATTTGTTTTTTCCCACAAATTTAAAAAATTTCCCCAAATTTCCCCCTTCCCCCCCTTTTCTCCTTTTCAAACCCCCCCCGGGTTTCTCTCTCTTCACCAAAAAACCCAATTTTTCCCTTTTTCCCAAATTTCCCCTTTTTTCCCTTGGAAAAAAAAAAAAAAATTTTAAACCCTTTGGGAAGTTTTTTAAACCTTATTTTTTTCAAACCAAACAAGTTAAATTTTCCCCCAAAAGTTGGGAAATTAAATGGTTTTGAAACCCCCAAAACCCTTTTAAACCATTTTCCTACTTTTAAACTGAAAATTTTTAAAATTTCAAAATTATTACAAAAATTTTTTTTGCACAAGTAAAATTTAAAAAAAAAAAAAAGAAACCCTTCAAATTTTGACCTAAAAAGTTTTTCCTCCAAAAATTTTTTTACAATTTTAAAATAAATTTAGCCCCAAAAAACCCTTGAGTTTTTATTTTTCTGTCAAAAACCTATACTTTTTTTTCCCCCCAAACTTAAAAAAAAAAATTTTTAATTTAAAAAACTTTACCAAAAGAAAACTGAAAATTTTGCCCCAAAATTCCAAAATTAATTTACAAAAAAAGTTTTTTGTTTAAACCCCCAAAAAATTTCCCCCAAACAAAAATTTATTTGAATTTTCATTAAAATTAACTTTAGGTAAAATTTGGGGGGACTGCTTCTTTCCTTTCAATTTGAAAGAAAATTTAGAAAAAAATAAATTTTTAATTTTAAAAAAAAAAATTATGGGTTTTCCCCAAAAATTTAAAAGGCCACCTACCCAAAAACAAACTTTTTTGTCAATTTTTAAAATTTAAACAAAACAAAATTTTTTTAAAAAAATTCCCCAAAAAACAATAAAAAGAAAAAACAAAAACAAAAAAAAATTTTTAAAATCCGTTTTAAAAAAAAACAAAAATTATGGATTTAAAATTGAAAATCTGGGAAAAAAAAAACAAAACCCCAATTTTAAAATTAAACAAAAAAACAAAATTTTAAAAAAACAAAAAAAACCACCCTTAAAAAATCATTAAAAATAAAAAAAAACATGTAAAAAAACATCTAGAAAAAAAAAAAAACAATATTTTGTCCCCTGACTTTAAAATTAGAATACAATTAAAAAATAACAAACACCAAACCCTCATCAACCCCGCGGGACCCCCAAAATACCACCACTTTCACCCAAAAAAACGCACACACAACAACACACACACTTCACCCCCCACCCTCCCAACACACACACACAAAATTTTAAAAATTATAAAAATTTTTATGGTATCCACAAAATCTTACTACAGATGTCATCTAACTTTTTTTAATAGTTTAACGCTTTTCGATCAATACACGAAAAAACCACTTGGGGAAAATTTTAGGGGCTGAGTGCTTTTCCGGGGGCGTAAACAAACCCCCTGGAGGAAAAAAGCGCGGAAAAAACCAAAGCCGTAAGGGATCACTTTTCCCACTTAGCCCAGGCACATCTCTTTATTTAAAAGGGGGAAAATTTTTTTTTCTTTATCTATCCCAAAAAATACGACTGGCCCTTCGGTCAGGCCGTTTTTGTCGTAGAGACGAAAAAACCCAAAATGGCGGATTCCGGGAAAACGTGATTGCAGCACCAATCACAACCGGACAAAGTGCTCTCCTTAAACCCTTTAGTCAAAAAAATTCGAAAGGTTTTTTTTTACACCCTTTTTGAAAAGGGCCAAAAATTAACTTTAAAAAAATGGATGGGGGTCTAGAGGTAACGCGCCTGCCTAGAAAACGAAAAGTCCCGGTTTCAAGTGTGTGGTGGTTCCATCCCCGTTTGGGCCAGAAACTTTTCCCCCGTCCACAAGACTGTGAGTGGTGGTCTTTGTGCAAATCTTTTGGATGAGATGTAAACCAAGTTTCTGTGTGCGGCACTCGTTTACTGCACGTTAAAGAGCCCACGGCAGCAAGAGAGTTGTCCCTGGCAACATTCTGTAGAAAAAAAGAGCTGCTCTGATAGGAAATCAAATACATATGCAGACAGGAAAACAAAAGAAAAATAATGGGTGGCGCTGCGTTGTGGCGACGCACTCTCCGCGCGCGGGAAAAGTAGCCATAATTTCACGCAGAGAAATCTGCCGTGATTTAAGACTGGTATACAATACTATAGAATACAATGCAATATAATACAATACAATACAATACAATGCAGTACGATACAACACAAAACAAACACAAAAAGGCCGAAAACATTCCATTGGTTTCAGCGCAAAGAAAGTGAACTTCATAATTTTTTTTATAAAATAGTAACAGACACAAACGATGTGGAAATTGGCTTCATGCCATTATTTTTGGCTATGGCCAAACACGATGGTTAAGAGAAGCTAAATTTGGCTGCTGCTGCTACTTGCACAAGATCTGTCCGTAACCATGCTGATTATGGTCGGAGATAATTTCTGAATGTGAAGACTATGCATCAAACACAAACCTCTTTTCTCCAGGGCTTGATTCGAACAGCGAGGAGAGAATGTATACACAAACAAAAATCATCAGTCTTTGAATGCATCAGTCAACTTTATTTTAGATTCAGCGCTGGCGTTATTTCTAAACCGGTCTAAGACAATTTTTTATAAAGAGTTTGTTTACCAACTACATAAGCTAAAGTATGTGTAGCATATGCTGTTTTGTTTTTGAGTAACTGATAGATTATATGTTTAATCGATATTCCCCCTTATATATACGGTGTGTGTGGTGTGTGTGTGTGTGTGTGTGTGTGTGTGTGTGTGTGTGTGTTGGGTTGTTGTTGTTGTTCTTCTTCTTCTTCTTCTGATGATGATGATGATGATGATGATGATGATGATGATGATATTATTGTTGTTGTTCTTGTTGATGATGATGATGTTTAGCAACAGGAGCAGCAGCAGCAGCAGCAGCAACAGCAGCAGTAATAGTAGTAGTAGCAGTAGTAGTAGTAGTAGTACAGCAGCAGTAGTATCGTTGTTGTTGTTGTTGTTGTTATCGTCATAATATACTTCTATAGATTGTTATGCTATGTACCTGGAAACAACATAGGCTATTGCAATGATGAGGATCAACTGAAACTGGAAGGTGCGTCAGGTTTTAGAGACAGAGACAGAGAGAGAGAGAGAGAGAGAGAGAGGAAGAGGAGAGAGAGACAGACCAGACAGACAGACAGACAGACAGACAGACAGACAAGACCAGACAGAGAAGAGAGAGAGAGAGAGAGAGAGAGAGAGAGAGAGAGAGAGAGAGAGAGAGAGAGAGAGAGAGAATGGAAGACTAACAAGGTATTGAACCTCAGACGTCACTACAATAATTATGGGAAAAACAAACATGGCAAAAATAAAACCAGTAGATTTTGTTTGTTTGCTTGTTTGTTTGTTTGTTTGTTTGTTTGTTAGTTTTAGAAGGCAAGTGAGGGGAAAGCCAACATGAATTTACAACTGCCCAGTAGGTGACTAGGATGATGGCACTGCTTCGTGCTATTTTTAGAAGCAAAGATAACACCACCTTGGGTATTTATCTCCTCCATCTCTCCCTTCCTCTCACCCACCCGCTACCACCCTCCACGTCAACAACAACCCCTAAATTCTTCCCTCCACCATCCCCCTGTCACCTCCACGCCCCAAATCTTCACCTGATTCCATGAAAGCCGTTTTCACAAAGCCATCCTGTCTGTCAGCCTTCATCTTCCCAGCATACATCACGGGTACTATCTCCGGCGGATGTGGTGAGTTAACTGTGACCGAAATGGTTCTTAGGAGGGACGGACGCTGGTCAGGTTCATTTTGACACGTCAGTGGCGGGGTGGATGACACAAGCATACCCGATTAGACTATTGTACCCGCTCAAATGGAAGAGGATGGCCTTCGCCAAGTTCAACTTTCCCACTCTGTACTTTGCTTGAGCCTAAAATGGGTACCTTGCCCTCTTCAGGGTCAGGGAAGGTAAAGCAGCGAGGGAGAGGAGATGGGCGCGCCCTCAATACGCTGGCCCCTGGAGAAGTTGAGGTCTCTGACGCCTCGCTCCCCTATGACTACATAGGTTATGGGACACCTTGACCTTTTACTTTGCTTACAGCATCAGGTATGAATTGCCCCCAATGCAGACCACAGGTTCACTTCATGGAAAGGTCTATTGCCCACAGGTTCATGCGCTTTGCATTTTTGCAAGTCTTGGTCATGACGGACCATAATATTCTGGTGAAGGAAAGAAAAGGGAAGGTTTCACAGGAAAGTTGCCAGACCCCCTGAGGAATTCTTATCCCTACAAAGCCTGTCCACTTTAAGGAAAATCAACCACGTAAGTACACAACATAGGCTGGATTTTTTTCCCTTGGTTTTTTTTTTTTGGGGGGGTGGGGGGGGTGGTGGGTTTGTTGGGTTGTTAGATTGTTGGTTTGGGTGTCTTTTTTACAATGGCAACTCGGTTTGTCTTGAATTACGACAATTGTTTACGTATATTCATCTCCGCCTATGATTTTTGTCACTTGATCACGTCAACTTAGCTACGTCTTTAATGACGTCAATGCTGTACATGGGGTTTCTAACTACGTCATTCTGCTTATGACTGCAGTCAGCTCTCAGAAGGTTTATAATGTGACCAGAACTGTTTGTTTTCTTCACTTAAAAAAGATAGACTACCTAACCAGAATAGAGGAATTGTTCGCTCGTGTGTGTGTGTGTGTGTGTGAGTGCGCGCGCGCGTGCATTTGAATTTGTTAAAACTGTTAATCAATGTT
>CM054165.1:897299-914799 GCA_028751875.1 Rapana venosa | reverse complement strand
CTACCTTTCATGGTGGTAAAAACTGTAGCGTGCACAAAATATGAACCTCGGAGCTCTAACAGAGAAACACAACAATAAAAATAAAATTATTTTAAAAAGTATTTCGAAATCAATTAGAAGAAAGCAAGGAAAACACTCTGTGGTACTCAGCATTCATATAATTTATTGTGGCTGAACGTGTCTGAGATCACCATTATATTTGCACTCTCAAAAATTAGGGTTAAATTAAGAAGACCCTTTAACCACAGATTCTCCTCAAACAAAGAAATTACCTCTTTGAAATACTCTGTTTCTCTTCAATTTCAGCCAATGTCTACTGAAAAAAAATCCCTAAACGTTTTTTCCACAGTTTTAGCAACCCCACCCCCTCAGGCCTTTCCAAATCCTGCAATAGTGAGTACCTTAGTGTCGAAAGCTATGTGAATTTCTGAATAGTCGACCGAAAAAAAATCAACCACAATACCATATTCCTACCAGACCACACAGCTAACTGAATCACGGCAGGCAGGACTTTGCAGACGAGAAAGTCGCCATATTTGAGGATCTCTTCAAAGCCGTCATCCAGTCTGAAAGGTTTTTTTACGACAATCGACAGTCGTACTCTACACTTCCTCTACTGTTGGCGATCTCTCTCTCAAGTAGAGTGTGGATTTGATGTGTCGTCATTTTAGTTCTGGCAATGGTATGTCCCAGAATAGATCTACAGACCATAGCTGCGGCATTTGTAGTAGCAGTAGTAGTAGTAGTAGCAGCAGCAGCAGCAGCAGCAGCAGGAGTAGTAGTAGCAGCAGCAGTAGTAAAAGTAGCAGCAGCAGCAACAGTAGTATTAGTAGTAGCAGCAGCAGCAGCAGGAGCAGCAGCAGCAGCAGCAACAGTAGCTGTAGTATTAGTAGTAGCAGCAGGAGGAGCAGCAGCAGCAGCAGCAGTAGTAGAAGAAGTAGTAGGAGGAGGAGGAGGAGCAGTAGCAGCAGCAACAGTAGCTGTAGTATTAGTAGCAGCAGCCAGCAACAGTAGCTGTAGTATTAGTAGCAGCAGCAGTAACAGCAGCAGCAGCAACTAACTAGCGGTAGTATCGGCCCAACAATAGTAATAAATCACCTCTCCCTCGCTGCTTTACCTTCCCTGACCCTAAAGAGCCAGGTACCCATTTACAGCTGGGTGAACTGGGGGACTGTACTAAAGCCAAGGCGCGTGAATTGTCACCCATCCAAGTGGTAACCACGCTCGATGCTGCTTAACCTTAGCTTGGGGGAAAGGGAGTGCTCTGACCACTGAGCTGTCCTGTCCCCACTTGAAGATTATCTGCCCCTAAATCTGCAATGATGACGATGATGACAAGTGATCACTAATTCACTCATCGCCATTCTTCTCTTTGGTGTGTGAAGCAGCTTCAGTTTCAGTCAGATAACTGATTTCCTCCATGAACGGATCTTGAAACTGAACCTCAACAAACCTGGGCTTGTGTAGTTATCGAGATTTAAGCACGAAAAGGTGTTGTGTGTGTAGGAGTTCAATCTTGAAATCTTGTGCATGTGTGTGTTGATGTGGGTGCTGTCTCAAGCCACGGTCATTTTGGGTCACTGGAATCGGGTATTTTATCGGTAAACGGTGTGTTCTGATTTCGTCAGTCATGTGGTGTGTGTGTGTGTGTGTGTTTAGTGTAGTGTAGTGTAGTGTAGTGTATGTAGTGTATGAGTGTAGTGTGTAGTGTAGTGTAGTGTAGTGTAGTGTAGTGTTTTTAGTGTAGTGTTGTTAGTGTAGTGTAGTGTGGTGGTTGTAGTATGGTGGGTGTGTAGTGTAGTGTTTGTGTAGTGTGTCTTCGATTTTACGTCTGTTCACTTAATATGGTATTAGATGAGATGGAGAAGGGGAGAGATGAAATGAGGGCTTTAAAACAAGGAGAAAGGTGTTGGTAATTAAAGATTTTGTGTGTCTAAATTCTTATTCCAAACAATACAAACAATATCTTGCAAAAAACTTGGCAAAGAAACGTAAACAGAACAAAACACAGAAAAATTGAACACTATGCTTAAAGTGAAACCTGTAACATTGCAAATCAATCAGAAAGTAAAACTATAACAGTCTCACGGTCGTACTTTACAAAAAGAAATTATTGGAGACCGCATCAGCGACAGTGCCATCTCGCATAATAAGTTTGGGTTGGTTAGAACCTTGTTCAGAGATTTATCTCGAAAGGCAGGTACGAACTTTTTTAAGCCCTTATATTGGTACAAAACATGAATATTTGAAAATTTTTCACCGCATATACTTTGTATACTTTTTGCAAATTTTGCTCGAATTTGTGTAGTGTGTGTGTGTGTGTGTGTTGTGTGTGTGTGATTTCTCTTAGTGAAATTCGGGCTGCTCTACCCTGGGAGAGGGCGTCGCAACGAGAGCAGCGCCACCTATTATTTTTTTTCTTTTCTTGTCTGCAACTGTATTTGTTCCCTATTAGAATGGCTTTTTTTTTTACAGAATTTTGCCAGGGACAACTCTCTTGTTGCCGTGGGTTCTTCTACGTACGCTGAATAATTGTGCGTAACACACCGGACCTCGGTTTATCGTGTCATCCGAAAGACTAGCACCCAGACCGCCACTCATATTGTAATGGATGGAGTGAGGGGGGGGGGGAGTTTTTGGCCCAAACGGGGATCAGACCACCGCACACTTCCAACCCGGACTTTTCACTCTCTAGGCAGGCGCGTTACCTCTAGACCACCGATCCACCAGTCATGTGAACTGTTTTCAGTATGGTCCATTCGATTTAGATCCCAGATTTCTGAAGCATATATTATAACAAAACTGGCTGAATTATAACATCAACCACCTTGTTGAAAACTATACTTGCATTCACTTATTTATACCTATGGAATGCCCTGTGGAACTGAACCACTGCTCTTTTTTTCTCTCTGTGTTATAACTACGTTCTCTGTACCCAGCTTTGTACTGAACTTGTTCCTAAAAGTGAAACCTAAATAGCAATTCTGATTAACTATGTCCAACTTAACACCCTTTTAGAACCATTGTTCGTGTTTTGCAAGAAATCTCCCTTTTTTGTCCTAAAGACCATTACCTAAGTTGTTATGGATATTTACATTTAGCTGTCTACCATCACAGAAAGTGTGCAGACTTCTCAGTTGCGCAGTTTTAAATGTGACGAGGTGACAGCCCTGATAGGGCCTCTGTGGTTGGCGGGGCTATAAACAACAGGATTGGATTGGATTGGATTGGATTGTAGTTACCCAAAGGGCTCACTGAAATTAGAGCCACCACATACACAAATAGCAAAATGAATAGTTTAAAAAAAAATTGAGGTAACATTTGGATTCCCTGCCTGCCCTCACCATTGTTGTGACTAGCTAACTGGATGTTGACCATTGTGAAATACTGGGTGGCCTTATAGGAGGCATCCTTGTCTAACACCTATTGAGAGACAGACAGACAGACAGACAGACAGAGAGAGAACAATGAACAATGAACAAAATTTATTGCTATTTAGCAATCAAGCCATATAGCGCTGCAGCGAGGTAACCAACGATATCGAACGCCATGCGATTACAGTGACATGGAAACCATGGCAGTAATGATAAGTACATTTAGATGTTATACATTATTGTCCCTGTCTTAGTTTTCAAAACAGTCTTTCCTTGTTGAGTCTGTAGCCAGCGAAGTCAGCCCATGTAAAACCGGATCAGGTCCGCAAGAAGCTGTAACTCCTGTTCAGCACGTGCCACTGTCTCTGTGTGTTGTGTGTTAGGACACTGCTTCCCTTTACAAAGTCTGGCAAGCCTGTCACGTTCTTCTGGCAACATGTTTTTCGCTTCTTGCTTGATGTATCAGAACACACACTTAGATTCCTCGCCAGTGTCTCCATTACAAGAGTATTCTAGGGCGATATCATCCGATTCACACATCAGAATAGTTTGATTGCCTGAATCTTGAACTACAACCTTTCACAACTGTGTGTTTCTTTTGCTGTCCGTAATCGACGCTGCACACGTTTGTCTGTCAGAGTGGACACATACTCTTTCACAATACCAGTATGAAAACCCTCAATTGTGCAGTCAACTGTCTGCTCTTCCTGCACATCAGACAACTCAGGAGACACACTGATCTTGCTGTCTGTTGCTGGTTCACACGGCAGATCAAGTGAATCTGGTGTGGCTGGGACATTCACTGCACTGTTGACACACAACTCTGTGTACAGGCTGGTTTGTTTTGATTCTGCATCCACTCTCTCAGGATGCAGGGAGTCACTGTCAAACAACACCAGCTCTTCAAAGACACAGTCCTTGTCACACTGACGACTTGACTGTCTTTCTTGGTGTTGTCTAGTTCTTTGGTGGTCGCGGCGGATTTGGCAAGGCGGCTTTTTGTGATAGTACTGAACTCCTAGTTAGGGTTCAGCCATTTCTGTTGACACTGACTTGTCAGCTGGCTTCATTGGCAAGACAACACAACGCTGCCGCTCTCCCCCGCGACTTTCCAGCTCGATACCACGTTGTCGATAAGCAGGGCGTTTAAAGTTGTTATTATAGTTGCTGGAAGGCCAGTAACTGACATTTTGAAGCTAAAATGCAAAAATGTGCAGCAGCTTACTAACAGCATGCCCTTTCAGTTCTCGTCCTGTCACGCCAACCGAGAGAGAGGGAGAGAGAGGGGGGCTACTGAATGAACAGCAGTAAGTGCTTTTGCTTTCCTTGCAGGCGTGACCCCCCCAGCCTGAAGATGGCCTGTGGTCCAGCTCTGCAGGACCTTCCCCAGGCTCTCCTGCTCCACATCTTCTCCTACCTGTCACCCCGGGACATCGTCCTGGGAGTCCGTCCAACCTGTCGCTACTTTCGCTGTCTGTCCTTGTTTGTGGACTTGTGGACGCATTTCAGCATTTTGCGTTGGCATTCCTGCCACATCAGAGGAAAGGACAAGAAGTTTTTGAGAAAACCTTTTAGATATTTTTACAATTTACTGAGACAGGAATGCATCTTGGAAGACTACAAAGAAACTGAAGGAAGATCCCAAGGAAGGCAGAGAAGTGAAAGAGGGGAAGGCTTTGCCACAGTGAAAAACGTGGTCACTGCGGTGAAGGAAGAGGGGCACGTCTGGCCGAGTCTGTCGGTCACTGGAAAGATGTGGTACCCCAACCTCAAGCAGGTGGCGCTGATTCACTACAGACTGCCGCCCATGGCTTTCCTGGCCCACTACCCCGCTCTCGTCTCTCTCCGTCTGGAACTGAGGTATCTGGGCAGAGCAGCCGACAATTTTGTCAGTTTCTTTGATGGCCTTGCCGCTTTGAAAAATCTGCAGACATTAGAGCTGGTTAACACGGGAAGTTTTGATAGTTGCCTGGTGCCAGCAAACAGGGCGCAGGCTTTGGGAGTAGTGCGTGTGAGGAATTCCATGAAGCGATACTTTTCAACAGGGCCTGGGCTGAGACGGATTGAGCTGTGCTGTTTTGTATACGGTGACATGTTGACAATCATGTTGAAGCAGTGCCTGCAGCTGAAAGATCTTACCCTTTCCAAACCATATCTGAAATCGTCGGCTTTCACTTTGGTTCCCCAAGAGCCCAAACTGCTACTGTCTTCTCTGAGAGTTCAAGGCTATAAGAACTTCACCACCAACTCTTTGTCGGCCATTGCTAGGAGTTTCCCCAATTTGAACTGTCTTGAAGTCACTCTTACGGAGTCTGTGACAGTAGAGCAGGTCTTCAGCATTCTTGGGGCATTCTTCAGACACTTGACGTCTCTGGAGCTGACTGTGTCACCCCGCGATGTTCCTCCCAATGATGACCCTGGCATGGGCATTGGTCCACAGTGCTTCGGAGACTTTGCTGACTTCGGAAATCTTCATCACCTTGTCTTGAACAATGTGTGGCCTTGCAGACCTCTACTTTGTGAGTCCCTGTTTGAGAAAGTATGTCAACATCACTCCAAGCTAACAACCGTACAGTTGCTCTATTGGAAAATAAACAATAGTCATATCACGATCTTGGCAGATAACTGCTCACTGCTGAAGACCGTGAAAATCGAAGGCAGCCATAATGTGGATTCTGAAGGAGTTGCCTACTTGATGAAAAAACTGGCGCGGCTACAGACGTGTGCCTGGATAGTACGTGAGAGTCGGGGCGTTCCTGCTTTTAACATTAAAAAGATACTGCCAGGCAGACAGCGAGGCAGATCAGGGAGAGGTGTGTGGCTGGACAAGGGACCAGCAGCAGGCAGCCTGCAGTCCCTCGAGCTGGACCCCTGCAGCAGCAGCAGCCTGACTGCCAAGCGCGTGTCGGGCCTGGCCTTGTTCTGCCCCCACCTCCGCCATCTGACCTTGCGAGCAGCACGGGGGCTTGAATGACGCCATCGTCAGAGCAATCTTGAGGTAAGAGATTTCTGTGTTGTTCATCAAGCTTTCTTTTACTCAATATGTAATAAATATTTCTCCTTGTACCCGCCGCCATGGCGCAGTGGTTAGCGCCTTGGGTCATGGATTGGAAAGTCGCGGGTTCGAATCTCATAGGGAGTTTTTGGACTCCAGCCAGCCCCTACCCGAGGTGAGTGTGCTGTGGGCTCAGTGGGAAGACTGGGATCACACAGTCGAGCTTCATCCACTTTACGCATGCGAGTTTGAGAGTGTTGTTCAAATTGCCTGACCAACACTGCAGGTGTCTGTATCTCCCAGGCCCGGTTGACGCCGGGATATATTATGATAGTAAGCGTAGAGTACAACCCTGTCAAGTAGTCTCAAAGCATATGCACTTCCACAGCAGCATCATTACGTCATCCTCATTGCCATTGATCATCATGCAATAAAAACAAATACCTCTGATTCGGTGGTCCCAGTTGCTCTGGTCTCATGAAGACCTCAGATTTGGTGTGTCCACACACTTCTGTGCCTGTGGTGAATTTGTGTCAAAGTCTTTGGGGTCAGAGGTTTGCAGGGGACGGTCATTGCAGGGACGTTGTGTGGTCACCACCTCGTGTGGGCCACTTACTCAGTCTGGCTCCGCGACTGAGCTAATGCTGTCGTCAGTAGGGGGCTTAGTACCTGGTGTCCTGTGTATGTTAGCTCAGAACAGGCACCACTGAATGCCACCAAAGTGACCCAACATTAGTGCAGGGCCTCTGGCTGGTGGCCCCATGGCGGCCTGATATTGATGGGTGACCTGTGGACTTCCGACTCTGAGGATGCCACATAACGAATCTGGGTATGGCAGTGGCGGGGAGATTGAGATGAGCAGAGTGGCGTAGATCCTTCTGTCAGCAGTCCCAAACCCAGAGCTTTGAGAGTTATCAATTCAATCCAAGTGCCAAGGCCAACATTTTGCTAACGTGCTGTGACGCCTTAAAATGTTATGCGGAGACTGTCCTCATCCATGAATGTAACAACCTGCATCCCCCATTATAACGATGGGGAAAAACCGCTGAAGTTGAAGGACAGCTGTCTACATAGCAAGGTTTTTAAACAGCCATGTACGCAAACTTTATTTATTCATTTTTATGTATTGTTTAATTTCGAGGATAATGGAATAAGCACTCGGATGCCTTTTTTTTACATCCATTCCCCGTGTGCATGCATTTTTGTAATTGTCATCCATTCCCACCGTACACGATGGCCTACTCTTCCGAAAAGCGGAACAAGTTTGACGTGTGCGTAAGATGTTCTCCTCCAGTGTGTATTTTCACACTGATAGCCCGGAATCAGAAGCGGGGAGACAGAGTGTGCAGAAGACAAGCTTTCACCAGCAGACTCAAATTACAGGCACAATTCATTGCAGACCAGCATGGGTGCCAGAGTGGAAGAAGCACCACGGCAGAAATGTTTAACCTGTGAGTTCTGGGCAAGAAACGCTCACAGCATCAACAGAATATGTCATGCTTTCTTTGACTTCAAAAATGGCTTTTGACTTAGATTAGCACGAGGCATTGTAGGCACCTGTGAAGACATGCACCATGTACCAGAAGCTGATTCAAACCAAACAGCTTTACACGAAAGCTAGCAGCACAGATCTTGGATGTGTGAGTGGTTCCATTCATCAATTGGTGTACCTCAGGGCTGCCTGCTGTCACCCTCTCTTTTCATTACCTTGACGAAGCGCGTCAAGAGAGATACCCTTGCCTATAAGTATGAACTCGGACACTTTCTGTAAGTTTGTGGCAAATACTTCATCAAGCAGTATGATAAGGGTGATTTGGACATTGTCGCGTTACACCCTTTTTTTTAAATTAGTAAACTTAAGTTTATACAAACACCGCTTCTTTTGCAAGATTATAATATGACTGCAACACAATTTTGCTGTTTAGACAACAATTAACATAATATAATCGGTTACAGTGTACACAACAATTAACATAATATAATCGGTTACAGTGTACACAACAATTAACATAATATAATCGGTTACAGTGTACACAACAATTACATAATATAATCGGTACAGGTCCCAACAATACCTAGGCTCTGTTGCACACCTGCTAGTGAGTACTGAATTTCATCCCAGTTTGGTCTACCTTGCAAATCTCTTTCCAAGCATAATCAGACTTCACAGTGTCTGTTTTTCTTCAAGCTTGTCCTCTCTGAAGCGTAAGCACCCATAGATTGACTTGACTTGACTTGACTAGATTAGCATTTTAAACCCATTGTTTATCTTGTTGCCGTTTATCAACTATAACTAAAGTGAGGTACACATATTTTTGCCTACCGTTTCATCAATACTAAATATTTGCCTAACTATCTAAGCTGTACCGAATTCCAATCCTTTTAAGGTTGGTGTATATTCATCATTTTTAAGATAGCAGGCACCAGCTAAAAGATTGTTTTTTTCCTACTTTAAATGTAAAGTGTCCCAAAACCTAAAAGGGTCGTAAGGGATCGGGGTGCAGAGACCTCCACTTCTCCAGGGGCCACCCTTTGAGGGGGCGCCCATCTCCTCTCGCTGCTTTACCTTCCCTGACCCTAAAGAGGGCAGGTACCCATTTCAGCTGGGAACTGGGGACTTGGAACCCCAAGGCGCGCAAACAGTCACCCATTCCAAGAGGTCACCGCGCTCAATGCTGCCTAACCTTGGCTGGGGGAAAGCGAGTGCTCTGACCACTGAGCTATCCCGTCCCCTTTTCTACTTTAGTCCCGATTAATCACGATACAGTTTATAGCCTCGGAGATCTGCTGTGGTTCTTTTCAGTCGCAGACGTTGTCATCCTGTTGATCACATACTTATCTCTTACTGTCTGCCTGTTCAGGACTTTCCCTCAACTGCAGCACCTGGAACTGGGGCTGAAGAAAAGACGAGGAAAGCCGCTGACCAGCAAGAGTCTGCAGCACGTTCACACCTGGGGCACCTGTCTGAAGAGGCTGAAGCTGCTGATGCCCAGAAGCTTTAACACTAAAGCTCTGCTCCAGCTACTATCCCTGTCCTCCACTATAGACACCTGTGAAGTGAATGCTCTAAGAGCGGATCAGTTCTATGAACCAAACATGCCCCATATCAGGGTTGTGACGAGGATACTGGACCAGATGACAGGTTTCAAAGAAAAGGTCCATGTCTCTCTATCAGAGCTGCGTCGTGGTCGTCTTGGCTCTGTGCCCTCGATGCCGGTTCTGGTCTTTCACATTCTCCGCGAGTGAACAGATCCTTGCCAGGTTTTGTCCATGGGGAGAGTCCTGACCAGCCTGGCCTTGACCAGCCTGACCTTGACCAGCCTGCCTGGCCTTGACCAGCCTGTCTGACCTTGACCAGCCTGCCTGACCTTGACCAGCCTGCCTGACCTTGACCAGCCTGACCTTGACCAGCCTGCCTGACCTTGACCAGCCTGCCTGACCTTGACCAGCCTGCCTGACCTTGACCAGCCTGTCTGACCTTGACCAGCCTGGCTAGGCAGAACCAGTGTGTGTGTCCCAGGCGGTGTGTGGCCTGAACGTCCATAGTGTCTGCTCTCTGTGCAGGGGACGGGTGGGGGTGGTGGGGACCCCCAGTGCTGTGTGTTGTGGTCCCCAGTGCTGTGTGTTGTGGTCCCCAGTGCTGTGTGTTGTGGTCCCCAGTGCTGTGTGTTGCGGTGTGTCGGGATTAGTATAGTTTCCGTGTCCTTTCTGAGGAGGACAGTAGATTCCTATCACCGGAATCCAACACTGGGCTTCAGGTGTCCAGCACAGACTGTCCCTGGTTTTCTGTTCAGGTTTTGGTGAACTGGTGTGATGGCAATGGATCGATATCATCCATGGGTTTCTTTCTATTTTCTTCCTTACCTGCTTCATCATAATCGTCATAATCACCCTCATCATCATCATCGTCGTCGTCGTCATCATCATCATCATCATCATCATCATCATCATCATCATTAAAATCATCATTAAAATCATCATCATCATCATCATTGAAATCATCATCATTACCATCACCATCATCACCATCATCATCAAAATCATCATCATCAAAATCATGATCATGATCATCATTATAATCGTCGTCATCACCATCATGATCATCATCATCAAGATCATCATCATCATCATCATCATCATCATCATCATCATCATCATCACCCTCACTCTCAAAATCATCATCATCACCCTCATCATCATCATCATCATCATCATCATCATCATCACCCTCATCATCATCATCATCATCATCATCATCATCATCATCATCATCATCATCTTTCCTTACCTGTAGGACGGACTGTTCTGACCTAACGATATTGTGCAGACATGCTTGCACGTTGGTTTTTGTTTGATTTTTAGCTGACTGAAGATTGTAGATTTTAATCTTGGTTTGTACCTTCAATTCGAAAGGAAAGAAAGAAATAAGGAAAGAAAGAAAGAAAAAAAGAAAAGAAAGTAAGAAAGAAAGGAAAAAGAAAGAAAGAAACTTTCATTAAGTAAATACAGCGACATAATCCAGGTAGTTCTCTGAAAGTTTTGACAAAAAACTGTTTGAAGAATTGTAGTATTGACGTTTGGGATGTATTTGAAAAAGACAACATTTTTTAAATGAAAGATACTGCACTCTGTCTCTAACTGATCACTCAGAAGGAACTCTCCTTGTGCACCCTTTCAGGTGTATTTGGAGTCACCTGGTGGAATCAGCACACATTAAATAAACATTGTTCCCCCCCAAACTGATGTACTCAGGGCTTTTCGATCATACTGCACTGGAGAAGAATTATTTCAGGGCAATGCATGCTAATGCATTTGATTTTGATGTTCCTTACAAGTGAATTGGGGGCGGGATAGCTCAGTGGTCAGACCACTCGCTTTCCCCCAGCCAAGGTTAAGCAGCGTGGTTACCACTTGGATGGGTGACCGTTTGCACGCCTTGGCTTCAGTACAGTTCCCCCAGTTCACCCAGCTGTAAATGGATACCTGCCCTATTTAGAGTCAGGGAAGGTAAAGCAGCGAGGGAGAGGAGATGGGCGCCGCCCTCACTATGCTGGTCCCTAGAGAAGTTGAGGTCTCTGAAGCCTCGCTCCCTTACGACCTTATAGGTTATGGGACGCCTTTATTTATTCTTAAACCTGCTTTAGAGTAGGGGTGTTGTCATTAGACGTCATCTTTAGTGTAGGAGTGCTGTCATGTCAGATTTAGTGTAGGGGTGTTGTCATGTTAGCTTTATTGTAGGGGTGTTGTCATTACACGTCAGCTTTAGTATAGGGGTGTTGTCATGTCAGCTTTAGTGTAGGGGTGTTTTCATTAGACGTCAGCTTTAGTGTAGGGGTGTTTTCATTAGACGTCAGCTTTAGTGTAGGGGTGTTTTCATTAGACGTCAGCTTTAGTGTAGGGGTGTTGCCGTGTCAGCTTTAGCGTAGGGGTGTTGTCATGTCAGCTTTAGCGTAGGGGTGTTGTCATGTCAGCTTTAGCGTAGGGGTGTTGTCATTAGACGTCAGCTGAAGTGTGGGGGTGTTGTCATTAGACGTCAGCTTTAATGTAGGGGTGTTGTCATTAGACTTCAGCTTTAGTGTAGGGGTGTTTTCATTAGACGTCAGCTTTAGTGTAGGGGTGTTGTCATTAGACGTCAGCTTTAGTGTAGGGGTGTTGTCATTAGACATCAGCTTTAGTGTAGGGGTGGTGTCATTAGACGTCAGCTGAAGTGTAGGGGTGTTGTAAATAGACATCAGCTTTAATGTAAGGGTGTTGTCATTAGACGTCAGCTGAAGTGTAGGGGTGTTGTAAATAGACATCAGCTTTAATTTAGGGGTTTTGTCGTAAGACGTCAGCTTTTCTTAGCACAAAACTAACGGGTGCAATGACATTGGGGTTCTATGATAACATCCCTTTTGTGACTGAAAATACTGGAACCTTTACCCATTGCAATAATGTTTTATATTCTTGAAATTATTTTTTAAAAGGAAAGCTGCAGAATAGCTTCTATTGATTGCATTTTCGCATTATTGATTGGTTGATTTTTTAAGAGATATGTTCGAAATTTCCTGAACTATTCAGTCTAGAAAAATAATGCCAAAAATGATAATCAAAAGAAAGATTGAAATCAGCTTCCCCCTAACTATATACGCATAAAACATTGATGCAAATGACATACAAGTGAAGACAGGACTCTCAGAACTAAGGGGAATATGACTGTCTTCTATTTGATAACCCAATAGAGTGTTTTTTAAACGAAACATCAAGAGACTGGTCAGAAAATCTGTTTATTGTACATAATTGTTCGTCAATGTAGTTGAAAATAAAAACAGATGGACACACCCGCACTCACGCACACACCCGCACGCACGCACAGACACAACACGCGCGCACACTCACACACACACCACTCTTCTCTCTCTCCTCTCTCTCTCTCTCTCTCTCTCATCTCTCTCTCTCTCTCACCACACACACACACAACACACACACACACACACACACACACACACACACACACACTACACACACAAACAAGTCCTTTGGATGAGACTATAAACCGAGGCCCCGTGTGCGAACGTACGCAGAGCATCTTGCGCACACGTTGAATCCTGTTCCGCTTTTCGGAAGAGTAGGCCATTGTGTGTCGGTGGGAACAGATGATAGAATTTACAAAACCACGTACTCACGGGGACTGGATGTAAAAAAGCATGTAAGTGCTTATTCCATTATCCTCGGAAAAAAACCCATAAAAGAATAAAAACACCACACCACAACACATGACATGAGCGTGAGGATTTGTCTGCGCTTCATAAATCAGTATTCATTCATCCATTCATTCATTCATTCATTCATTCATTCATCCATTCATCCATCCATTCATTCATTCATCCATTCATTCATTCATTCATTCATCATTCATCCATTCATTCATTCATTCATTCATTCATTCATTCATTCATTCAATAAAAGCACCAGAACATGGCTCCTCTAGAGTGATGCTTTCTTTCCCAAGAATAAGACATGTATACAAACGTACTTATCTGGAATGTTCACACATTTATTTCGTGGTCTATGGCTGTATACCTTTAACAACAGACAGAGAATTAAAAGAATGGCTGTACCCCCCTTACAAGATAAAACAAGTAACTTTTCTTTCCACAATCTCAGAAAAATGAATTCCCTTTCAACAGGATCCTTAAAAACATGAGACACAGCGATTCATAAAGTGTTGATTTTCTATACTTTTGGTTCAAAATATATTTTAAACATATTGTCTTTCTCTAGTTATCATCGTCTTTCGATGGCAGCTTGAAAAGGCCACAGGAATATCAACTATTCTTGTGAATGTGATTGACACTTCTCCATTCTGAATAGTGTCTGGCTGTAAGGTACCACAGCAGGTGAAGCTTCAATCACCGCCAGGACCTCTGATGAAGGCTCATCCAGGAGCCGAAACTCCAGTTAGGTCAGGCCAAAGGCATGGTTCTAACTTTTAAAAAAAATTCTGTTATTGAAAGATGTTATTTTTCAGAGTTTTGTTTTGTTTTGGTAATTGAATCTGTGATGAATAATTTTCGAAATGATTGACAAGTTGTAAGTGGTTACCTGCTGTAAATGATGGACAAGTTGTGAGTGGTTACCTGCTGTAATTGATGGACAAGTTGTAAGTGGTTACCTGCTGTAATTGATGGACAAGTTGTGAGTGGTTACCTGCTGTAAATGATGGACAAGTTGTGAGTGGTTACCTGCTGTAAATGATGGACAAGTTGTGAGTGGTTACCTGCTGTAAATGATGGACAGGTTGTCAGTGGTTACCTGCTGTAAATGATGGACAGGTTGTCAGTGGTTACCTGCTGTAAATGATGGACAGGTTGTCAGTGGTTACCTGTACTTGTTTTCCTCCACTACTGTTTCCTCAATAAAAAAAAAAATTATGTTTGACTTCATGTTGTAGTCAAGACCAAACTGTTCATCCTTAGTCCAGTTCAGTGTTGAAGGATTAAAAGACGATGCATTTTTAGAATATGTTTTGCGAAACAAATACAAAACAGAGGATTTATAGGGAAAACATTAAAGCCCCGTTTAGTCCAGATAACTACATTTTGTTCACACGCAAAATCAACACCACCAATAGCAAATCATGTTTCAAATTCAAATTCAAAAACTGTATTATCTCAGAGACAGAGGAAAACAGTTTTATGATCAAACAGAAATGAAGAGTTGTCTTGGGGAGATGGTGGCTAGTAAGAGAGTGTGTGTGTGTGCGTGCGTACGAGCGTGTATGTGTGTGTGTGTGTGTGTGTGTGTGTGGTTGTATGCGAGCGTGCGTGTGTGTTTTCCGGAGGGAGGGGGGGATATGAGATATTACAAGAAGGCTACATAAATTGCTTTAGGAAAGGGACGTAACTCTTCTTTATGCTATGAGACAGCCTTTGGTCTTTCCTTGATGACAAAGTCTCTTTCAGCTTTTATGTTGATTTCAGATACTGGCCGTCTGAAATAAAAACAAGATTTTAAAAAGAACAAACAGTATCGTTGTGTATTCTTCTGGAGTTCTGGCTATCTATGGTGTGTGTGTGTGTGTGTGTGTGTGTGTGTGTGTGTGTGTGTGTGTGTTGTGTGTGTGGTGTGTGTGTGTGTGGTGTGGTGTGTTGTGTATTTGGTGTGTGTGTGGTGTGTGGTGTGTGTGTATGTGTGGTGTGTGTGGTGTGTGTGTGTGTGTGTGGTGTGTGTGTTTTGTGTGTTGTGTGTGTTACAACACACTCCCACACAAACTCCCACCACCTCCCACCCTTACACCCGCATACATAAACATACATACATACATACATACATACATACATACATACATACAACATAATCCCATTCCCTCACTCCCACCTCCCTCCCATCTAGCCCCCCCCCCAACAACACACACACACCACACCACCACACACTACACCAATCCCTACCCCCAGACACATACATACACACACCATCCCCCTGCCTATCCCATCACTTACCCTCCCCTCCCACACCCATACACACCACCACCCACCCCCCCCCCCCACTCCACCCCCACACACTCCCACACTTACCCCCAGTCCCCAGCCCCTCCCCCCCCCCACACACACAACACACACAACACACCTACACACCCACCTCCACACCACACCACACCCACCCACACCCACACTCCACCACCCACACCCACACCTACCGACACTACCACCACACCCACACCCACGCCACACTCCACCCACCACCCCACCACCCACACACCCAAACCCACCACCACACTCCCACCACCACCCCCACAACCCCCACCCCCACCCCACACACACACACACACACAACACCCTACCCACCACCACCACTAACCACCAACACAACACAACAAAAACAAACAAAACAAAAAAAAGTCTCCTCACCCCCCTCCTCCATCCCCCTTCCCCTCTCCCTTCCCCTCTCCCTCCCCTCTCCTCCCTCTCCTCCCCCCTCCACCACCTCCTCCCCTCCCCCTCCCACCTCCCCTTTCCTCCCCTCCCCCCTTCCCCTCTCCTCCCCTCCCCCCTCTCCCCCCTCCCCCTCCCTCCCCCTTCCCCCCTCCTCCCCATCCCCCTACCCTCCCCCCCATCCCTCTCTCCCTTCACACACACCCCCCACCCCACCCCCAACCCCCCACCCCCCCCACCACCCCAACCCCCCACACCCCCCCAACACCCCCAAACCCCTGCCCAACCCACCCAAAAACCCCTGCCCAACCCCACCCAACCCCCTGCCCAACCCCACCCACACACCCACACTCGGAGTCGGTGGTCTAGAGGTAACGCGCCTGTCTAGAATGCGAAAAGTCCGGGTCGGGTGTGTGCGTGGTTCGTACCCCGTTTGGGCCCGAAATTTTTCCCCATCCATTAGACCATGAGTGGTGGTCTGGACGCTAGTCTTTCGGATGAGACGATAAACCCGAGGTCCCGTGTGTTACACAAAATTTTCAGCGCACGTAAAAGAACCCACGGCAACAAGGGAGTTGTCCCCTGGCAAAATTCTTAGAAAAAAAGCCACTCTGATAGGAAAACAAATACAAGGTTGCAGACCAAAAAAAAAAAAAAAAAAAAAAAAAGGGTGGCGCTGGCACTTGTGGCAGACGCGCTCTCTCCCGGGAGAGCAGCCCGAATTTCACGCAGAGAAATCTCGTGACTTAAAGTGGTATAAAATAAATAAATAAATAAAAAATAAATAAACATCTCTTCTTCTTCCTCTTCGTCCTCACCTTTCGAATTTCCTCCAGCAGGCTATCCACCAGCGCGTTGAACTGGGCCAACAAGGCTTCGCGATCCCCGAGAAGCGGGTGACGGGGCAGGAGGGCCTTGATGAAGCCCTTGGTGTACTCGCCCAGGATGTCCAGGATCTCGTTGTAGTCCAGCCCCTCCAGGTCCTCCAGGTCCACCCCGGGTGGCAGAGGGAAGGGCAGCTCCAGAGAAGGAAAGGTCGGGTAGTGGCTGGGCTCCTCCCGTCTTCTTGTTCTTGTTCTTGTTCGTGGTGTTGGTGTTGGTGGTGTGCCGCGGTGGTGGTCGAGGATGGTGATGATGGGTGATGCTGATTGTTGTGGGTTGGGTAGGGGTTGGTTGGTGGTTTGGGATGGTGGGTGGGGTGGGGAAGGGGTGGGGTTGAGGGGTGGGGTGGGGTTTGGTGGTGAGGGTGGTTGGGGTAGGGGTTGGAGGAAGAGAAAGAAAGAATGAAGAGTTAGTTTTGGGTTGGTTTTTCTAAGGTTTTGTTGTTGTTGTTGTTGTTTTACTGTATTTTGCTTTGGATTTCTTTTTACACACACACAAACACACACACTCTCTCTCTCTCTCTCTCGCTCTCTCGCTCTCTCGCTCTCGCTCTCCCTCGTTCCTTCATTCATTCTTTTCTTTTCTTTCCTCCTTTCCTTCTTTCCCTCCTTCCTTCCTTCTTTCCTTCCTTCTTTCCTTCCTTCTTTCCTTCCTTACTTCTTTCCTTCCTCCTTCCTTTCCTTCCTTCCTTCCTTCCTTCCTTCTTTCCCTCTTTCCTTCCTTCCTTCCTTCTTTCCTTTCTCTCTTCCTTCCTTCTTTCCTTACTTCCTTCCTTCTTCCCTCTTTCCTTCCTCCTTCCTTCCTTCCTTCTTTCCTTTCTCTCTTCCTTCCTTCTT
>CM054165.1:869799-894799 GCA_028751875.1 Rapana venosa | reverse complement strand
ATCCTAATGCATACTCTCACCATCAGAATGTTTACACATCTATCCACTGAGACACACCGCCCTCTCAAGCCGCTCAAAGTCATCTTGGTGTGTAAACCATGATTGTTGAACGCGGTTCGTTAGATCTTTAAAAAAAATACTTAAAAACAGGAGAGAGGGAGCAAGAGACAGAGGAGGAGGAAACAGAGAGAAAGAGGGAGAGAGAGAGAGAGATTGAGAGAGAGAGAGGGGGGGGGGGGATTATAAAAACAAAACAAACAACTAAACAAACGAAGAATATACAACTTACGCTTTATCTCCCTTTCTGAAGCTCCTTTCTGAAAAGTAAAGATAAGTTACTGTTATTTGAAAAACAGTGATGCTGAATAGTAATGATGGCGAGAAAAATACTAATTCATATGGCCATCATATGTATACGCTGATGCATTTTCACACACACACAACACACACACAACACACACACACACACACCACACACACACACAACACACACACACAAACAACACACACACAACACACACACACACACACACACACACACACACACCACACACTATAAGTAAAGGTGTCCCACAACCTATAAGTTCGTAGCGGAGTGAGGCATCAGAGACCTCACTTCTCTAGGGCCAGCATATTAAGGGCAGCGCCCATCTCCTCTCCCTCGCTGCTTTACCTTCCCTGACCCTAAAGAGGCAGGAACCCATTTACAGCTGGGTGGACTGGGGGAACTGTACTGAAGCCAAGGTGTGCAAACGGTCACCCATCCAAGTGGTAACTACGCTCGACACTGCTTAACTTGGCTAGGGGAAAGCGAGTGCTCCGACCACTGAGCTATCCCATCATATATATAAATATATATATATATATATATATATATAATATATATATATATAATATATATATATATATATATTATATATATATATATATATATATGCCTATCATTATTGTAATTGCCCTTCATGGGATGATTAAATTTTTGGACTTGATTTTGACTTGACTTGACTTACAACACAACACACACACACACAACAACACACACAACAACACAACACACACACACACACACAACATACTATGAACATCACGAATGTGACCTAGCAGCAGTGCAGGGCCACTCTGGCTAGTAGCCTTACGGTGGCGTAACATTGGTAAGCCTCGTGTGGGCGGCTGACCCTGAGGATACGACATGAAAGCCTGGATGTGACTGAGTCGGAGAGATCGACATAAGTGGCTTTAAGGCAGCGAGGCAGGATCTTCATAGAAGATTGGGCAGGAAAAAAAACCGATAGTATGTATCATACCCTACTACTAGTAGGCAGCTTTGGGTCTCGGAAGACTATGGAGTTGCGCTCTAGGTGTTATTTATTCTGGTACAGTAGCGTGGGGTGTGGCTGGCCAGTCCGACACAGGAATGACAGACAGTGCCTATGGCAGAGGAAGGCGCAGATGAAATCTGACAACGCTGGTCTGTCTGTCTGTCTGCCTGGGCTGCTTCAGCCTTTCTTCTCCTTCTCTTTGCTTCGTGATGCTGAACAAGTGTCTCTACGAACTTCTGGCAAACAGACCAGACCAGCCAGTCAGCTGACTAGTTTGATGCCCACTCAGAAGAAATGACACCAGTTATCTAGGCCAAGGGAACCACCTTGACAGCACACACAATCAATCCTAGTGAGCTCCATGCTGCTCACAGCAAAGTCGAGCAGTGTGCCAGGCAATGCACCAACGACTTTTAGCTTCAGCTCTGCTCCCAGATTCAGATCACAGCTGACACAGGCAACATCAAGGCGATGTATGATGGCATGAAGCAGGCACTGGGTCCAACGCAAAAGAAGACCGCCCCTTTGAAACCAGCTACAGGGGAGGTGATTCAAGACAGAACAGCCAATGGAACACTGGGTGGAACACCACACTGAGCTATATACAAGGTAAAATTAGTCACAGAAGATGCCCTGAATGCCATAGAGTGCCCACCAGAACTGGAAGAGTTTGACAGAGAACGAAGCATACAGTTCCTATATTACAGCAGCAGCAGCAGCAGCAACAACAGCAACAACAACAACTACAACAACAACAACAACAACAACAACAACAACAACAACAACAGCCTTAAAAAGAAAACAGTCAAAAAATTCATACCTATGAGGAGTTTGTTGAGGAGTTCCCCTCCTCTGATTTCAGTCTGAGCCAGAATAGCAATGGCCACCCTTTGTAGCTTCCGGTCCCCAACAGGTACTTTGGCGGAAGTAGCCAAAACGAGGCAGACGGCGAAGAAGACAGCTTTCATCTTGCTGTACTGACCTTCCACTGCTTTGGTTTTGTACAGCTTAAGTTTGATCTGGTCTGAAACATTGGGAAATCAGAGACTAAAATGCGTGCACAATTCTTACTGTTGAAGCATGTCATCATGATAATAAAGCCCATGAATAAGAGTCTTGAAACTGTTTACAACAACATTCACACTGCCCATGAATCCTGTTGTTTCTCCTCTCTTCTCTTTGTTTCTGTCTCTTGTCTTTTCTTCAAGGGCCACGTGGAAAAGGTATATAAATGCATATTGCAAGACTTGGAAATGAAGATCAGTGTCACCATCTCCTCTCTTGTCTTCTCCTGTCTTCTCTTCTCTTCCAGGGCCACGTGATAAATATATAACTTCTTATTTGTAACACTTGGAAATGATGAGGATGATGAGGATGATGATGATGATGATCACCATCACCATCATCATCATCATCATCATCATCATCATCATCATCAACAACAACAACTTTTTAATGTCAGAGTAACTAAATGTTGTAACGGTAAAGGTGTCCCATAAACTATAAGGTTGTAGGGGAGCGAGGTGTCAGAGACCTCACTTCTCAAGAGGCTAGCACATTGAGGGTGGCGCCCATCTCCTCTTCCTCGCTGCTTTACCTTCCCTGACCCTAAAAAGGGCAGGTACCCATTTACATCTGGGTGAACTGGGGGACTGTGCTGAAGCCAAGGCGCGCAAACGGTCACCCATCCAACTGGTAACCACGCTCGACGCTGTTTAACATGGCTGGGGAAAAGCGAGTGCTCCGACCACTGAGCTATCCCCTTTCTCACTAAATGTTGTACTTAAATAAACAATATTTATGATGAAGATATTTTTTAAGTTTTCAGCCCAGCATGGACTGGAAATGTTGAATAAGAACAAAAAGCAGAATTAACTTTAATTTGAAAATACTTTAAAAGCGAAATTCGCAAAAAGAAGACAGATAGAGCTACATGATATCACACACACACACACACACACACACACACACACACACACGACAGTCAAAGAAACGGTAGCTAACTGAACAAGGAAAATTTAAAAGATTTGAACTAACCCTTTCAATGTGCAGTTCTGAAGAAAGTTTGGAAGCTTTGTCAAAATTCACTTCTCTTGGGGGGCAGGGCAGGTTTTATATAGGGGAGAGTGTGCTCTTTCTTTTTCTTTGTTTTTTTGTTTCAAAGCTTTTATAGTCAAGGGTTTTTCTTTTTTACATTGCACAGTTATAAAGATACTTAACATACAAACACTGTTATTGAGAGAGGGAGGGAGAGAGACAGGGGGGGGGGGGGGGGGGGAGGAGTTATCAGGTAGGTAGACAGACAGTGTCCTCTTTCTGTCTGTGTTTTTCGGAGGGAGAAGAGAAGAGGGGAGGGGGGGGGATGAATGAACAAGAGGGAAGGAGAAAAGGAAAAAATCAATATTTTTTGGAAAATAAATCCAGTATGTATAGAGTTGTTAGCTGTTTGGTTGTTGGGGTATTGGGGGTTGGGGGATGGGGGGGGGGGGGAGCTGTTTGGGGGTTTTTTGTTTGGTCAGTTGGGGGGGTTTTCGAGGGGGTGGGGAGGAGGGGTTTGAGGGGTTGTGTTGGGTTTTCTGGTTTTCTTTGGTGGTGGTGGTGGTGGTGGTTTGGTTTTTATGGTGGTTTTTTTTTTTTTTGGGGGGGGGGGGGGTAGGGGGGGGTGGGAGGGGTGGCTTGAAGGGTTGTTTTGGGTTTTCTGTATTTTTAGTTGAGGTTTTTGTTTGTTTGTTTTTGGGGGGTGGGGGTTTGAGGGGCTGTGTTGGGTTTTCTGGGTTGTTTTTTTAGGGTGGGTGGAGGTTTTTTTGGGTGGGGGTCGGGGTGAGGGTTGTGTTGGGTTTTCGTTTTTGTTGTCCTTTTTTTTTTTTGGGGGGGGGGGGGGGAGGATTGAGGCATTGTTTTGGGTTTCTGTTTTTGATTTTCTTCTGTTTATTTTGTTGGTTTGAGGGTTTTGTTTGATTTCTTTTCTTTCATATTGTGATGATCTTGTCGCACGTTCCCCAGCTTAACACTCTGGGGGTCACCCAGAACGTGCACTCTGCCTCACTCATCCCACCTGGGAATCTCTGTAGATAGGAAGTACACACTGGATGACAAGTTTGCGTGTATGACTCTTTTCAGTTCCTTGCCATAAAGGCAGCCATACTCTGACTTCAGAGGATTTTTGTGGTAATGAATACTGCAGCATCACAATTGTTTGGGATTTGTTAAAGGGTGCATTGTTTTGTTGTTGGTGGTTGTTGCTTTTTGTTGGTTTTCTTTTCACTGTTCTGCCGTTGGTATGGTATGGTATGGTATGGTATGGTATGGTATGGTATGTATGTGGTATGGTATGGTATGGTATGGTATGGTGTGGTATGGTATGGTATTCATACAAATCATTCAGTTTCATTTGCTCACAGCTCAGAATTTTGCCACATCTGGTTACAGTCCTGATCAGTACGTTTTAGTTTTTTGACAGTCAGTTATGGGGACGGGATAGCTCAGTGGTCGGAGCACTCGCTTTCCCCCAGCCAAGTTAAGCAGCGTCGAGCGTGGTTACCAGTTGGATGGGTGACCGTTTGTGCGCCTTGGCTTCAGTACAGTTCCCCCAGTTCACCCAGCTGTAAATGGGTACCTGCCCTCTTTAGGGTCAGGGAAGGTAAAGCAGCGAGGGAGAGGAGATGGGCGCCGCCCTCAATATGCTGGCCCTAGAGAAGTGAGGTCTCTGACGCCTCGCTCCCCTACGACCTTATAGGTTATGGGACTCCTTTACCTTTACCTCACAGTCAGGCCCCTGTACCAACACGTTAAGGAGAAGGAAAGGACAGACTGGATAAAGCATCGGTAGAAATTCTGTAAAACTTGACCATTTACTTGAAGATTCCGGAAGTTTTGAAGGAAAAAGATGCGAGAATGGCATTTTCTATTTACAACAAGATCCGTATTAGCATTAAAGTTCAGTTTATCATCAGTTACAGTACCTAGGTATTTATATATGCAAAAGTTCATTTGAATGAGACTGTAAGCCAAAAGTCCTTTGCATGAGACTGAAGCCAAAAGTCCTTTGAATGAGACTGTAAGCCAAAAGTCCTTTGAATGAGACTATAAGCCAAAAGTCCTTTGAATGAGACTATAAGCCAAAAGTCCTTTGAATGAGACTATAAGCCAAAAGTCCTTTGAGAGATGAGACTATAAGCCAAAAGTCCTTTGAATGAGACTATAAGCCAAAAGTTTTTTTGAATAAGCTATAGCCAAAAGTCCTTGTGAATGAGACTGTTAAGCCAAAAGTCCTTTGAATGAGACTATAAGCCAAAAGTCCTTTGAATGAGACTATAAGCCAAAAGTCCTTTGAATGAGACTATAAGCCAAAAGTCCTTTGAATGAGACTATAAGCCAAAAGTCCTTTGAATGAGACTATAAGCCAAAAGTCCTTTGAATGAGACTATAATCCAAAAGTCCTTTGAATGAGACTATAAGCCAAAAGTCCTTTGAATGAGACTATAAGCCAAAAGTCCTTTGAGACTATAAGCCAAAAGTCCTTTGAATGAGACTATAAGCCAAAAGTCCTTTGAATGAGACTATAAGCCAAAAGTCCTTTGAATGAGACTATAAGCCAAAAGTCCTTTGTATGAGACTATAAGCCAAAAGTCCTTTGAATGAGACTATAAGCCAAAAGTCCTTTGCATGAGACTAACATTCGGTTCTTCCGTCTGCCTGCCTGTCTGTCTGTCTGTCTGTCTCTCTCTCTCTTTCTCTCTTCTCTCTCTCTCTCTCTCTCTCTCTCTCTCTCTCTCTCTCTCTCTCTCTCTCTCTCTCTCTCTCTCTCTCTCTCTCTCCTCTTGTTTATTTTCATGATGTGTCCATGATAAGGGGGACTGGATGTACATGAGTGCTTATTCATTATCCTCGAAATAAGAAAAGCTTGATTTGATTTGAGTTGAGTTGATTCTCTCCCTCTCTCTCTCTCTCTCTCTCTCTCTCTCTCTCTCTCTCTCTCTCTCTCTCTCTCTCTCTCTTCTGTCCTGTCTCTCTGTCTGTCCCTCTGTCTGTCTCTCTGTCTGTCTCTGTGTCTCCTCCTCTCTCTCTCTCTCTCTCTCTCTCTCTCTCTCTCTCTCTCTCTCTCTCTCTCTCTTCTCTCTCTCTCTCTCTCTCTCCTCTCTTCTATTCGTAAACAAGTGTCGTGTGTCGTCTTTTTGATCCTGATTTCGTTTTAAGAAACTGATAAGACCCTTGATATAATATATAGCATTGTTCATCACTTGATAACCTGTGTGTCTGGGGTTTTTTGTCTACATATATCAGCGCATATGGGCCATCACTGTGCCATTTCTGAAGCCGCTTTGCGCAAAAAACAAACAAAACAAAAAAGGCTTGTGTTTGGTCGATAAATTATTTTCTTGTCAAATATGACAGCGCGCGCGGGGGTCAGTTGGTTATCAGAAGCAGTTTTGATCTATCGCATTATTACTTGGCTTTGTTAAATGTCTGGTTGTGTGTGTGTGTGTTGTGTGTGTGTGTGTGTGTGTGTGTGTGTGTGTGTGTGTGTTGTGTGTGTGTGTGTGTGTGTGTGTGTGTGTGTGTGAGAGAGAGAGAGAGGAGAGAGAGAGTGGGGGGTGGGTTGTGTTGTGTGTGTGTATGGGGGGGGGGTGTTGTTTCCTGTGTGTTGTGTTGTGTGTGTGTGTGCGTGTGGGGGTGGGGGGTGGGGTGAGGTTTGTGTGTTTTGTGTGTGTGTGTGTGTGCGCGTGTGTGTGTATGCTCGTGTGTGTGTCTGTGTGTGTATTCTTTTTGTGTGTGTCTGTGTGCATGTGTGTGCGCGCACGCGTGCGTGTACTTTTGTGACACGCGAACGCGCGCCCTCGCGCGCGCGTGTGTGTGTGTGTGCACTTGAATATATACATGCGCACGTGCGCTTCGACTGGGTATCTCCCTGTTTCTTCTTCCCTTTTCTCCACTGTTGTCTGCAAACAGTGGCATTCCTTCGGATGAGACTATAAACCGAGGCCCTGTGTGCGAACGCATGCAGAACATCTTGCGCACATGTTAAATCCTATTCCGCTGTTCGAAAGAGTAGGCCATTGTGTGCCGTTGGGAACAGATGACAAATTTTTTAAAAAAACACGCGCACACACACACACACACGCATACATTTTAGAAAAAGCGCTTTGATTTGTTGCTTTACGAGATTCAGCGCTATATAAATTCCATACATTATCATTGTCTTGAGAATGGCTTTAAACTGTCATAAGAAGGCTTTTGGCGAAGAGAGAGAGGGAGGTCATTCCAGATTGATGGACCCGAAATAGAGAAAGAGCGACGGCCGATGATGGATTGGTTGAATCTAGGTATTCTTAGCACAAGGTATCTGCAGCAGAGCGGAGGGAACGAGAAGGAGTGTACAGGTGAAGACATATATGTGAGGAATATTATTATCTCAATATGAGACATATTATGTGAGGAATATTATCTAAAAAGTGAGACATTACATGAGGAATATTATCTCAACATGAGACATTATCTGAGGAATATCCTCTCAATATGAGACATATTATGGGAGGAATATTATCTCACACGGGAAATATTATATAAAGATTATTATCTCAATATGAGGAATATTATCTCAATATGAGAAGTATTATATGAAGAATATTATCGCAATATGAGAAATATTATATGAAGAATATTATTATCTTAATATGAGTGACATTATTTGAAGAATATTATCTCAATATGAGAAATATTATATGAAGAATAATGTTATTTCAATATGAGAAATACTATATGAAGAATGTTATCTCACTATGTGAAATATTAAATGAGGTATATTATCTCAATATGAGAAATATTACATAGGGAATATTATCTCAATATGAGAAATATTATATGTGGAATATTATCTCAATATGAGAAATATTACTTGAGGAATATCAGAAATATAATAATTATGAGGATTATTATCTCAATATAGAAATATCATATGAGGAATATTATCATCTCATTATGGGACATATTATGTGAAGAATATGTATCTCCCTAATATGAGATAATGGAGAGGGGTCTGGTCATTATTGTTGTCAGGTATCTGAGAATCTTACCATGTTGTTGTGTTCTCTGTATATGGCTGTGCACAGTATTGACATGAATAATGAATCAAACATAAGAAAGGTGGCAGGATGGTTAATACCGTCGCCTGCCAACAAGCAGAATGTGAGGTTCTGGGTTCCATTCCCAGCCTCGCCCTTTCTTCCCAGTTTGACGAAAAAAGTTGAACTGAATGTCAAAGTTTTTCGGGTGAGACTATACTACACCGAGCCCCGTATGCGAACGCACGCAGAACATTTTGCGCACACGTTAAAACCCGTTCTGCCTTTCGGAGGAGTAGGTCATTGTGTGCCGGTAGGAACGGATGACAAAACAGAGAGAGGAGAGAGAGAGAGAGAGAGAGAGAGAGAGGAGAGAGAGAGAGAGGAGAGAGAAGAAGACAGACAGACAGACAGACAGACAGACGGACAGAAACAGACAGAGACAGAGAGAGACAGAGAGGCAGAGAGACACAGAGACAGAGAGAGAGAGAGAGAGAGAGAGAGAGAGAGAGAGAGAGAGAGAGAGAGAGACATACAGACAGACAGAGACAGAAAGTCAGAGACAGCGAGAGACAGAGAGAGGATATGGGTAGAAAGTAAGAGGTAAGAGGAGGGGAAGAATAACAAATAAAAGGAGAAAAGAAGGAAGAGAGGGAAGCAAAGAAGAAGAATTGCGAAGAAGAAGAAGAATTGCGGAGAGAGAATGCGAAGAAGAATTGCGAAGAAGAAGAATTGCGAAGAAGAAGAAGAATTGCGAAGAAGAAGAATTGCGAGGAAGAAGAATTGCGAAGAAGAAGAAGAAGAATTGAGAAGAAGAAGAAGAATTGCGAAGAAGAGTTGCGAAGAAGAATTGCGAAGAAGAGTTGCGAAGAAGAAGAAGAAGAAGAAGAATTGCGAAGAAGAAGAAGAATTGCGAAGAAGAAGAATTGCGAAGAAGAAGAAGAAGAAGAAGAAGAAGAAGAAGAAGAAGAAGAAGAAGAAGAAGAAGAAGAAGAAGAAGAAGAAGAAGAAGAAGAAGAAGAAGGGAGGACATCTCTGAAGTGCTGTTTTCTAATATCCAGATAAGAAGGAGATTTACTGGTGACCGAAATCTCATTTAAAATCAAACTCATGTTTACTTCATAACTCCTATAATATATATATTTTCTTCTGATAACTCTCTCCTCCCCTTTCTTTCTTCTTTTATCCGTTTTTCAAATCGTTTTGTCTTTTCCTGTCTGTCTGTCTGACCCCTTCTGAATCTGTCTGTCTGTCTGTCTCTGTGTGTCTCTCTATCTGCCTCTGTCTATCTCTCTGTCCGTCTCTCTGTCTCTCTCTCTGTGTCTGTGGTCTCTCTGTGTCTCACTTCTTTCGCTCTCTCTGTCTATCTCTCTATGTGTCTTTGTTGTTGTTCTTGTTGTTTGTCTGTTTTTTCTCTTTTTTATCTTCTTCGGTTGGTTTGGTTTTTCTTTCTCTTTTGTTTGTTTGTTTGTTTTGGTTAGGGTTTTTTTGGGGGGTGGGGGTGGGGGGTGGGTATTTTAGGGTTTTCTTTTATTTGCTTGCTTTGGGGGGGGCGTGGTTTGTTGGGGGGGGAGCTGTTTTGAAAAGGGTTATTTCCCCTTGTTTTTATTGTGAGACTGTATAAGTGTTGGGTTATTATTAAGATGTATCCCTACGGGCGGGGACTGGATGTAAAAAAGCACATGAGTGCTTATTCATTATCCTCGAAATAAAAGAATTTGTCATTGTCTGTCTCTCTCTCTGTGTCTGTGTGTCTCTCTATGTGTCTCCCTGTCTTTCGCTCTCTCTGTCTGTCTCTCTATGTGTCTCTGTCTTTCGCTCTCTCTGTCTGTCTCTCTATGTGTCTCTGTCTTTCGCTCTCTCTGTCTTCTCTCTATGTGTCTCTGTCTTTCGCTCTCTCTGTTTGTCTCTCTCTTCATTTTGCCTTTACTAGTTGTTTTTTTAAATTTACTTTTTCTGAATGTCTGTCCCTTACTTTCTGAATCTCTCTCTCTCTCTCTCTCTCTCTCTCTCTCTCTCTCTCTCTCTCTCTCTCTCTCTCTCTCTCTCTCTCTCTCCTCTCTGTCTATCTGTCTGTCTCTCCCCTCTCTCTCTGTCTGTCTCTCCCCCCCCCTCTTCTCTCTCCATTTTGCCTTTACTAGTTGTTGTTGGTTTTTTTAAACCGGTTTATTATTTTTCTGAATGTCTGTCCATTACTTTCTGAAGCACTCTCTCTCTCTCTCTGTTCTCTCTCTTCTCTCTATGTCTGTCTCTCTGTCTGTCTCTCTCTGTGTCTCTGTCTCTCTCTGTCTGTCTCTCTCTGTGTCTCTGTCTGGCTGTCTCTCTCTCTGACAGAGATTGATCACAAGAATTATAAATGATTGCTTCAATTCTTCCCCAACAATTTCCCCTCTCCCTCTCTCATACTTTTCTTCACCTCTCCTTTTTTCCTTTCATTTTTTCTTTCTTTCTTTTTCCCAGTAAATTAAATGATGTTGATCAATGTCGTGCTGCTGTGTGGTTTATAAATGGTTCTGCCTGACTGAAGCAATTTGACTTTTGTGACTAACGGCTATATTGCTGGATTATAAAGCAGTCTGCTTGACTGTAACAATTGACTTTTGCGACTAGCAGCTATATTGCTGGTTTATACAAGCAATCTGCTTGATTGAAACAATTGACTGTTGTGATTAGCAGCTATATTGCTACACCAGAGACTCTAGCATCAGAACAGTTGTTTTAGAGACAAATTTTGCTATTGATTTTCCAAGAAATTCTATACTTTATTATTGTATCTACTGCTTGTGACTGTATCTTCCTTGTTTTAGAGCTTTATATGAATACGTGTATTGTGTAAGTGATAGTTATTGATTTAGAAAAAAAAGAAGAAGTTTTGTAGTATTTCTTTATCAAAATATTCTACACTTTAATGTACGTGTGGTATACTTTGATCTCCATTTAGTGTATGAAATATAAAGGGGACTGGATTTATATACTGTGTTGATATAACAGATCGATTTTTTTGCAGATCCAGAGCAGCTTTTGAAATTGACCTTTAGTATTGTTTCGTTTTTATTGGGTGTTCCTTCATTTCATATTATATTCTCCTGTTTGATTATTGAATAGAAAACCTACTAAACGGGTCTTCTATTTTGATAGTTTACTTAAACGTACAGAACAAGAAAATACATACATAAATTAGCCAATCAATCCTGACATATATTATGTCTCTAACTTCAGAGAAGTGGCCAACAAAACAGGGCCTCCGAGTAGGCTACCTGAATATCAACAATGCAACAAACAAAAAAGATGACATTGCAACCATACTATACAACAGTGGAAATCAGTTTCATTTGTTTTGCCTAGCTGAATCCCGACTTTCTCCAAATGTTACAGATGCACACATGAATATTCCAGGGTATCAAATCTGTCGTGAAGATCCTCACAAACCCAAGTACACCGGGTTACTTACATATATATATAGCCTCCTTGCTCAGTTGTAAAAGAATATATAACCTTGAGGTTTATGACATTGAATCCATGTGGATTGAAATAAAATTAAAACACAATAGACCAATATTAATAGGATTTATATACAGAAATCCTTCAGAAACCAGAGACTGGCTAGAAAAATTCAACTCCCTTATGGACGAGGTAATACTTTTAAACAATGAAACAATTATTCTTGGGGATTTTAACATAGACTTATTAAAACCTAAACCAAAATGGAGCCACAACATTACTATGTTTGGCCTAGAACAACTAATAGATAGACCAACTCGGATAACAAATAACTCTAAAACATTAATAGATCATATCTACACTACTACAAAACAACACATAACAGAAGTATGTGCTCCCTCATGTGGATGCAGTGATCATAATCCAGTGTGCTTTACTTGGTTTAAAAATCGTATCAAAATACCTAAAGTAGGGCATAAAACTATTTTTTACAGGAAATTTAAAAACTTTAACGAGCAAGATTTCCTTTCAGACTTGACAAACTCGCCATTACATGCCATATACCAAATCCGAGACCCTGATGAAGCTGTTGAATTTTGGATTAGGACATTTACTTCAGTATACGACAAACATGCCCCTTTCATAAAAAAAAGAGTTCAAGAAAAAATCAAACCACCTTGGATAACAAAAGACATAGAATCCGAAATACACCTAAGAGACTATTTGAAAACACATGGTTCAAATGAGCAGTTCAGAGCACAAAGAAACAAAGTAACTTCACTAAAACGGAAATCAAAACGTGATTACATTCAAAAGTTGTTAATTACAACAACCGACTCTCGACAAGTATGGAAAGCCATCAACACATTATGTAATAAACCTATATCAAAAAGTCAACAGACAGTTAAAGATATATCAGCTGATGAATTGAACAACCACTTCTCAAACATTGCCGACAAAGTAATATCAAATGACAAGTCAAATGAAAATGATCTCCATTACTTAGAACAATATATCGAATCAAAAGAAATAAAATTCCCATTTAAACTACTGCCAATGACAATCACAGACGTCTTGGAAAGCCTGTCTCTTCAAAAAAGTTCCAGAACACGTGGTTTAGACAATCTAGATGGAAGAATAATTAAGCTTTGTGGTCAAGTTATAGCTGGAACACTGACATACTTGTATAACTTGTGCATAGAGAAAAACAACTTTCCTGCCATATTTAAAAAGGCAAAAATCATACCAGTCCACAAATCAGGTGATACTGCTTGTCCTTCAAATTACAGACCAATTTCAATTCTGTCTGTCTTATCTAAACCCTTTGAAAAACATATCCAAAAATCCGTATATTCCTACTTTGTAAACAACAATCTATTAAATGAAGATCAGTCAGGTTTTCGTAAAAAACTATTCCTGTCACACAACTCTTACACAAATTACAGACAGTCTCCTACACAACATCAATGAAAATAAATATACAGGCCTTCTTTTTGTTGACTTTGAAAAAGCATTTGATGTAATCAATCATTCCCTATTATTGCGTAAACTTCACTTGTATAAACTAACACCAGAAATGATAAATCTTTTGAAAAGCTTTTTGTCGAATAGGCAGCAGCTAATAACTGCAAATAATCAAACATCAGAACTAGTACCTATTAAACATGGAGTACCACAAGGGTCAATATTGGGTCCACTTCTATTTTCAATCTATGTAAATGACTTACCCCAATTTCTAGAATGTAGCTGTGAAATGTTTGCTGATGACACATCCCTCTATTGTAGTGATTCTGACCCCCACATACTTACAATCAAACTTCAACACAATATTGACAGATTGGTTACTTGGACTAAGCTAAACCACATGTCCCTAAATACGCGAAAAACTAAGTGTATGTATGTACTAGCAAGACAAAAGAGACAAAAAATGAAAGATAAATTCCAACCTCTGTTGATAGATAAAAGAGTAATTGAAGAAGTTGACTCCCACAGAATTCTGGGTGTAACTATTGACAAAAATCTTACTTGGACCGACCATGTGATGGCGCTAGGAAAACGTCTTTCTTACAAGCTACTTCAATTATCAAAAATAAAACATTTTCTAAATAACCACTCTCGCAAACTCTTTTTTGCGGCCATATTTTGCCTATAGTTGACTATGCTTCATCTCTTTGGGACAGCTGCAGTGATACAAATTTAAAATTGATTCATAGATTATATAAAAGAGCACTGAAACTTGTTCTACTAAAATCAAGCTCCCTAACCATCAACGATTATAAGAAAACAAATATCCTAACCTTCAAAAACAGACTTTATCTAAATAAAGCTCTATTTGTCCAGAAAGTTGTCAATGGAAGTGCCCCTCCAAAGATCACCAATAGCTTCAAAATCAATGAACACAGACATAATCATCTACTAACATTTCCGAGACCAAGAAATAATCTTTACAAAACAAGCTTCCTGTACTCAGGTAGTGACTTATGGAACAAGCTCCCAAAACGCTTAAAATGTATCAAAAACAAAAATCAGTTCAAGACACAGCTAAAAAGCCATTTAATGCATGAATGCCTAGGAATTGACTAATAAGGCAAATCAACCATGATTAATACGGCAAAATCAACCATACTTACATTTACCAGCACTAATGGTATTCCCTACAACAACAAAAAATTCAAGTATATCTTACTGTGACTAGAAATTCTACAGTAACACACTGTATATGTGTGGACGGAGGGGGAGGCAGGAAAGAGGCACACTAATTATGCAAAGAAGTAAGAGAATCTATGCAAGCTAGTAAATAATCTGCAATGTTGAAACAAGTGGAAAGGAGGAAATTTTAAAAAATCTTTTTATGGTAGACCTGATAGCTTGATAGTGTGTCCTTCTCTCTCTCTCTCTCTCTCTCTCTCTCTCTCTCTCTCTCTCTCTCTCTCTCTCTCTCTCTCTCTCTCTCTCTCTCTCTCTCCTCTCCTCTCCTCTCCTCATGCCCTGTCTTGTCTAATTCAATAGATTTTATCGTGGAAGTTGTTTTTATTGCAGTTAGAGATGAGATTATTAGTATTATTATAAGCGATACTGTTTTAGTTTGATATTGTTTTAGTTTTGATAGTCCAGTTGATTATGGGCTTTTGAATTCTGTATCGTATAGGGGTTCTACTTGTTTGAATAATTGGGATTTTTTAAAATTATTATTTCTCTATTGATTGAAGGTGTATTTCCCCTTCCCCCTTGATACTCCTCCCCCACCCCCATCCTTTCCAATGCTTTTCTGTTATCATCGTTATGTTGTTGTCTCATGGTGATGGGGATCATTTGTTATATTGTTGTCTCATGGTGATGGGTGATTGTTGTTATAATTGTATCTCTATTATAATAATCATTATTGTAATCTTATTTGACTTCTCTTGCTTGGATAGTTATTGTGTGAATATGTCATTTTTAAAAAAGCGCTATTTGAAAAGTATGAGCGCATAAAAAAAAGCACACCTTTGCTGGGTGGAGGAGGAGAGGAGGGAGGTCATTGAAGGTAATATTATCAGTAACGACGAATGCCTAGTATTTTCTAACGTTTTATTCCTGTACCTTTTTTATATCTAAAGTACAAACGTGAAAAAATGGATGAAACAGTAAGTGAAGTAATTTGTTTGTCCTGACGTTTTATGCTTTTCTTTTTTTAATTCTTAAAACATTTTTATTTAAATGTGTGTGTGGACGTGAGCGCGCACAGGTGTGCATGAGTATGTGTGTGCGTGTATATGTATATGTGGTAATTTGTATTTTCAATGTATTTCCTTAACGATTTTTTCCTTTTTTTTTCTTTTTTACTGGTTTAATTTAATGGTAAATGATGCTATAATGTAGTGACTTAGTATAATCATTACGAAATTTGTTCTTAGATAGATGGCTTGATGAAAAAAAGCAAATGCATTGCTTATTCAATGTACCATCTGGAAATAAAAGTTTGACTTGACTTGACTTGACTGTGTCTCCCTCCCCTCTCTCTCTGTCTGTCTCTCTCTGTGTCTGTCTCTCTCTGTCTGTCTCTCTCTCCTCCTGTCTCCCTCTCCTCTCTCTGTCTTCTCACACACAACGATTCCGATCTCTGTCTCTTTCGTCACCTAGACCCCCCACCCCCCCCCCACCCCCCCCCCCCCCCCCCCAGCCATCTCTTACGCCTCTATTCCTCCCCTCCCCTCCCCCCCCCCCCCCCCCCCCCCCCTATTCTCCCCTGTCTGTGACCACGCACGGTTTACCAGGTACCCAAAGAGGACAGGCTGCAAATTCTCACAGACGTGGGGAAGACCTGGTCCAACGACCGCTGATTTATAATCCTTTCCATTGCAAGCATTAATCACCCCGTGATTTGGGGACGGGGGGGGGGGGGGGGGGGGGGGGGGGGGGAGGGGAGGATAGGTGTGTGTGGTGGGGGTTTGGGGGTGGGGCGAGTGGGGGTGGTGGGGGGGGGGTTGTAGTGTGTGTGTAGGTGTGTTTGTGTGTGTGTAGGAGGTGAGGTCGTTGTGTGTGTAGTTGTGTGTGTGTGTGTGTGTGTGTCGGTGGGTGTTGTAGTGTCGTGGTTAGGTTGCTGTGTGTGTGGGTGTGGTGGTGGTGTTGTGTGTGTGTGTTGTGTAGTGTTCGTGTGTGTGGTGGTGGGGTGTGTGTGTGTGTGTGTGTGTTGTGTGTGTGTGTGTGTTGTGGTGTGTGTGTGTGTGTGTGTGTGTGTAGTGTGTGTGTGTGTGGTGTGTGTTGTGGTGTGTGTGTCGTGTGTGGTGTGTGTGGTGTGTGTGTGTAGTGTTCGTGTGTGTGTGTGTAGTGTGTGTGTGTGTGTGTAGTGTTCGTGTGTGTGTGTGTGTGTGTGTGTGTGTGTGTGTGTGTGTTGTGTGTAGTGTTCGTGTGTGTGTGTAGTGTGTGTGTTGTGTGTGTAGTGTTCGTGTTGTGTGTGTAGTGTTGTGTGTGTGTGTGTGTGTGTATGTGTTGTGTGTGTGTGTAGTGTTCGTGTGTGTGTGTGTAGTGTGTGTGTGTGTGTGTGTGTGTGTGTGTGTGTGTGTAGTGTTCGTGTGTGTGTGTGTGTGTGTGTGATGTGTGTGTGTGTGTTGTGTATGTGTGTGTAGTGTTCGTGTGTTGTGTGTGTGTGTTGTGTGTGTAGTGTTACGTGTGTGTGTGTGTAGTTTTCGTGTGTGTGTGTGTTCATTTTTATTTTATTCTTTTATATCCAGGATAATGGAATAAGCACTCATGTGCTTTTCTACATCCAATCCCCGCGTGTATGCAGTTTGTAAATTTTGTCATCCGTTCCCACCGGCACGTAATGGCCTACTCTTCCGAAAAGCGGAACTAATTTTAACGTGCGCACAAGATGTTCTGCGTGCGTTCGTTCGTTCGACCTCGGTTTATAGTCGCATCTGAAAGACTTTTGGGGTCGGGGAAAGGAAAGGGGGGATGGGAAGTCGGTTAACTTCAGAGGAAAAATCACCTTGAACAAGATTTGAACCGGGTCATCAGATCACAAACATAATGCGCATCACTCTAACCATCAGGCTATCCCGCGCGCTGTGTGTGTGTGTGTGTGGAGTGTGGTGTGTGGGTGGTGTGTGTGGGTGGATGTGTGGGGTGTGGGAGTGTGGTGTCTGTGTGAGCGAGAGAGAGAGAGAGAGAGAGAGAAGAGAAGAGGAGGACATCGCGTATATGCGCATGTGTGCATGTCTGTGTACGTGCGTGCGCGCGTGTGTGTGTACGCGAGCGCAGCAGCAGTTTATGCATAGGTCAAGCAGACACAGATCAGAGAAAGACAAGACATTCAGTATTCAGTTTCAACATTCATTCCCAACACACACACAATCCATTAAACGTAGATGATATGGTTTATTTTCCTTTCAACATGAATGTCTCCTTTTATTATTGAGAGCAACATGAAAAAAATCAGAACAGATGGCCCTCCCTCCCCTCCGCAAAAAAAATGATAAAATAAAAACAAAAAGAAAACACTGATGACAACTGAAAATAAAATCAGTAACCAAACTTACCAAACTTACTCTTCAACACTTTTCAACTGTAGTAATATTCGAATTAACAAACACAATCTTCAAATTGTATTGAATTGTATTGCACTCTGTACCACTTTAAGTCACGGCAGATTTCTCTGCGTGAAATTCGGGCTGCTCTCCCAGGGAAGAGCGCGTCGCCACAAGAGCACCGCCACCCATTTTGTGTGTGTGCTTTTTGCCTCTCTGCAACTGTATTTGTTTCCCTATAAGAGTGGCTTTTTTTCTACAGAATTTTGCCAGGGACAACTAACTCTCTTGTTGCCGTGAGGGATTTTTATGAGCGCTAAATATGTGTAATACACAGGACCTCGGTTTACCGTCTCATCCAAAGGACTAGCACCCAGACCACCACTCACGGTCTAGTGGGTGTGGGAAAAGTTTCTGGCCCAAACGGGGATGGAACCACCACACACTTGAACCCGGACTTTTTGTTTTCTAGGCAGGTGCGTTACCTCTAGACCACCGATTCACCCATGCAAGCATTATTTAAAACTTTGGATTAAAATAATATGTATTACATATGTATTACACTTCTAGAGAGAAGAACGTTGGACGTCTGTACTATTCTCACACCAGTGCATTACAGCAGTTGTACGTCTGTACTATTCTCACAGCAGTGTACTACAGCAGTTGCACGTCTGTACTATTCTCACACCAGTGCATTACAGCAGTTGCACGTCTGTACTCCTCTAACAGCAGTATTCTACAGCAGCTGCACGTCTGTGTTCTGTTAGCCACAAGGACCCGCCCGGGTTCGAATCCCGTTCAAGAGGATTTTTCCTCTGGAGTTAACATCAGTGCCGACTCCACTCCTCCCAAAAGTCCTTCGGATGAGACTATAAACCGAGGCCCCGTGTGCGCATGTACTCAGAACATCTTGCGCACACGTTAAAACCCGTTCCGCTTTTCGTAATAGTACGCCATTGTGTGCCGGTGGGAGCGGATGACAAAATGTAAAGAACTGCGTACACACGGGGACTGGATGTAAAAAACCCGCACAAGAGTGCTTATCCCATTATCCTCGAAATAAAGAATAAAAGAAAGGGAAAAGAAACCGTGTGACGACAGCGAAAGCGCTGTACTGTGGCGCTGAGGCAGCTGCTACCTGGGACAACAGCCTGAAGTGATGGTCACACGGAGAACAACTGTCCTGCCACATCAATGCTTTATATCACTGGATGCCACAGCCTGAAGTGATGGTCACACGGAGAACAACTGTCCTGCCACATCAATGCTTTATATCACTGGATGCCACAGCCTGAAGTGATGGTCACACGGAGAACAACTGTCCTGCCACATCAATGCTTTGTATCACTGGATGCGACAGGACGCCATCAGAAACAGAACCAGCCACCATCTGTAATGGTGCGCCTCTTTCTGTCAGAGTTAGAATATGTAACTGGGAAATCATTAAAAATATAATATATGTATATTTTAAAGCCTTTTTTTCTTTTCGTGTTCTGTGTTTTTTTCTTTCCTCTTGTCTGTTTCTGTTTTGCTTGCTTGATAAATCCCTAATCTGTATTGTTATTCCGCAGAATATTCACAAATTCTTTCAAATTACACGATTAGCAACACAGGCTAAAGCCTATGTTTAAGGCCTGTATAAGTTTTAAAAAAGTTACAGAACAAAAAAGGGAATGCCAGACACACAGTACACAGACAGACAGACAGGCAGACAGAGAAAGAAAGGGAAGAGCAAGATCTGAAGATAACAGACACTTTAAAAAAAATCCCATAAATTACAGAGGCAAACAACATAGAAGCATTAACTGAAGCTTGCAACAGCAACAGAATTTGAAAATTTATAATAGTTATAAATTTCAACATCAATTTCGTCAACACTGGAAAATCATCCACACCAAATTCAACATCAATAAAACAATATTTATTGGAAGTCTGTCATCATCAACTTCAACATCAACTGAATAACAACAAAACAGATCAACAGATAAAGAAAGCAGCAACCTCGTAAACTTTTTTTTTAAAAGAATAACAATTTAAAAGGCAATAACTTCAAACAATGGACAATTATTTCAAACAATATATTTCGAAACAATACATACAGATAATGTTTGAAGATCAGAATCTTTAAACATTTCTGTTTAGACTTGTAAACAACATTAAACAATGAAAAGTGCCGATGCAATCAGGTACTAATCTGGAATGTTGTTGTGTTTTTTATAATCAGAATAAGCAAAGGTAAGCTGCCGTTAATACAGTAATCTGATCTATTCACTAGCATAGCTAAACACCAATAAGTTATATAAAAAAAGCAGATAAATTAGACTAAAAGCATAGAGTTCAGGAAACATCATTTTCAATCAATCTCTCTCTCTCTCTCTCTCTCTCTCTCTCTCTCTCTCTCTCTCTCTCTCTCTCTCTCTCTCTCTCTCTCTCTCTCTCTCCATATGGTTGTGTGTGTGTGTGTGTGTGTGTGTGTGTGTGTGTGTGTGTGTGTGTGTGTGTGTGTGTGTGGGCAAACTGAATTTTTCAGCAGAACAATAACATTTCTTAAACAACAGAAACAAAGAAAGTCCCCCAACAGTGGCCCATAACCAAAGTGAACAACAGCAGCTGCTGAAGCCTATAAACACCAGGGTGATAAACACACAAACAAATAAATATATAAATAAATAAATACATAAATAAATGCGTAAATGAAAGCCACATGAAAAAGAAATAATGTAGTGATGGATAAACAAACAAATAATCATACCACAACCATTATTATTATTGTTGTTATTATTTTTATATCATTATTATACCAGCTATCATCACACATCAGCAACAAAAGAAATAACAGCACAAAGCAACTGAAGCTCACCGATGAAAGCTGAATAGTTTTTATGATTATTACCAATGCACCAACCTTTACCCCAATGGCTTATAACAGCACCATTTTCTAACACACATTACAACCACCTACAGTTTTAACAGGTACACACATCACACCCACAAAAATACCATGTCATAAATCGAGTATAGGTAAAGGTGTCCCATAACCTATGTGGTCATAGGGGAGTGAGGCGTCAGAGACCTCACTTCTCTAGGGGCCAGCATATTGAGGGCGGCGCCCATCTCCTCTCCCTCGCTGCTTTACCTTCCCTGACCCTAAAGAGGCAGGTACCCATTTACAGCTGGGTGAACTGGGGGACTGCAATGAAGCCAAGGTGGGCAAATGTTCACCCATCCAAGTGGTAACCACGTTCAATGCTGCTTACCTTAGCTGGGGAAAGTGAGTGCTCTGACTACTGAGCTATCCTGTCCCCAAACAAAAATGTAATATCAGTATGTAAGACCAAAAAAAAAAACCCACAAAAAAACCAACGATTTTGAAGGACTCGCATTACTCACACATCACAAAGCTCTCTCATACAGTCAGCAAAGTTGCTATCATTGATCATCTTTGGGGAAAAAAATCAAATTTGCATGTGTCTGGTAACTACTATTCCATCAACTACCTTCTGCCATGATATATATATCTTTATACGTGTCTAAATTTAGTATCAACTTCCAAAGGTGCATGCCATGCTTACAAAGGGAGGTAATGTAAGCTAAACTCTATCAATCATAAACACGTTTTTCACTGCTGGTCTAAGGAATGGACCTCAACAACAACAAAATGGATGCTGTAGCCTACTTTTACTGTACCAGTCCTTACACCACAACATACTTGTATTGTCAAACAAAAAAATAGAAAGAAATAATTAATCTTTTTCTATGACAAGTGGAACTGAACCAGAATGAGATCAGTGGATTGATTACATTTTTGGAACAATACAATTCTGGTGCATGTCCATTTTCTTTCGTTTTGGGTTGGAATTTTTGTTTGTTCCTTTGTTTCTGGAACTAAGTTTGGGGTCACATGATTGTGTTTGAATTAAACAACTCTGGTGCGACTGTAATTACCCTTCATGGGATGATTAAAGTGGTTTTGACTTGACTTGACTTGACTCCCTGTTCATCTTTCTGTCTGTCTGTCTGTCTGTCTTTCTTTTTGTCTGTCTTTTTGTTCTCTCTTTCTTTTCCTTTCCTTTTCTTTCCTTTCCTCTCTGTTCCAATCCGACCTCAGCATAAAGAAGGAATCACAGGGACCATGTCAGAACCGGGTGTAGTAGAGATGGCAAGGTGAGTGGAGAGGATGGCACCAGGGCAGTACAGTACATTCTGAGAGGAGGAGGAGGAGGAGGAGGAGGAGGAGGACAGTGATGCACACACACACACAGGGCAGGCTCACCACCACTCTGCATGCTGCAGGCTAGCAGCGCCTCACAACACCCCCCACCACCTGGCGCTCTAGTAGCTGCTGTGGCTTCCGATGTCAGACTGAAACACGCACAGGACGTCTGGATAAGTATCAATGAATCAGTAGGTAAGTAGAGACATGGATTAGTTAGCAACTGAATTCTTAAAAATACTCATTTGCAAATGATTTATTTTTTAAACAAAAACTCATTAGCGAATGAATATTTTAAAAACCCCAAATACTCATAAGCAAATGAATTTTTTTAAACCAAAATATTCATTAGCAATTGAATAATTTTTTTTAAAACCCCACAAATACTCGTTAGCAAATGAATTGTAAAAATCCCCAAATACTCATTAGCAAATGAATAAATAAAAAAACACCAAATACTCATTAGCAAATGAATAAATAAAAAACCCACTAAATACTCATTAGCAAATGAATAATTAAAAAAAAACCCTCATTCCTTGGTTAGACTTCACCAGTGGTATAATTCTTCACATAATATAGCTGTTTTTCCCCACCATTAATTAAGGCAGCCACATCACGACTTCAGGGACAATGTCTATTCAAGACATCAGAGTACATGTATCTTGAAAAATGCTGTCATCCGTTCTTACTTCCTGCCATGCCACGGCCTACTCTTTTTAAAGGCGGAATGTGTTGTTTAATGCGTTCACATTCTTTACTCTTTTATTTCGAGGATATTGGAATAAGCACGCATGTGCTTTTTAAAAAATTTACATCCAGTCCCTGTGTGTATACAGTTTTGTAAATTATGTCATCCGTTCCCTCTGGCACACAATGGCCTACTCTTTCAAAAGGCGGAATGTGTTGTTTAATGCGTTCACATTCTTTATTCTTTTGTTTCGAGGATATTGGAATAAGCACGCACGTGCTTTTTTTTTTTTTTAAAACATCCAGCCCCTGTGTGTATACAGTTTTGTAAATTCTGTCATCCGTTCCCTCTGGCACACAATGGCCTACTCTTTCAAAAGGGGGGGAACAGGTTTTAACGTGTGCGCAAGATGTTCTGCATGCGTTCGAACACGGGACCTCAGTTTATAGTCTCATGGGAAGGTCTTTATGGGGGGAGTGGAGTCGGCACTGATGTTAACTCCAGAGAAAAAATCCTCTTGAACGAGATTCGAACCCGGGTCAGCAGATCACAAGCGCAATGCATTGCACTCTAACCAGCCAGGCTGTCCCATGAATGTTGTATTCATTTGGTAAACATTAGCCAAAACAAGACTGATTATTTTTTGTTTGCTTGTTTTAATCACGTTTCTGGAATAAAGGCGTGTTTGGGGAACGGGATAGCCTGGTGGTCAGAGTGACGTATTCGTGATCTGCTGACCCGGGTTCAATTCCCGTTCAAGAGGATTTTCCCTCTGGAGTTAACATCAGTGCAGACTCCAGTCTCCCTAAAAGTCCTTCTGATAAAACTATGAACCGAAGTCTTGTGTGCAAACTCACGCAGAACATCTTGCGCACACGTTAAAACCAGCTCTGCCTCTCGGAAGAGTAGGCTATTGTGTGTGCTGGTGGGAACCGATGACAAACTTTACAAAACTGCATACACCGGGGGACTGGATGTTAAAAAGCCCATGCGTGCTTATTCCATTATCCTCGAAATAAAAGTACAAAATAAACTAAACTAAATAAAGAAAGAAATAAAATACTCACAGAAGCGTCTTCAATGTACTGCGACGACCCTTCCTCGAACATGGCTCCCCCTCCACTCCCACTCCCTCCACTACTCCCGCTACCAGGGTGTCGGTAGTACTGACCCTGACCCTGACCTTGACCCGCCATGCCCCCGTGACTCTGAGGGGTCAAAGGGCCGGGGCCTTGCGGGGTCACGGGGCCGTGACCTTGCGGGGTGAGGGCAGGGGGGTGGGGGGAGGGGTGGAAGTACTGGGGGTTGCCTGCCTGTCCTGCGGCACTGCCGGCTGAGGAGGCCGTGTCGTACTCGCTGATGTTGCCCTCAGAGGACGGGTTCCGCTGAGGACTGCCCGACACACACACACACACAACACAGGAGCAGCAGGAGGATGTGATAGTAGCAGTGGTGGTGATGGTGATGATGATGATGGTGGTGATAGTGATGATGATGACGATGGTGATGATAATGACGACGGTGATATGAAGATGATGCTGATGATGACGACGACGATGATGCTGTTGTGATGATGAAACACAGAAGGATGACTGTGATGATGACGACGACGTTGATGATGAGGACGAAGATGACTACTAACATAATAATAATAATAATAATAATAATAATGTATGGAATTTATATAGCGCTGAATCTTGTAAAGCAACAAATCAAAGCGCTCAGATTCTATTTCATACCACTTTAAGTCACGGCAGATTTCTCTCCGTGAAATTCGGGCTGCTCTCCCCGGGGAGAGCGGGAGAACGCGTCGCCACTTAGCGCTGCGCCACCCTTTCACCCTTTTTTTTTTTTTTTTTTTTCTGCAGCTGTATGTTTCCCTATCAGAGTGGCTTTTTTCTAAGAATTTTGCCAGGGACAACTCTCTTGTTGCCGTGGGTTTTTTTACGTGCGCTAAATAATTACGTGTAACACACGGGACCTCGGTTTATCGTCTCATCCGAAAGACTAGCGCCCAGACCACCACTCATGGTCTAATGGATGGGGGAAAAATTTCCGGTCCAAACGGGGTACGAACCGCCGCACACTTCAGACCCGGACTTTTCGCTTTCTAGACAGGCGCGTTACCTCTAGACCACCGATCCACCATAACCACATAAGTAACCAACCAACGACAGAGCCAATCAACAATATGACAGCCAACCAACCACATAACCAACTAGCCATCCAACCAACCACATAAGCAACTACATGACCAATTAGCCAGCCAA
>CM054165.1:832299-867299 GCA_028751875.1 Rapana venosa | reverse complement strand
CTACTGCTACTACTACTACTGCTGCTACTACTACTGCTACTACTACTACTACTACTGCTACTACTACTACTACTGCTGCTGCTGCTACTACTACTGCCGCTGCTACTACTACTACTACTACTACTACTGCTGCTACTACTACTACTACTTCTGCTAATTCTACTACTACTACTACTACTACTCCTGCTCCTGCTGCTGCTTTTGCTGCTGCTGCTGCTGCTGCTGCTACTAATTCTACTACTACCGTTACTGCTGCTGCCACAACTACTACTACTACTACCACTACTACTTCTACTACTGCTGCTGCTGCTGCTAATTCTACTACTACCGTTACTGCTGCTGCCACAACTACTACTACTACTACTACTTCTACTACTACTACTGCTGCTGCTACCACGACTACTTCTACTGCTACCACGACTACTGCTGCTGCTGCTTCTACTCCTACTACTGCTGTTGCTACTACTACTGCTGCTACTTCTACTACAACAACTGCTGCTGCTGCTACTACTACTACTACTGCCACTCCTACCGATAGTACTACCAATACTGCTACTACTACTAATACTACCAATGCTACTACTACTACTGCTACTACCACACTAACTACCATACTGCTACATCACTACTGCTCCTGCTACCTACTACGACTACTACTACTACTCTCGATAATACACTACTGCTAACTATCTACGCTAGGTGCAGCCACTGACAGACAGAACATACAATACTGCGTCGATTCAAATGAACAGCGATGCAAGGGGAACCTTAACTTCTCAACCTAGGGTTGGCAGGCTACATTGGTATATCACACAAAGAACATACATAATTATAATGCCCACATCTTCTGTTCCAGTTTCCTGACATGTCAAAGGTGAGTAATGCAACCAAGTAGATTCCTAGGATAATGAAGACATGGTTGGTATCTTGTTATTATTATTATCACCTCCTCTCTTAATTTATTATTCTTATTATTCTTGTTATTATTGATCCCCTGCGAATGAAGATTTCCCTTCTCCTGACAAGTGCAATGTTCTGCCACCGATAGTTCCTATGCTAATGCACCATAGCTCTCCTGAATCTGTTTGCAAGTTTCCTCCTTCCTCCTTCTTTCCGTCCTCCTTCCTTTCTTCCATCCTCCCTCCCTTCTTCCTCTCTTCCTTCCTTCCCTCCCTTCGTTCGTTCGTTCCCTTCTTCTTTCTTTCCTCCCTCCCTTCCTTCCCGTCCTAAATGACGACTAAAACCATAAGTGTCAATGGTTGATGCCTCCTGGCATTCTGACACAGTTGCAAAACGCTGCAGAGACTTGCACATCATCAACTGAATAGTGATTCTTTTATATATATATAAAAAGAGAAGCTTGAATTTTGCAATTTAGTACACAACCTGAAGAGGAATGGTTCTGCTAGGTTTAATGTATACCTTTCAGAACAGTGCTTCAACTAACTGTACACGATATCAGTGTGAAGCCAACTCAAGACAAGCCAACCTTGCATGCGAGAAGAACAGACACTTTAGTCGTTATTATTATAAGCTTGAAGTGGTGTGCCTTTGCTCCGAGACGTCAAGTCAGCTTGGCTGTTGGGCCACGCTAACACTACATGGGTCTTGGCTTAACAGTGCAATCCCCCCCCCAGGTGTGAATGGGCAGCCTGCCTGCCTGCCTGCCCTCTTTATTCAGAGACAGGGAAAACGGGGGGTTCCATATATTATTGATAGGACATTACTTGTAAAGGTTAAACATCTATAAATTACTCATGTTTATGCATTGTTGCCATGGAAACTTGACTGCTTCAAACTCTTAAGCCTTTTTCTTATAACAGGTACAAGAAACCTATTTCTTCAGACATGTTTTACAACCTAATTTCTGTAAATTCACGCAGGGAAATCGCCATATTTGCATCGAGAAACTTTTTATTCTAAAAAAAAAAAACCCACATGATTTGGCTCCTTCTATACCTGTGTCTAGCCTTAATTAAAGCAGGCAGCAGGGAGGGAGGGAGGGAGATGGGCAGCGGCACCGCCCTCAAGATGCTGGCCCCCTAGAGAAGCTGAGGTCTCCGACACTCTCCCTGTTCCCCAGTTACTACAAAATTTATGGGACAACTCGATCTACCTCTTGCACTATAAGCATACTGGATGTTACACGGCATGTGACATCAAAAGTGGCTACAACTGTACACTTTCATTCTCTCAGTGAGGAATAGAACATTAAAATCTGATCCATCCCCGAAGACGGAATGCGCCTGTCTCTGAGATAATACAGTTTTTCAATTCGTGGCCACCTTCACGGTGGGCAAAACAACTGTAGCGTACGCAGGATCTCGCCATTGGTGAACCTCAGGCAGGCGGGGTGTCTGATATCAACGTAACGTTACAACGGTCATGCACCCTGGTCATTGGTCGATACAGAGGAGCAGGGTGGAGTCTCTGCCAGCTTCGTTCAACTCGTCCACTGCCTGCACTGCACTGACTCTTCGAGGAGTTCAGGAAGAAGTCAGCTGGTGTGGAAGTTCCAGGCATCACAGCAACATGGAACTATAAGTAAAGGCAAGATAAAGATGTTCCCTATACCCTATGTGATCGTAGGGCAGCGAGGCGTCAGAGACCTCACTTCTCTAGGGGCCTGCATATTGAGGGCGGCGCCCATCTCCTCTCCCTCGCTGCTTTACCTTCCCTGACCCTAAAGAGGGGCAGGTACCCATTTACAGCTGGGTGAAGTGGGGGAACTGTACTGAAGCCAAGGCCCGCAAACATTCACCCATCCAGTTGGTAACCACGCTCGACGCTGCTTAACCTTGGCTGGTGGAAAGCGAGTGTTCCGGAAATATAAGTAAATAATTATTATATGAATAAGTATTACACTGGACATGATGACGGCATGGTACAGTGTGCTTTTCCAAGGCATCCATCACCATGGGCAGAAACTTCACGAGCAGCGCTAGAAGGATGAGCTGATTGAGCCTGCCTTTCCCTTGTAGCAATGCTGGAGATGTGGGCAGAGAGATTCCTTCCTACCAGAGGTTTGCCATTGCCCAGTTCTGACGTGAGCCCTCTCCTGTTAGCGCTACCCGGGTGGACTCACGTGGAGGTAGCAGCAGGACTTTGCAGTCCACACAGCTAAGCAGCGTTGGCCCCGATTGTCAAAACACTACTCTGGCCTGTATTGATGTGAAGCCTGGACACTACGGAAATTAGAAAGAGGCAGAATAAACGCAGCTGCAATAGGATTCTACAGGCGACATCTAAGAGTGAAATGGTCAGACAGAAGAACACACGAAAGCATTCTTGATGAACTCTCAGTGCAAAACACAAATGTTGGTTGAAATTGGTCAGCGCAGACTGAGATATGTTGGTCATGCAAACAGAAATAGACAAGTCTGATGACGACAGTTCTCCAAGGCAAGGTTGAGGGCAGAAGGAAAAGAGGCAGACCACCAACATCCTACATTGCCAACATCACTGAGGTCAGTGGTCTGGGAGGAGGGCTGCAGGAGATCATAGAACTCAGCAGAGACAGAGAGAGAGATGGCGAACCCTGGTGGAATTGTGTGGAACTCCAAATCATGACTGCGGCGACAAATACAGTTGAGAATTTTGTTTAGATCAAGCCCGAGGTGTTTGTGTGCATGTGTGCACGTGCGAGTAAGCAAGCAGTATGTGTGTGTGCCTGCGTGCATATGCCTGCACACATGCATGCAAGTGTATTTGTGCACACAAGGAAGCATGCACACTTTGATTGGCTAAAACATGTATATATTATAAACATTGTTATGCGTGAATGATCAATACTATACCTTGTTCCCTCTGTCATGTCTCTGCTCAAGTTACTCTACCACTACAACCACTTTTGCAATCAACAGATCAGCTTCAACATTCTTCATCATGATTTCAGGCACTGATTATGGCCAATATTGATTAATGTCTATCAAATTATGGCCAATATTGATCAATGTTTATCAAATTATGGCCAATATTGATCAATATCTATCAAATTATGGCCAATATTGATCAATGCCTATCAAATTATGGCCAATATTGATCAATGTCTATCATGTTATGGCCAATATGATAACGTTATCATGTGGCCAATATTGATCAACGTTATCTAATTATGGCCAATATTGATCAACGTCTATCAATGTGCCATATGATAGGCTATCCAATGATGGCCAATATTGTTCAATGTTTATCAAGTTATGGCCAATATTGATCAATGTCTATCAAATTATGGCCAATATTGATCAATGTCTATCAAGTTATGGCCAATATTGATCAACGTCTATCAAGTTATGGCCAATATTGATCAATGTCTATCAAGTTATGGCCAATATTGACCAACGTCTATCAAATTATGGCAATATTGATCAATGTCTATCAAATCATGGCCAATATTGATCAACGTCTATCAAATTATGGCCAATATTGATCAATGTCTATCGAATTATGGCCAATATTGTTCAATGTCTATCAAGTTATAGCCAATCTTAATCAACGTCTATCAAATTATGGCCAATATTAATCAAGTCTACATTAGGCAATAGATCAAAGCTACAAACCTAAATCAACTCATCAAATTATGGCAATAGATAATTTCAAGCTATGGCAATATTGATCAATCTATCACAAGTAGGCCAATATGATCAACTTTCAAGTTATCAAAAATTGATCAACGTGCTAGCAAGTGTATGGCCAATATTGTCAAGTCTATCATTTGGCCATATTGATCAATTATAGTTTATGGCATAGATCAACGTTACTTCAGATTTGGCCATATTGATCAACGTTATCTAGTCCACAGAGAAACCTCACCTCACTTTCATAAAATGAATTTGCAGAATTGTTACCTTCAGCACTAACAAACAACAAACCCAACCAACCTTCCACACTTTTGGGGACAAAAAGTTTCATAAAGATGTGTGATCTTACATGATAGCAGTGGTGGTTCCTTATTGTCTTTTTCCTTCACTTATAATTATTGCTAGTATGCTTGCATAGACTACGACTGTGATTTGTGTCAATAATCTGTTGGGAGTCATCCATTAATCTTTTATGTTATTCTATTGTACATGATTTTATGGCAGATTTTTCTTTAAAGAAATGTGGGTTTCTCTCCACAAAGTGAGCACACTATACCACAAGCACTATCACTATCCTCCTTTAAAAAATATTTTTGCCCCTGTCTTCATGTGCAGTTGTTTCCCTACAAGAGTGGCTTTCTCTTCTGCAGAATTCTGCCAGGGACAATTCTCTTGTTGCTCATGGTTCTTGTCCACGCGCTCAATTAATGTACTTCACACACAGGATCTTGGCCCTAGTGTCTCCTCTGAATGACTTGCACTTCACCTCAACCACCACCCACAGTCTGGTGAGTGTGAGATAGAAAAATTCAGGGTCACACCCATGACCTCTCCCTTTGTAGATGGGGGTTAGTTACTCCTCCTCGACCACCCATGTACCAGACATGTACAGTGAAGAAAAAATAAAAAATGGATTTGTAGGAATTGGGGGGGGGTGGGGGGGGGCAGTTAAGAGTGAGTACCATGAAGAAGCAGAGTGGTAAGCTCCCTTGATATGATTAGCGCTCTCACAGCCTGGAAGTCCAACATCACTCTGTCAAGAGTGCTAAATTTAGCACCCCCCTTCCTTCCTGAGCGCTTTGATTTGTTGCTTTACAAGATTCAGCGCTATATAAATTCCATACATTATTATTATTATTATTTACAAAGTCCCAGTGTGGTCAGTTCCTGCTGTAATCAGCGCCAGCTGGGATGGGATGGATAGGAGCTAAGTGGGGGGGAACCGACGGCTGCTCTTTGTATTTTCCCCCCATCCTTCCAACCAGTCAAGAATGTTCTCAACGCCTGGTGTTCTTCTATGGCTGACCTGTTCGTCTGTGCACCATGTTTGACATGGCGTGTTGATGTGTCAAGTGTGGGTTTGGTCTTTCTCTATGATGTGCCGCTGCATGCATGAAGGTCTGTCTACTGACTAGGGGCAAAACAGACAGACAAAGGCAGAATCACGTTTTTGATAACCAAGACTTCAACTCCGTCATAGCAGACTGGTGGTCAAACGGCAACAGGCCTGTCAAGAAACTGCATGGACGTTGTGTGTGTATGTGTTGTGTAAATGTGGCAATGGCATTTCTATGTGTGCATACATAGTCTGCATAGTATGTATATCAAGAAATAAATTAAAGGCTAGAATCAAACTTATAACGGCCAACTTCAACCCCATAATCACAACAATCTTGTGGCCAAACTGCTAACCTAGATGTCCTGGGTTTGAATCTTGTCTGAAGGCAGATCAATACTACCCCACCACCCCTCTCCTTCATAGTTCAGATCCAAGGATCTATAAGTTGTCACCTGTGTGCTAGTTTTTTGGATAAGAGGATTTATAAACATGGGGCAAGATAGCCTAGTGGGTTGGATCATCAAACTTACACCAAATCTGAGAACAGAGGGTGCTGGTTTGGGTCTGTGCTGTGCCTCTGTGTGTGTGTGTGTGTGTGTACCTTTGTTGGAGAGGACTTTTCCTCAGGAGTTACCACGGGCTCTGGCTCCACTCCCCTTCAAGTCCTTCATGTGAGGCTGTAAACCAACGTTCAGTGTGCAAACACAGACCTAACACCTTTCTGACACGTTTCCACCGATACATCCACCTTTGATGAAAGGGTTGGGGGTCAGTTATGGTCCATAGAATGGATGACACCAACATACCCAGCATGTTTCCTGGAGGACAGGCTCCGCCAGGTTTAATCTGTCCCTGATGCACAGTCTGAAAAATTCAGTGCAGCGCAGCGCCCTAGTGATTCTTCATGATAGACATAATGGATTTGTCCCAAGCAAAATTCTGTGGATAACAGGGATACTGATTTGATGGGCACTGCATGATATGCACATGTTTATGTATATTTGGCAACCCTTTTTTCTGTCTGTAAAGGATGTGTGTGTGTGCATGCATGTGTGCAAGTGTGAATAACTTGCACATCATCACCACCCAAAAGAAACCTTGTGTATGACTATGTGTACTTGTTTGCTTTAAAGTTAACCCCAAAGTTATTAACAGGGACTGAACACATTCATGCATGCAAGCGCAGGTGTGCGTGTGGGTGTGTGCACACATGCCTGCCTGTGGTGTGTACAACCCATCCACAAAAAAAGCTTAATTCAACACCAACCACCCATCATACCCAGAATCTTCAATTAAAATGAAAAACCGCCTCCTTTAACCCTCTTGCATTCAGATTCTCTCGGGCTAAACTTTCCCTAGTTTTCAGATTCATTTTGCTAGTTTAGCCACAACGGGATATACAGCCTGGTTGGTTAGAGCATTGCACATTGCGCTCGTGATCTGCTGATCCAGGTTCCAATCCTGTTCAAAAAGATTTTTCCTCTGGAGTATATAACATCAGTGCCAACTCCACTCCCCCCCAAAGTCCTTCGGATGAGACTATAAACCAAGGTCCTGTGTGCAAATGCATGAAGAATATCTTGCACACATGTTAAAACCTGTTCTGCTTTGGGGAAGAGTAAGCCATTGTGTACCGGTAGGAACGGATGACGAAATTTACAAAAATGCATACACACCGGGACTAGATGTAAAAAAGCATATTAGTGCTTATTCCAACATCCTCCAAACAAAAGGGTAAGATTTTTAAAATAATGAACAACAAGGGTGAGGTTTGAAATGGAGGTGGTGCCAGCATCTCAGAACAGCGAGTGCTGGAAGATGACTGCTCCACGTTGTCAGGAAATCTCTACCAGCTTTGACAGACTTTCCACGCATGGCGGCATCAACACAAGATGAGGGAAAATGCCATCACTGCTTCAATCCACACTCCATGTGAACACTGACGCGCAGTTCCCACACTCTGCTCCTGTTGATGTTATTGTTATTATTATGATTATTTTATTTCGAGGATAATGGAATAAGCACTCATGCAGGTTGTTTTTTTTACATCCAGTCCCCGTGTTCCTATTACAAATGCAAGAGGGTTAAACAAGAATACAGACCAAACACAAAAGAATGATTAAAAAACCCAGAAACAACACAAAAAAACAGAAAAGAAAAAAAAGCTGCTAAAAATGGAAAACTGCAAAACAACTCCTACACCACCAACACAGCCAAAGTCTCGACCCACTAGAACGTCCCAAACGTTCAAACCACAACGCCAGAGGAAAAAAAAAAAAAAGCCATCGCAACAAAACTGAAGCAAATAAAAACGCCAAAACGGAAAAAAAAGTTCTCAACATGTGATATTTATTTACAAGGACAGGCAGAACAACATTACATGTATCAATGAATCAACGTTACAATGCCACACTGTATAATCCAATGATACCAAACTTTCTTTTAAATAAAAAACTTTTTTTTAAATCAATTTTAGAAAAAAGAAACACATTGGTGTCATCAGAAGTGTCAATGGTCTGAATTTTTTCCTGACCACCATATAAAAAAAACCCAGCTGGCAACTTTGATCAGTTTTTCTAAGAAAAGATGGACATGTTTTCATAGTGTAGCACGCACGCACAACTTGATGGAAGGAACGAAGCAGAAAGGGTTTTGTGAAAACAACATGTGAATGCTGAACGACACTGAACTCTTCGACTAAAACCAACAACAACAGAAACATCAGCAGTGACAAAAAAACCCACACAGAAATGGCAACAAGAAGGAAAAACGGCAGTGCCAAAAGCTGAACACAAACAGGGCTTCTCTCTCTCTCTCTCTCTTTACCTAAGAACACGCTTTGTTCTATATCTTGGCCTGAAAAAAGCAAGTCAAAATCATTGGGATGTACGTTCAAACGCCTGTATCTATCGTGCCCAGAACAAAACTCAGGCCTAGTACATAAAATACCACACTGAAATTGTGCCATGATTTACTAATAAATCTAACATCACTGACAGTAGAAAAAACAGCACAAACCTTGCACAATATCCAGAAGTTCAAAGTCATCGAGAGTTTGCAAACCAAAGCATGTGCTGAGTGCAATCACACAAAAAGTCACACAAGACAAAGTCTGATCAAACTTCAAATAAAAAAAAAACCTCTTTGGACTCACTGCATAAACAGACAAAAACTACAGTAGGCAGTAAGTAAGTAACCTTGCTGCTGTCTGTGTTGGTTGTTAAGAGGACACCCACATAACTGACACATGTTGCACTGTCTGGTATCATAGATGCACTGCCAGTAAGCCACATATGTAAATGAACAAGCCAAACTTTTTGTTTCACTATATTGGTCAAATTTGTGTAACAAAAGTCACTTTTTTTTAACGATCATTTCTATATATAAAAAAAAATAAATAAATAAAATCCTGGATACTGACAGTCATCCAAATAAGGATACAGTTCAAAACTTTTACACAAGTACACCACTATACTATACTGTACTGTACTACACAATACGACACACTCAAACTTTTACACAAACTACACCTTTATGTGCTGACATCCTCACAAACATTCTTAGCAGCCTTCAAGAACAATCCCCGCCCCCTCTTTATTGAATTTCATATTTGTTACACACCCTGAGAAACCAAAATGTCTCTGAAATGTAACGCACCTTCATTCTTTATTGATTAACCGTTTCTTTACGGCTACAGGGTAACCACCCATCTACTAACCTTCCCTCCGCATCACCCACTACTGGGTTACCGTTATATATACAGACGTGCACAGTGCACGTGGACAGGGAAAGAGGGGGTCTCTCCCTTAACTCATTGAACTCCTCTCCTTTACTGTGACTGCCGAAGCTTAAGAATCGGCTAACTTACGATTTTTTTTAAAAACACAAGTGATCGTTAACTCAAGGGAAAGTACTCTGGCCTGTAGGGCAATCATTTTTCTAAACACAGTTGCTTTCCTTGACATAAGCTTGCCTAGTTTTTGTCTGTTGGCCAATTTTGATTGACATGTCAACAAGTGATATCTTTGGGATTTCAGGCACTCCAGTGTTATGATTCTTTAAAAAAAATAATCTGTTGTACAAAAAGTGACATCACATGGATTCAGCCAGCTTCAGGGAACTTTACTTTGTGAAAAATCATCACATTGCTTCATGGGGACTAGTTGATGAATAGTTCAAGCCATTTAAGATACCAGCCCTAATTTTCAAAACTTTTTATTTTTCAGCATTCAGTGAGATATTTTGAAAATTTGTAAAAATAAATACAGTCATCTATTAAAAAACTGTGAAACAATCTCAAAAGAAGACATTATAAACTTTTCAATGATGTATAATGTGTATGTCATTATTATGTTGGGTAAGTCTGCTGAATTTTTCAAATATAGCCAAAATCAAGCGTCACCACAAAATGGCGGGATCCATTTCACTGCGACTCCAATGAGTTAATGTAGGAGTAGTTAGTGTTAACTTGTTTACCCCATAGTCTTTTCCTTTATCATGAAATTACTCAACAAAAATACAACGCAGAACACACACACAAATAAGCCTACATTTGCACTAATCTGATGTTCTATGCAGGATAGCTCAGTGGTCACAGCACTCGCTTTCCCCAGTAAAGGTTAAGCAGCATCGAGCGTGGTTACCACTTGGATGGGTGACCTTTGCGCACCTTGGCTTCAGTACAGTTCCCCAGTTCACCCAGCTGTAAATGGGTACTTGCCCTCTTTAGGGTCAGGAAAGGTAAAGCAGCGAGGGAGAGGAGATGGGAGCTGCCCTCAATATGCTGGCCCTAGAGAAGTGAGGTCTCTGATGCCTCGCTCCCCTACGACCACATAGGTTATGGGACACCTTTACCTTTTACTTTAATACAAAGGCCTACACATCACGCTTGCATGTACATTGCATATCAACACTTACATACACCATGAATTACAAATTCAGCTGCCACGGTTCAACATAGTTTGAGTTGTATGTGAGAGAAAGAGAGTAGCTGAAGGCAGACACAATGACACACACAAGTTTAGATTCCAGTCCCTTTCTCTGACGAAACACACTCCATGGAACCACGGCAAGCCTTACACAAGACCTAACTCAGACATTCACACTGCCTTGTCCTCTCTTTGTTTTTCCTTTTCCCTCCCCTTAAAAAAAAACACCTATCTACAGGACTTGCACATACACTTTTAATCCTTCACTATTTACACACACACACAAGCATATGCTGCTTGAACCAATACTTCCACACACACACACACAAAACTGACGAGATAACCACAAAAAAAAAAAAAAAAAAAAATGATGAATGAATGACAAACATTCTGTGTATGTGTAGTAGACATTTACAAAGAGAAAAAATAATTTAAAAAAATAAAAAATTGGTGTTCATCTTCGGTGACACTTTCACACCCAACATCCACATCACAAGCTGCCACAAGAGATAACGTCAACATCATGCCGACCCCCCAACAACAGAAAAAAAAACCCACAGCAAACCCCCCCCTTCCCCCCCAAAACCCCCAAACCAAACGCCGTAAAACAACAATCAAGTGTTCCCAGAACAGAAATAAATAAATTTTTAAAAAGCAGCACAGAAAATCAGAAGAAACAAACAAACAAAATCCCATAACAAAAAAACAAAACGTTTAACGGAAGAAACAGGAAACAGAAATAAACTCCAAGGCAAGGAGGGAGGGAGGGAGCCAACAGCGCCATCTTACACATCGTCGTAGTCGGCGTCTGACCCCACCTCCGACCCCTCCTCGGCCTCCACGCGCCGCTGCTTGACGGCTGTGGAGGTCATCTGGGGCGTGGTGATGGGGCCCGGGGTGTGCACCTCCCTGAAACTGCCCGCCGACACGTCCACTGCAAGCACAACCACCACACACACACATCATTAACAACAATAACAATGATAATAGTAATGATAAATAAAAACATGACCAAACAAATAAATAATAAAAAAAACATCAACACAAACGCACACTCACTCACCCTCTACCTACCCACGAATAACCATTCACCCTAACAAACACCCATATCCACACACGCACATACCCACCAATAACCATTACCTACACCATAACACACATACCACACACAAAATACAACAACATAACATAACATACACCACCAATACACAAATTCACCATACACACCATATCCACACCCACAACCATACACCAATAACCATTCACCCTAACACACCATATCCACACACACACACATACCTCACCAAAAACATATACACCCAACAAATACCCATATCCACCACACATACCACCATACACACCAACACACACACCACCCAATAACATTCACCCTAACACCCATATCCACACACACACACATACCCACCAATAACCATTCACCTAACACCCTAACCACACACTACCACCAATACATCCAACCTATCACACACACATACCCACCAATAACCATTCACCCTAACACCAATCACCCAACAAATACCAAACCCATATCACACACACAACCACCAAAACCATTCACCTAACCCAACACACCATACACAACCATTCACCCTAACACCCATATCCACACACACACATACCCACCAATAACCATTCACCCTAACACCCATATCCACACACACACATACCCACCAATAACCATTCACCCTAACAATCACACATAACATACACTAACCTAATCCACACACACATACCCACCTAACACATTCCACCCAAAACACCCACACACCCATACCCACACAACACCATAACAAACCCACCAATACATCACCATACACCCTAACAAAACACTAACCCATCCACCAATACCACAAACCAACACCTTCACCACAAACACAAAACCACCAATAACCAATACACCCCAAACACCCATATCCACACACACATACCCACCAATAAACCATTCACCCAACACCCCAATATCCCACACACACACAACCCACCAATAAACCATTCCACCACTAACACACACCCATATCCACACTACCACACATACCCCACCAATACACCCACTACTCCACCAATAACACACCAACACCCATATCATCACACACATACACCACACCATAACCACACCCACACCCCATACCAACCCAATCCACACAAACCACCAAACCATCACCCAAACACCCAAAAATCCCCACACACACATACCACCAATACACCCAATTCACCCAAACAAACACACCCATCATACTCCACACACACACATACCCACCAAACCACCCACACAACATTCACAAACACACCTACACCACCCCCATACTCCCAACACACACCACACCATACCACCCCCCACCCAATCACACCCACAAAACCATTCCACCCTACAAACCCACCCCATACACACAACCACACATCACCCAACCAACATTCACCCTAACAACAACACCCATATACCACCACACACCCAACCCACAAAACCACACAACCATAATCACACACATACTCCACCCAACCAATACCACATTCCACCTCCTACAAACACCCTATCACCACCATACCCACCAAACCATTCACCCACAACACAACACACCTATCACTCCACACATCACACCATAACCCACCACCAACATACAAACACCCACTACATCCACCCACATACACACCAACACCCACAAACCTCCACAAACACATAACCCACACAAATCACCCACCAATCACTCACAACACCTACATCACACTCATAACCCCCCCAACACACACATACAACCCACAACCACCCACACAATTCACTTCCAAACACTCACCACCATAATACCACAACAAATCATCCACAACCACATACCCACCATCCCCCACTTCACCCACACACACCTCACCACAGCAATACCACACAACATTCACTCCAAAAGACACCGTAATCACCATTTCAAAAACCACATCACTCTACCCTCCCCCAACACAATAATCCACCAAGACCACCAATACCACACTCTCACATACACACCGACATCCTCCCACATCTCAAACCCCCTAGGCCCCAACACACACATACAATACCACAACCAAACCCACACACCAAATTCACTTTCAAAACACTAATTCAACCACCATCTGCCTAACCACCTAAACACACCTCAACCAAATTCACTCTCCAAAGACTAATCCACACCTCTAATCCTGCAAATACCACTTACAAAAATCAACCGTATCCTCAATCTCTTAAAGTATACACTCTAACCAGATTAATCCGAGAGTACCTCAATCTCGAAAGTCTCATCACTACAACTATACCCACCATACAGACCCAACTTCACTTCCACAAACGACCTACATCCCCTACTCATAACCCCCTAGCCCCCAAACAACCACATACAAACCCAACCACACCACCTACCAACAATTACTAACTTAACACACTACAAATCCACCCATCTCAAATCCCTCTGACCACCAACATCAGATCTACTAAAACCCATCCCACAACCACCAACATTCACTCTACAAACACACCTACATCACCAAACATAACCCCTGCCCCCAAACACACATAACAAACCCACAACCACCCACACACCCAACATTCACTCTCACAAACACAACTACATCCACCCATCCACACAGATAACCACACAACAATCACACACACCTACACCCCCCCCCCCCCCCCCCCCCTCCCCCAGCCCACTGACCGTCCACTCGGCTGCGTTTGCCGTAGCGCTTGGCGGAGGCCTGTTTGAGGGTGATGGGGTTGACCTGCTCCTCCCCCTGCACCAGGGAGTTGCGGTACGTCAGCAGCGGCTGCCACTCCTCGCTGCGGTTGGCCGGCAGTCCTCCCGTCAGGTGCTTGTCCAGGTAGTTCAGCCTGCGCACACCACAGGTTGACAACAGGTGTGGTGCATTGGTAGGTGCAATAAAAAGGAAAGGCGGTAGAACTGAGACTAGTGTTGAGAGTGTGCATCATTCTGGCAGAAGAAATCTCTGTAGAGTACCTCTAATCTCTGTAAAGTAGATCTCATCTCTGTTAAGTAGATCTAATCTCTGTAGAGCACATCTAATCTCTGTAAAGTATATCTCATCTCTGTAAAGTAGATCTAATCTCTGTAGAGTACCTCTAATCTCTGTAAAGTATATCTCATCTCTGTAAAGTAGATCTAATCTCTGTAGAGTACCTCTAATCTCTGTAAAGTATATCTCATCTCTGTAAAGTAGATCTAATCTCTGTAGAGTACCTCTAATCTCTGTAAAGTATATCTCATCTCTGTAAAGTAGATCTAATCTCTGTAGAGTACCTCTAATCTCTGTAAAGTATATCTCATCTCTGTAAAGTAGATCTAATCTCTGTAGAGTACCTCTAATCTCTGTAAAGTATATCTCATCTCTGTAAAGTAGATCTAATCTCTGTAGAGTACCTCTAATCTCTGTAAAGTATATCTCATCTCTGTAAAGTAGATCTAATCTCTGTAGAGTACCTCTAATCTCTGTAAAGTATATCTCATCTCTGTAAAGTAGATCTAATCTCTGTAGAGTACCTCTAATCTCTGTAAATTCCATACATTAAAGCAGATCTAATCTCTGTAGAGCACATCTAATCTCTGTAAAGTAGATCTAATCTCTGTAGAGTACCTCTAATCTCTGTAAATTCCATACATTAAAGCAGATCTAATCTCTGTAGAGCACATCTAATCTCTGTAAAGTAGATCTAATCTCTGTAGAGTACCTCTAATCTCTGTAAATTCCATACATTAAAGCAGATCTAATCTCTGTAGAGCACATCTAATCTCTGTAAAGTAGATCTAATCTCTGTAGAGTACCTCTAATCTCTGTAAATTCCATACATTAAAGCAGATCTAATCTCTGTAGAGCACATCTAATCTCTGTAAAGTAGATCTAATCTCTGTAGAGTACCTCTAATCTCTGTAAAGTAGATCTAATCTCTGTAGAGCACATCTAATCTCTGTAAAGTAGATCTAATCTCTGTAGAGCACATCTAATCTCTGTAAAGTAGATCTAATCTCTGTAAAGTAGATCTAATCTCTGTAGAGCACATCTAATCTCTGTAAAGTAGATCTAATCTCTGTAGAGTACCTCTAATCTCTGTAAATTCCATACATTAAAGCAGATCTAATCTCTGTAGAGCATATCTAATCTCTGTAAAGTAGATCTAATCTCTGTAGAGCACATCTAATCTCTGTAAAGTAGATCTTATCTCTGTAGAGTACCTCTAATCTCTGTAAATTCCATACATTAAAGCAGATCTAATCTCTGTAGAGCACATCTAATCTCTGTAAAGCAGATCTAATCTCTGTAGAGCACATCTAATCTCTGTAAAGTAGATCTAATCTCTGTAGAGCACATTTAATCTCTGTAAAGTAGATCTAATCTCTGTAGAGTACCTCTAATCTCTGTAAATTCCATACATTAAAGCAGATCTAATCTCTGTAGAGCACATCTAATCTCTGTAAAGCAGATCTAATCTCTGTAGAGCACATCTAATCTCTGTAAAGTAGATCTAATCTCTGTAGAGCAATCATCCTTTACAATCTCTGTAAGTACTCTAATCTCTGTAATTACCTAACAATCTACTGTAACAATATCCTAAGACATTAAGCAGATCTAAATCTCTGTAGAGCACATCTAATCTCTGTAAAGAGATCTAATCTCTGTAGAGTACCTCTAATCTCTGAATTCATACATTAAGCAATCTAATCTCTGTAGAGCACATCTAATCTCTGTAAAGTAGATCTAATCTCTGTAGAGCATCTACTCTAATAATCTTGATCTACATTAAGAGATCTATCTCTGTAGAGCACATCTAATCTCTCTGTAAAGCAGATCTAATCTCTGTAGAGCACATCTAATTCTCTGTAAGTGATCTAATCCTGTACAGTAACCTCTGTAGAGAGATAATCTCTGGAGTACATTGTAAACCTCTGTAGAGTACCTCAAAATCTCTGTAGAGCATCTAACCACTCTGACAGTACTCTGGCAGAAGAATTAACTACGTAGAGTCATCTTCTAACTCTCTTGCTAGAGTACCGTCTGGAGACACGAACACTCACCTTAGAGTACACCTAATCAGACATCCTCACATGTACGACACAGCTAACACTATACACTTAATGCACACTCATACACCTAACAGTCTAACTCTCATATAGAAACTACATCGTAACACCTAGGACTCCCTGCACGACACACCACATGCACGACATGCACACACACGTCAGCACTACACACACACAGCACACACACATGCACGACATCACAACAATCCGTGACACGCACACTCACACACCACACCTCAGTCATACACTTCACACACATCCGTCAGCGACCCACTACACACATCCATCAGCAACACTACACACACACACACACAGCACCACACTGACACACACATCCGTCAGCGACTCACTGACACACACACACATCAACCTGTCAGCGACACTTACAACATCCTCAGCAACACTCACACACATCCCGTCAGCGACTTTTAACAATTTTAAAAACCCCCTTTTTAACTATTAACTCAAAGTAACTTCTCTGTGACCCAAACTCTTAAAAAAGACTTTCCAGGTTTCCTTTTTCCCCTGGGAAAACCTCAAAAAAACCCCTTTTCTGGGAAGGACCCTCTTTCCTGTAAAGCAAATAATCTTTAAGCACTTAACCTGTTAAAATTAAACCCCTTCCCCATGTACTCTGCCAATTTCTTCTTCTCCTTGAGTTACCTCAATTACTCTTTTCACTTAAAGCATTCTTTCTCCTGTTGACCTGCTACCCTTCCCTCCGTGACTGCTACTCTCCCTTCCTGTGACCGCCCAACTACCCTCCCCTGTGACCTGCCAACTTACTCTTCTCCTGCCTGTGAAAGCAAGCTATTCTCTCCTCACTGTGACCTGCCCAAGCTTCTCTTCTGCACTGTGACGACCAAAGCTTATCTCTCCTCACTGGACCGCCCAACTTACTCTCTCCTGCACGTGCGACCAAAGCTTATTCTTCTCCTTCACTGTGACCGCCCAAGCTACTCTTCTCCTTCACTGTGACCTGCCCAACTTACTCTTCTCTTCACTGTCACTTGCCGAAGCTTAAATCGCAGAATAACAATTTGTTAAAATACACTAAGTGATTTCAACTCAGGGAAGTTCTTGCCTGTAGGGCAATATTTTTCAAACACAGTGCTCCTTGACCTAACTGCCTAGTTTGTTTGTTTGCTAATTTTGTTGACTGTCAACCATAATCTTGGATTCAGCTCCCATGTTACGATCTTTAAAAAAAATATATGTGTACAAAAAGGACACAATGATTCAGCCGCTTCAGGAACTTACTTTGGTGAAAAATCACACATGTTTGAAGGACAGTGGAACAGTTCAAGCCTGTAGATACCAGCCCAATTTTCAAACTTTTATTTTCAGCATCGGGTTGCATGAAGCACAATTCTGTAAACAACTAATCTCTAAGAGCACATAAATCTTTAAATAGATCTTAATTTGTAAGCACATTAATCTCTGTAAAGTATCTAATCTCTGTAAAGTACCCTAATCTCTGAAATATCCATACATTAAAGCAGATCAACTCGTGAGCACATCTAACTCTGTAAAGCAGATCTATCTCATGTAGAGCACATCTAATCTCTGTAAAGTAGACTAATCCTGTAGAGCACATCAATCTCTGTAAAGTAGATCTAATCTCTGTAGAGTACCTCTAATCTCTGTAAATTCCATACATTAAGCAGTCAATCTCTGTAGGGCACATCTAATCTCTGTAAAGCAGATCTAATCTCTGTAGAGCACATCTAATCTCTGTAAAGTAGATCTGTGGAGTACACCGAACCTCTCTCTGTAGAGTACACCTAACCTCTCTCTGTACAGTACATCTAACCTCTGTAGAGTACATCTAACCTCTCTCTGTAGAGTGCATCTAATCCCTGTACAGTACCTCTGGCAGAGAGAAAACTACGTGGAGTACATATGGTATAAACCTCTGCTAGAGTACCTCTGGCAGAGAGAAACCTGTAAGAGTACATCTGGAAGCAGACATCTCTGCACAGTACATCAGGCAGACAACCTGTGACACTTGCACACTTCACACCTCTCTCTCTCTTTCTCTCTCTGTGCCCTGACTCCCTGTCATCGACACTCGCACATCAGCGACATGCACACATCAGTCAGCTACACACACACATCAGCAACACACACATGTCACTGACACTCACATAAGTCACTGACACGCACACGTCACTGACACTCACACACATCAGTCATTGACACTCACACACATCAGTCAGCGACCCACTTACACACATCCATCAGCAACACTGACACACACACCCTCAGCGACCCACTGACACACACATCTCTGTCGCCACACTTGACACACACACACACCGTCAGCGACCTTACAGACATGCCGGCAGCAACACTTACACACATCCGTCCATGCGACAACACTGACACACACATCCCATCACACCCACACACACACACACCGTCACACACTTACACACACATCAGTCAGCGACCCCACTGACACACACATCCCTCAGCAACACTCACACACACACACACCAGTCACAACACTTACACACACATCAGTCAGCGACCCACTGACACACACATCCGTCAGCAACACTGACACACACATCCGTCAGCAACACTTACACACACATCCGCAGCAAACACTGACACACACATCCGTCAGGGACGCACTTACACACATCAGTCAGCAACACTCACATACATCCGTCAGTGACCCACTGACACACACATCCATCAGCGACACACATCAGTCAGCAACACTTACACACACATCAGTCAGCAACACTTACACACACATCCGTCAGTGACCCACTTACACACACATCCGTCAGTGACCCACTTACACACACATCCGTCAGCGACCCACTGACACACACATCCGTCAGCGACCCACACATCAGTCAGCGACCCACTGACACACACATCCGTCAGGGACGCACTTACACACATCAGTCAGCAACACTCACATACATCCGTCAGTGACCCACTGACACACACATCCATCAGCGACACACATCATTTAGCAACACACTTACACACACACCAGTCAGGGACACACATCAGTCAGCAACACTTACACACACATCAGTCAGCAACACTTACACACACATCAGTCAGCACACTTACACACACATCAGTCAGCGACCTGACACAACATCATCAAACGACACACTGGGCACACACATTTAGTCAGCGACAAAAAACTGACACACACACATCAGTCAGCAACACCGACACACACATCAGTCAGCGACCCACTGACACACACACATCAGTCAGCAACACTGACACACACATCAGTCAGCAACACTGACACACACATCAGTCAGCAACACTTACACACACATCCGTCAGGGACGCACTCACACATCAGTCAGCGACACACTCACACATCCGTCAGCAACACTGACAAACACCCACACATCAGTCAGCAACACACTTACACCGTCTTCTTGTCCTGCTTCATCAGCTTGTTGGTGAACTCGCACAGCACCTCCATGAAGGACAGGTTGGGGGGAGGGCAGCCGTGCGGGGTGGTGCCCCCCTCTCCCGGCAACATGCTGAACACGATGCCCTCCCTGACCCCCCCAACACACAGCACACAGCACAGCCATCAGTAACAACACGATGCCCTCCCTGACCCCCCCAACACACAACACACAGCACAGCCATCAGTAACAACACGATGCCCTCCCTGACCCCCCCAACACACAACACACAGCACAGCCATCAGTAACAACAACAATGATGATTTGGAGAGGAAAAAAAGAAGAAAACCTATTCACAGCTGTCATTTTCCCCAACTTTCAGCTCCTCTCAGCTGTTACCCATCCCATCTCAGCTGGTGCTGATTACAGCAGGAACTGACCACACTTGGACTAGGTAAAAGGAAGGGGCTGATTTTAGCACTGGACCCGTGACTGAGTTATGCTGGGTTTTCACGCTGTGTATGTTGCATACAATGATACCCATGATACACGCTCAACGGACACCAAATGCGCGCACACAATTCTTTACTCGCCAGATTCATTGTTTTGAAAGCAAGCGGTGTTTAAACATTTTTGACAAAAGGATGGGAGAGAAATCTAGGTAAAGGAACTTTCATAGCGACAACAACAAAACAAAACACACACAAAATGGGGGGCGGATGTGATCTCAAACTACCTATGAAATGATTTTTTTCCATTTCGCCTTGTATCTTTTTGCAAAATTCAGCACTTACAAGGGTTGCAGATCTGACTAAAGGACCCTATTTCAAATCAAGACCTGCGTGCAAACCTAAAGACTTCCAAGGTCTTGTGCCCTTCCACCTAAAACTCCCTAAACCAAACCACCAGCAAGGACCAATTGGGTGGACACTGCAAAACAATAACCACTAGCCAAACTCACAGTAACACAAACATACACACACTGACAACCACAAGAAAGGAGGCAGGACGGCGGTTAAGACATTCACCCGCCTAACAAGTAAACCGTTTCATTCCCAGCCTTGCCCTTTCTTCCCAGTCTGATTTTTTTAAAATGTCAAAAAACCTTCACATGAGGCTCTAAACCGAGGCCCAGAGTGTGAATGCACACAGAACACGTAGCACACATGTCAGAAAAACCTGTTCCGCTTTTTGGAAGAGTAGGCTATTCCAAGTCCATAGGAACGGAGGAAAACATGTAAAACTGCATGCACACAGGAGTTGTGTTTGGACACCACTCCCGAAGTTTAAATGTGGCTACCTGACTGGTGAGGGGACAAAAACGGTCACATACATAAAAATCTCACCATCGGTGAACCTCACAGCTCTAGCAATGAACAACAACAACAAAAACACACACAGAGACAAAAAAAGAAAACATTTTTTCCTGGGACTGGCACAATTAAATCATCTTCACTGCAAAGCAGCCCCCCCCCCCCCCACAAAAAAAAAAAAATCTATTCAACATAACTTCAAATTTTACAACTTTTTCTTTCTACCCTCGGTATTAAACTTTTTTTTTTTTTTTAAACGTTCAACGAATAAAAACTCACTAATTCAAGAACAACACAGGCACACACACAAAAACGAAGATATAAAAAATTGATAATACTAATAACTGTGTGTTTTCCTGACCTGTGCATGGCAGCCACAGCCTCTCTGTTCTTCACCTGATCCAGGCCAAAAGACAGGGAGAACCTTCGCGCCAACTCCTGAAACACAACAACACTCACACATATATATACACACACAACACACACACAAACCACCGCCACCACCATTCTCCGTCAAATTCAACAACTTCATTATCTCAGAATCAGAGAAACTCCGGTGGGTCACAAGCCACACATAAACACAATAAACATGTAAACGTAATAATATCACCCAAGAAAACCCACCACCACACACTATCCAAACAGCAGCACGCATCCATCATAAGATAAAAAGCACCCACAAATCAGCAGTGCCTAAGCCAGTCATAAACTCACCCTAGTAAAATCACTAATACTCATGTGCGCACCAGTAAACCCATGCATCCGCACACCGACACACACACTGACTTGACAAAACTGCATACACACAGGGACTCTAGATGTTAAAAAAGCACACGAGTGCTCATTCCTTTATCCTTGAAATAAAAACTAACTAACTAAATAAATGAAAGAACCCCTCTCTCCCAGTACATGTGCACTGTGTGCTTTTTTATGTTTCTGTAAGCCAGAAGTGGGTGATAGGGAGGGAAGGGTTAGCTAGTTATGGCTGGTGACCCTGTAGCGGGGTACCTGTAGGGCAAAGGTCAAGACATCTGACCTCAACCCCACAGGTCCAAGGCCCTGGACATTCATTTTTACTACAACAACAGACAGGTGCTACAGCCGAGTGGTTAAGACTGTTCAGTTTCATGGGTCCATGCAGGTGTGGCCGCCTATCTCAGCGCCTGCTCATGGATCCATGCAGGTGTGGCCGCCTATCTCAGCACCTGCGTCTGGCCAATCAAGGATGATGGGGGGGATTTTATGATGATATCCCAGGTCAACTTCACATGCAGACCTGCCAGTGCCTTAATTCCCTTTGTGTATATACTCATGCAGAAGATCAAGACTGCACGTTAAAGATCCCGTCATTCATGTCAGCATTTGGAGGGTTACAGAAACACGAACATACATCCCCGAAGACGGTAATGCACCTGCCTACAAAGTATTAAAGTCTGGGTACAAAGTGTGTGGTGATTCAATCTCCGTTTGGGCCCCAAAATTCTCCTCCCCCATCCACTAGTCCGTGAGTGGTGGTCTGGGTGCTAGTCTTTCAGATGAGGTGATAAACTGAAGTCCTGTGAGTTAGAGGTAGAGGTGTCCCATAACCAATAAGGTCGTAGGGGAGCGAGGTGTCAGAGACCTCACTTCTCTAGGGCCAGCATATTGAGGGCGGCACCATCTCCTCTCCCTCGCTGCTTTACCTTCCCTGACCCTAAAGAGGGCAGGTACCCATTTACAGCTGGGTGAACTGGGGGAACTGTACTGAAGCCAAGGTGCGCAAACGGTCACCCATCCAACTGGTAACCACGCTCGACGCTGCTTAACTTGGCTGGGGGAAAGCGAGTGCTCCGACCCCACTGAGCTATCCCGTCCCCCAAGTGAGTTACACATGATTATTTAAAGCACATAAAAGAACCCACAGCAACTAAGGCGTTGTCCCTGGCAAAATTTTGAAGGAAAAAAAGCCACTCTGATAGGGAAACAGTTACAGACAGCAAAACAAAACAACCCCCCCCCCCCAAAAAATAACAGGTGGTGCTGCTCTTGTGGCGATGCACTCTCTCCACGCAGGGGAGAGCAGCCCGAATTTCACGCAGAGAAATCTGCCGTGACTTTAAGTGGCATACACTACACTGCAACACAGTACAGTACAATACAATACACACAGTGTGCGAATCCAGCATAACTCAGTCAAGGGTCCAGTGCCAAAATTAGCGTACCCCTTTCTTTTTACCAAGTCCAAGTGTGGTCAGTTCCTGCTATAGTCAGCACCAGCTGGGATGGGATGGACAGCAGCTGAGAGTGGGGGAAACTGACTGACAGCTGTGGGTACAATACAATACAATGCAACATCCACACCCAGTCAGTCAGTCAGTCAGTCAGTCAGTCATTCAGTCAGTCAGTCATTCAGTCATGCATGCACCCCTCCCTCCCTCTCTCTCCCACTGACCTTGATGGACTGGAAGGCATCGGAGGATCGGTCGATCTGCACCTGCTCTATCTGCAGCTCCTTGTACAACTGTTCCAACACAGAGCACAGTCAGTCAGTTAGTCCCTTAGTCTTCCTTTGGTTTATTCTGGTGCAGAGAGAGGGAGGGACGGGTGAGAGAGAGAGAGAGAGAGAGAGAGAGAGAGAGATGAGAGAGAGAGAGAGGAGAGAGAGAGAGATAGACAGAGAGACTGACAGAGAACAAATGAACAACAAATGAACAAATTTTATTTATAGAGGGTTATAGAATAAGCATAAGAGATAGAGAAAGACAGAGAGACTGACAGAGTGAGACAGAGAGACTGAGAAAGAAAAAGAGAGATGGGGGGGAGGGGGGGGGGGGAAGAGAGGGGAAGAAGATAGACAAACAAAGAAAGAGAGACTTAGAAAGAAAAAGAGAGATTGGGGGGGGAAGAGGGGGGAGAGAGGGGGGGAGGAGAAGAGAGAGAGCCAGACAGAGACTGAGAGAAAAAGAAAGAGAGATGGGGGAGAGAGAGAGGGGGGGGAGGGGAAAGGGGGGGGGAGAGAGAGACAGAGACAGAAAAGTGTGTATGCACTTGCTGACTGAAGCTACTTTATTCTGTTGCAGTGTGGTGTGAGTTATGTGTGTGTGTGCATGAGCACACCATGTGCGCATGTGAAGTCTATAAACTGGAAACACACACAAAACTACACACACCCACACATACACACCCAAAGAGAAGTCCACACACCCACTCTGCCTGAACCTCACCCCAACAACTCCTCTACAGCATTCAAGGGACAACACCATCAGACATAATGATACACACACTGCGGGAGTCAGGTCACGCTCCTCTCTCATTTTTCTATAGGAAAAAGAAGGCAGAAGACACTATGGCCTGGTGGTTAGCGTGACGCGTTCATGATCTGCTGACCCGAGTTCGTTTACCGTTCAAGAGGATTTTTCCTCTGGAGTTAACATCAGTGCAAAAGTCCTTCGGATGAGACTATAAACCGAGGTCCCGTGTGCGAACGCATGCAAAACATCTGTTTCGCTTTTTAGAAGAGTAGGCCATTGTGTGCCGGTGGGAACGGATGACAAAACTGACAAAACTGCATACACACGGGGACTGAATGTAAAAAAGCACATGAGTGCTTATTCCATTATCCTCGATATTTAAACAAACAAAAAAACATGTAAAAATGTGCTTATTCTATTATCCTCGAAATCAAAGAATAAATAAATAACCTGTGTGAGGCTGATAGCCAAGGTCTTGGCTGTGTTCACTTTGTTGATCTCTCGCGCTTTGCTCAGTGTCGCCTTGATGATGTCCCCGTAATCGTTATAAAACTGAAACACACACACAACAAACCATTATGAAGCAATATTTTAGAGACAACTGGGAAGATGAGACCTCAATTTCAGTCCAGTCCAGAGCAAGAAAAATGCTGTACGTGACAAGGATGTTGAACAATACTGTACGCTCCATACAGAAAAGCAAATACAGAAGGGACTGTGCTGCTGTACTTCTTCTTCCTGACAATCTCACACATGCATATCTAAATGAACACACATGCACCCACACACGCGCGCACACACGCACAACACACTCATACACAACACACACACACGAATACACACACAACCACAACCACACACCCACACCCGAGAACACTCACAAACACATGCTTGCGTGCGCGCACACACGCACACCAGCAATTTCCAGCCACTACATAGGGCTGATAGGAATATTCCTTTGTGACTTAACAATTTTTCTGTGCTTGTGGCCCTATACCATTTCTTACAGATAACTGCCTGTCCCCCCCACCCCCCCCTCCCCAAAAAAAAGTCCTTTAGACAAGACCATCAGCCGAAGCCCTGTGCACAGAACATATCGCGCCTGCTACAAATCCATTCCACCTGTCAAAAGAGTAGGCCATTTCATGCCTGTAGGAAGGAATGAGAATTTTTTTTTCGAAAAGCTAAGCTCATTGGTGTTGTGTTCAGACAACATTCCAAAGCCAGAATACGGGTACTGAAAGGGTGTGTTAAAAAAAGTCACCATTGGTGAACCTGGGAGCTCTAGCCAAGGAACAGAAAACAAAATTTAGCAGCCCTCCTCCTCTCTTCTTTTCAAAGTGAATAGTGACAGCGCTAACTAACTGACTGACTAGCTAACCAACTAACTAATCAACTAACTAACTAACCAACTAACAAACGGACTGACTGACTAACTCGCTAACTGACTAGCTAACTAATAACTAACTAGCTAGCTAACCAGCTAACTAAGTAGCTAACCAACGAACTAACTGACTAACTAGCTATCAAACTAACTCGCCAGCTAACCAGCTATCTAACTAACTAACTCGCTAGCTAAGTTAACTAGCTAGCTAGCTATTGAACTCGCTAGCAGACTGACGCAGGCACCTTCATGTAGTGTTTGAACATGTCGGCGGCCACCTTGATGCTGATGACGTTGTACACCACCAGTTTGCAGAAGCAGGCCAGGAAGTTTCGCCGCTTGTGCAGCTCCTCGATCTTCACGTTCTCGTCCACGTCGTCTGCACACACACACAGGGGAAGATTTGGCGTATGAGCACACTGATAGGGGCCGTTCTTTCAAGTTTAGACTGAGGATACATGGGTGCTTTGGATGCACACACGTGTGTGTGTGTGTGTGTGTGTGTGTGTGCGTGTGAGTGCATGTGTGTGTGTGCATGCATGTGTGTGTGTGCATGCGTGTGTGTTTGTACAATGTGTATACATCACAGTTTCAGTGCATCTATCGCATGCAAGCAGCGTTCTTTCTACTCTCAAAATTTTTCTCGCTCAATCACACACACACACACACACACACACATGCATACACACCACACACAAACTCTTCCTCTCCCTCATGACCTGGGTTCGAATCTCGCTCAAGAGGATTTCCCCCTCAAGTCAACATCAGTGCCAACTCCGCTCCCCCTTAAAGTCCTTTAGATGAGACTATAAACCGAGGTCCAGTGTGCGAACACACGCAGAACATCTTGCGCACACAATAAAAACCTGTTCTTGGCCCAAATGGGGATTGAACCATAGCACACTTCCAATCTGGACTTTTCACTTCCTAGGCAGTCTCATTACCTCTAGGAGGGTGACAGGATAGCCTAGTGGTCAGAACATTGCACTCGCAATCTGACGACCCGGGTTCGATTCCCGTTCAAGGGGGATATTTTCCTCTGGAGTTAACATCAGTGCAGACTCCACTCTCCCAAAAGTCCTTTGGATGAGACTATAAACCGAGGCCCCATGTGCGAACGCACACAGAACATCTTGCGCACACGTTAAAACCTGTTCCGCTTTTCGTAAAAGTAGGCCATTGTGTGCCGGTGGGAACAGATGACAGAATTCACAAAACCGCATACACACGGGGACTGGATGTAAAAAAGCACATAAGTGCTTAATCCATTATCCTCAATATAAAAGAAGAAAATAAATAAATAAATAAAATAAAATAGACCATCAATCCACTCTTTGACCCCTCACCCCCGTCACACACACCCCCCCTCACCCCTCCCCCAAACAATTACCATCCTCGTCCTCCACGAAGACCTTCTCGTTGAGGAAGGTGCTGAGGTAGGGCTGAGCGTTCTGGTCCAGATCGTACACCAGCGGCCGCACGCGAGGATTGTCGCCCAGATGCTTGCTGAAGACGATCAGCAAGTCGCAGGTCGTCACGTACGCCTGGGGGGGGAGAGAGAGAGAGAGAGAGAAACAGATAAAACACGCACACACACACCACTCTTCTTCTTCTTCAAACGCTCAGACAGCAACTATTGTTGTCTGTTATATGAGCGAAAATGCGTCGCGCTGCCGTTAAGCGCCTGACAAATCAGGCCCAGCACATCCGACTTCCAAATGATGGAAGTGGCAGTTTCACTCTAACATGAGACAGTTCATGATCCGTGTCTAGCTGGGCAACACTGACACTAAAACACATGGTGGATCGGTGGTCTAGAGGTAACGCGCCTGTCTAGAAAGCGAAAAGTCCGGGTCTGAAGTGTGCGGCGGTTCGTACCCCGTTTGGACCGGAAATTTTTCCCCCATCCATTAGACCATGAGTGGTGGTCTGGGCGCTAGTCTTTCGGATGAGATGATAAACCGAGGTCCTGTGTGTTACACGTAATTATTTAGCGCACGTAAAAAAAACCACGGCAACAAGAGAGTTGTCCCTGGCAAAATTCTTAGAAAAAAGCCACTCTGATAGGGAAACAAATACAGCTGCAGAAAAAAAAGAAAAAAAAAGGGTGAAAGGGTGGCGCAGCGCTAAGTGGCGACGCGTTCTCCCGCTCTCCCCGGGGAGAGCAGCCCGAATTTCACGGAGAGAAATCTGCCGTGACTTAAAGTGGTATGAAATAAAATCTGAGCGCTTTGATTTGTTGCTTTACAAGATTCAGCGCTATATAAATTCCATACATTATTATTATTATTATTACTAAATGTTGCTGTTTGCGCTTCTATATACAGCAAAGCATTTCTTCGCGCTCCATGCTGGTCTGTTAACGTCATCTTGTGTTTGGTCCATGTCTTTCTTCACTGGACACTTGTCAGTTAGTTGATACGTTTTTCCACAAAAACGGTTGATAAGTTTTCCCACACAAATCACAATATTGCCACTCTGTAGTGAGTGCGCTGCTGCCAAAGATCACCCCTGATACACTTTGGCTCAACTGCGCAGCAAGGGGAGATACGTCTTAGAACAACAGAAGACGACGTTTTGGATTTTTTAACTTTTTTTGTGACAAAAAACCAAACTCTGATGAACAAAACCGTATTTCCGTTTTTTCACAAGACCACAAGCGCTAGGCTACTGCGCCCCTTATGGATTCATGAAGGTAGACAGACTGTGACTGTGACTATGTGGCTGTGACTATGGCTGTGACTGTGACTATGTGGCTGTGACTATGGCTATGGCTGTGACTATGGCTATGACTGTGACTATGGCTGTGACTATGGCTGTGACTATGGCTATGACTATGGCTATGGCTATGACTGTGACTATGGCTGTGACTATGACTAAGCTGTGACTATGGCTGTGACTATGACTATGGCTAAGACTGTGACTATGACTATGGCTAAGACTGTGACTATGGCTATGACTGTGACTATGGCTACGACTATGGCTATGGCTACGACTATGACTACAACTATGGCTACAGCCAGGCCTTGCTCCCAACCTACCTCCTCTCCAGGCTTGGTCCTGGGTCCCTGCAGCAGACAGAGGCAGTGTTTCATCAGGCTGTCCAGCCGTCCCTTCAGCACACCCATCGCCTCCTGCACTCACCAACACCAACACACAGAGAAACGAATCAATCAATAACAAAAAAATTTGTAAAATCATAAAATAAATGAATAAAACTAATGACTGAATAAAGTGTCCAGCCGCCCTCACCATCACAACACACATACACACAGAGAAATGCATCAACAACAAATAAAATATTAACGACTGACTATATTAAATGTCCAACCGTCCCTTCAACAGCTCCTACCACCTTCTGCCCACGCCATCACAACACACACACAGGAATAACTTAAAAAAACTATTTTTAAAAAAACCAAATGTATGAATGATTAAAGTGTCCAACTGTCTTTCAATAGCTCCCACCACCCTCTGCCCATACCCCCACAACACACAGAGGAATCAATAACAATACAAATTCCCCAAAGTCGGAATACAGCTACCTAAATGGTGTGTGTATGTGTGTGTGTGTGTGTGTGTGTGGTGTGTGTGTGTGTGTGTGTGTGTGTTGTGTGTGTGAGTGAATGTTGTGTGTGTGTGTGTGAGTGTGAGAGTGGTGTGTGTGTTGTGTGTGTTAAGGTGTGTGGTGTGTGTGTGTGTTGTGTGTGTGTGTGTGTGTGTGTGTGTGTGTGTGTGTGTGTGTGGTGTGTGTTGTGTGTGTGTGTGTGTGTGTGTGTGTGTGTGGTGTGTGTGTGTGTGTGTTGTGTGTGTGGTGTGTGTGTGTGAGTGTGTGTGTGTGAGTGTGTTGTGGTGTGTGTGTTGTGTGTGTGTGTGTGTGTGTGTGTGTGTGTGGTTGTGTGTGTGTGGTGTAGAGTGTGTGGGTGTGTGTGTGTGTGATGTGTGTGTGTGTGAGAGTGTGTGTGTGTGTGAGAGTGTGTGTGTGTGTGTGTGTGTGTGAGTGTGTGTGAGAGTGTGGTGTGTGTGTGATGTGTGTGTGAGTGTGTGTGAGTGTGTGTGTGTTGTGAGAGTGTGTGTGAGTGTGTGTGTGAGTGGTGTGTGGTGAGTGTGTGTGTGTGTGTGTGTGTGTGTGTGTGTGAGAGTGTGTGTGTGTGTGTGTGGTGTGTGTGTGTGTGTGTGTGTGTGTGTGTGTGTGTGTGTGTGTTGTGTGTGTGTGTGAGTGTGAGTGTGTTATGTGTGTGTGTGTGAGTGTGTGTGTGAGTGTGTGTGTGAGTGTGTGTGTGTGTGTGTGGTGTGTGTGTGTGTGTGTGTGTGTGTGTGTGTGAGTGTGAGTGTGTATGTGTGTGTGTGTGAGAGTGTGTGTGTGTGTGTGTGTGTGTGTGTGTGTGTGTGTGTGTGTGTGTGTGTGTGTGTGTGTGTTGTGGAGTGAGAGTGTGAGTGTGAGAAGGGGAACGGTCGCATATGCAAAAATGTCACCATTGGTGAACTTCTGAGCTCTAGCCGAGGAATGAAAAAAAAAAACAATGACTAAATATAGTGTCCAACCATCCCTTCAAAAGCCCTATCACCTCCTGCCCACACCATCACAACACACAGGAATAAATGATAAGTAAAATAAAATAAAAGAAAATAAATGAATGACTAAAATATCCAACCACCCCTTCAATACCCCTATCACCTCTTGCCCACACCATCGCAACACACAGGTAAAAATGATAGATATAAATAAAGTAAAATAAAACAAATGAATGACTAAACAAAGTATCCAACCACCCCTTCAAAAACCCCATCACCTCCTGCCCACACCATCAGCAAAGCAGCAAATGAAAAGTCTGTACATTTATCTATCCCTTTCTTTCTTTGGTTTTTGCTCACTTCCCAGTTTCACGTCTCACCACATCCCACCATTGTCTACCCCCTTCCCTTTCAATCAACTCCAACCTCTTGTACAGCTGAGAGAGAGTGGAGAACTCTTGGCAATATTTTCTAGACATCTCTTTGTTTGTTGTCAGAGGCAATATTTCTTTTTTACTTCCTCAGGTACACCTTCAAGGTTCACTAATGGCGAGATGTTCCACACACGCCATCGTGTTTTGCCCACCATGAAGGTAGCTGCATTCTGACTTCGGGCAGTATGACGACAAGTAGTCTACGTGCACGCTGATCCTTCAGAAAGATGTCCTACGCCGAGGCAGTATGACGACAAGTAGTCTACGTGCACGCTGATCCTTCAGAAAGATGTCCTACGCCGAGGCAGTATGACGACAAGTAGTCTACGTGCACGCTCATCCTTCAGAAAGATGTCCTACGCCGAGGCAGTATGACGACAAGTAGTCTACGTGCACGCTGATCCTTCAGAAAGATGTCCTACGCCGAGGCAGTATGACGACAAGTAGTCTACGTGCACGCTCAACCTTCAGAAAGATGTCCTACGCCGAGGCAGTATGACGACAAGTAGTCTACGTGCACGCTGATCCTTCAGAAAGATGTCCTACGCCGAGGCAGTATGACGACAAGTAGTCTACGTGCACGCTCATCCTTCAGAAAGATGTCCTACGCCGACAGCTGTGCTCACTAAAAACTACCATAACTAACTAACTACCTGTGTGCTACTCCAGTGTGCAGACTCCCCTCTCCCCAAAAGTCCTTCGGATGAGACTATAAACCGAGGCCCCGTGTGCGAACGCACGCAGAACATTTTGCGCACACGTTAAACCCTGTTCTGCTTTTCGTAAGAGTAGGCCATTGTGTGCCGGTGGGAACAGATGACAGAATTCACAAATCCGCATACACACGGGGGACTGGATGTAAAAAAGCACATAAATGCTTATTCCATTATCCTCGATATAAAAGAATAAATAAATAAATACATAAGAGTAGAGGAAGGAAGGAAGACAGACGGCACCTGGTCTGGGTTGTTTTCGTCGATGCGGTTCAGGTACCAGAGAATAGCCATGGAGCATGACGCCACAGCTTTACACACAATCTGCACACACACACACATGCACACACACACACACGCACACACACACATGCACACACACACACGCACACACACACGCACAAACACACACCATATGCACACACACACACACACACACAACACGCGCACACACACACACAGAGTATAATTTCAGTATAATCATTCATCTGGAAATACTATTTTGACTTGACTTGAAAAAACACACACATACACAAACACACACACGCACACAACACACACACACACAACGCACACACACACACACACCAATCAGTACTATGCCTTTCTAAGATGACTGTACTCACTTCATGCAAAAATCAACAATGTAAAATCATGACAACTCTCAAACGTGAGTCTAGGCTCTATTAGAGCTCTGTCTTAGTACTACTAAAAGCAATGTCCTTTTTTCTTCTTCTTCTTTGTTTTTGTTTTTAAAGTTTCATGACATTCGTTACTTGTTCCTGAACCAACACTTTTTTGTGTCTTCCACACACACACACATGCAGAGTCTCTGTCTCTCTCAAACACACACACAAAGTCTGTCCACACACACACACACACAGAGTCTATCTCTCTCTTTCTCTCTCTCCCACACAGACACACACACACAAAGTCTCTTTGTCTTCCTCTCCCACAGACACACACACAATGTCTGTCCACACACACACACAGAGTCTATCTATCTCTTCCTCTCTCTCCCACAGACACACACACAAAGTCTCTCTCTCTCTCTCTCTCTCTCTTCCTCTCTCTCTCTCTCTCTCATCTATCTCTCTCTCTCTCTCTCTCTCTCTCTCTCCTCCCTCCCTCCCTCCCTCCCTCCCTCCCTCCCACATACAATCAAAGTCTGTCTGCCTGTCTCTCTCTTTCAGACACACACACACACACACACACACACACACCACACAGAGTTGACTCACGTCATCGGAGATGTTGGCCCCTTTGGTAAAGATCTCGACGATGTGGAAGAGGTCCTCCCATATCTCCCAGTTACTCAGATCATGACAACTGCCACAACAACAACAAACAGTTACTCAAATCATGACAACTGCCACAACAACAAACAGTTACTCAGATCATGATAACTGCCACAACAACAACAAACAGTTACTCAGATCATGACAACTGCCACAACAACAACAAACAGTTACTCAGATCATGACAACTGCCACAACAACAGTTACTCAGATCATGACAACTGCCACAACAACAACAAACAGTTACTCAGATCATGATAACTGCCACAACAACAGTTACTCAGATCATGACAACTGCCACAACAACAACAAACAGTTACTCAGATCATAACTGCCACAACAACAGTTACTCAGATCATGACAACTGCCACAACAACAAACAGCTACTCCAATCATGACAACTGCCACAACAACAAACAGCTACTCCAATCATGACAACTGCCACAACAACAACAAACAGTTACTCAGATCATAACAACTGCCACAACAACAAACAGCTACTCCAATCATGACAACTGCCACAACAACAAACAGCTACTCCAATCATGACAACTGCCACAACAACAAACAGCTACTCCAATCATGACAACTGCCACAACAACAACTTTGTCTGCCTTCACTCTGCCAATGCACTCAAGTGCCAAGCCATCAACACAGCTAACTTTGTTTCTGTTTTTTTCTTCTTCTTCTTTTTCACACCAGAAAGGAACTTTTCGAAGCTGAATGAACTTAAGACTACTTCTCAATTCTTCAGTTATCATTTCAAAACAAATGAGCCGAAGCATTCAAATTATTCACACGCATGCATACAAAATGACAATGATTCTAAACACTGTGACTTACGAACTTTTGGTCTAAAAAACTACTCTCTTTTATTTTCCATGTCATACTAATTCACATACTGTTCTCAACTCTCTACTAACTTACACACCCCGTTATAAAATGTCATTCACATAGGTCTTATCCACATAATATCACACATGTAGGATCTGCACCGTTTCCATGTCATTACGTATGGAAACCATCAAGACGCATATTACATGTCACCGACCACATGGACCACACTCTGCTAGTATTGTTGTATTGTATTGCATTACATTGTATTGTATACCACTTTAAGTCACGGCAGATTTCTCTGCGTGAAATTCGGGCTGCTCTCTCTCCCCAAGGAGAGCGCGTCGCCACAAGAGCAGCGCCACCCATTATTTTTTTCTTTTCCTGTCTGCAGCTGTATGTTTCCCTGTCATCAGAGTGGCTTTTTTCTACAAAATTTTGCCAGGGACAACCCTCTTGTTGCTGTGAGTTCTTTTACATGTGCTAAATAATTTTGTGGAACGCACAGGACCTCAGCTTACCATCTCATCCAAAAGACTAGCACCCAGACCACCACTCATAGTCTAATGGATAAGGGGGAGGAGGGGGGAAGTTGGGCCCAAACAGGGATCGAACCACGGCACATTTCGAACCCGGACTTTTTGCTTTCTAGGCAGGCGCGATAGCTCTAGACCACCGATCCACACATCCAAACAACGTGTGCATGCACACTACCGTGCACCAGCAGGTCTATCTACAGCAATACTCACCAGTAGAAAGCGTAGATGCGCTTCAGGCTGGCCAGCAAGGCAAACACTTCTTCATCGTCTGGCTGCTCTCCCTGTAACACAGACAGAGAGAGGGAAGGGGGGTGTCACCACCAAGACACGTCACAGTTTCTCTCTCTCTCTCACACACACACACACACACACACACACACACACTCTTCATTTTCCCTTAAAGTCCTTCAGATGAAACTGTAAA